>CM031952.1:17030389-17040562 GCA_018749465.1 Paracanthobrama guichenoti | reverse complement strand
GATGGGACATCATTTTCAAATTGACCGCAATGTTTTATTGTCCATCATTCAATGCATTTTGCCTGTACATAAATGAACCATTATGTTGGCATCACAGATTAAAATCTATAAATCAAAACATTTATTGCATTTATGAAGAAAGGCTAAGCACCCAAGGCTCGTCTATTGCCTCAATGGTATACAGTGTCTATGGGTGGATTGCAAGCAACAGCCATTTTAGGATTGTTTGTGGTTTGGTCTTAGTGACTTTGGGGTACTGACTAACTTTTCACAGATTTAGGAGCTGGTTTTGGCTAGAACAGACACACCCATTATTTTTTAAGAGTTTCTCCTAAATCAGCAAGTTATATATTACAAAAAAAAACATTATAATGGCAGTGAATGGCAGCCCAAAAATCGAAGCCCTTACCCTAACGTAAGCGTTTTGAACTGCGAGAGGCGTTACACTTTCTTCATTTTTGGGTGAACTATCCCTTTAAGATATTTTGTGAATACGGCCCCAGTTATTTTAAATTGTAATAATATTTAAAAATATTACAGTTCTTACTGTATTCCTAATTAAATAAATCCAGCCTTTGGTGAGAATATGACCCTTCTTTCAAAAGCATTAAAATATTTACCGACCCCAAACTTTTGAACCATTTAAAACATTTAACATTTCACACAAGGAACATTTCAAGTTCAAAATCAACTGATTTACAACTGAATTTTTTAAACTTACTAAGCAAAACTGTAAAACTGTCCTAGCATTCATGTTGTAACGTCACAAAACTAATCTAATTGACATTTTTAAATGATAAAAAAAACTACATTAGAAGCATTGTAAATATATTGTGAATATTCAATAAATCATCCAGTCTTAGTTCAGGGTTTGCTGAAATCCCTAAGCAACAGTAATAATAGCACTTGCCTTAGCAACAGTCACATTTCACATATAATGTAGCTAATGTGACAACATCTATTGCTGCAGATAAAAGAGTTAAAACTGTGGCTCACACCTGAATCACAGCTGAAGCATTAGCGGGAGAGAAGATCGGTGGGTTGTCGTTCACATCGGCAATCTCGATATTGACATTCACAGTGGTTGACTTGGCAGGTGACCCGCTGTCAAACGCTTGCACAGACAATGAGAAGCTTGAGACCAAGCAAGTGAGACAGGAGGATAAATGTCAGGCAAAAACAGTTCAGAATGACTCAACTCTCAATAAATGTCTTTTTTTAAAAGAACAGGACTGTCCGCTCACCCACAGTCTCTCAAAAACCTCAATTTCATTCCTACATTGACTAATTAATGACTGGCTGATTTAAACATAATTGGCCGAAATCATGCAACGTCTCAGGAGAGCGTCTCGAAGAGATGTCAAGATTCATTAGCCAAAGTAACTGAGCTCATTCCAAGGACTAACCGTCTCTCTGTCCAGTGCCTTGTTAACTTTCAGAAGCCCAGTGACAGGGTCGATCCAAAACTGGTTGTCACGGTCCCCTTTCAGAATGGAATAAGTTATTCGCCCATTGATCTGACTGTCCAGGTCCTCTGCGAACAGCTGCACATAACAAACAGATAATATGCCCATATATTTTAGCTTATTCCAGAGCAAAAAGGGCCAAAACTCCCTGAATTTATACGGATCATGAAGCAAATTACACCCTCTTACGGTAAATTATATTACAGCTCAAGTACACAGTACAAATGAATAACTAATGTAATTCATTAAGAGAATTTATGCGAGCAATAAGCTTAATTATATGCTAGCTGTGAAATTGAAATTATGTCTGTGGCTAATTAAATGCCAATGAAGTGGCTCGGCTAATGAGAGAACTTTACCCTCGTGACGGTCTCTCCGATGGCTACGTCCTCGCTGATCAGAACATTGTAGATGTCCTCACTGAATGAAGGCGAGTTGTCATTGACGTCCAGTAGCTCTATGGTCACTATGGTCGTGGCTCTCAAGGGAGGCGATCCACCATCAAAGGCCTCAACATTTAGGTAAAAGTCCTTGCAGAGCTCATAGTCAAGATCATCCACCACAGAAATGATGCCTGGAATCATACAAGATATGAGTCAGAGCAAAACCAATTCATTTATATGAATATGAGACATCACAGTTAGGCCTACATAACTTGCAATACAAAGGCTCTTTTGGATGCATGAAAAGCCAGAACATTTAGCTCACACACAATAGCCCAAAGAAAGTACTGTACTACCTTGCGCCTTTAAGAGCTTAATTCTTTTTAAATACAGGTTTAAACAAAAAGCGCATTATTGTTTTGTCAAAATGAATGCATGGGAAGTGATAGAAATATAAAAATGTAACTATATTTCAGGGTTTCACTGACTGCCTACATCTTTTTAAGAGACAAAGAGGACTCTCAGTAACTGTTCCCATGTTTTCTGCATATTAAGCACGATTATTAGAGTTTTGTGGAGCATTCATAACTAATTTTCCCAATCGCTGCACTTATATTGTGCTGTTTTAACAGACAATTTTTCAAATCATAATGTCTGGTCTAGAGTCAATAGACTTTCTTGCATTTATTTCAATGATTCGTGAAGAAAGGAAATATAAATGATCTGACAATAAGCCTTTGTCTGTGTTAGTGACGAGTGAGCTTTTGGAAGAATGCTAACTAAATGCTGCAAAACAATTTCAAACCAGAAATGTATAACTCTCCCCGCCTTGCCTGTTAAATCATCAATGGAAAACTTTCCCAGCTCATTTCCAGACAAGAATCTATAGTAGATTTCTGCATTCACTCCAATATCACCACTCGTGGCAAAGACGCGCAGCACTTCTGTTCCAACAGTAACATCTTCAGGCACTGTGACCGCGTAATCTTGCTTTTGAAACACAGGTGGGTTGTCGTTCACGTCCAGAACCACGATGGTGAGGTCCACCTCGGTGAAAAGCGAGCCATCGGCCCCTGCTCGGTCAGTAGCCTTGATCCTGATCTGATACGAGTCTTGTACCTCTCTGTCCAGAGACTTTTCCAGGATCACCACACCAGAGGATGGATCAGTGGAGAACATGCCATCAGCAGAGTCAACAAGTGTGTACACAATCTTCCTGTTCAGACCTGAGAAGGCATATTTTTGACCATAATTTTACTGAGATAAAAACAAAACAAAAACAAAAAAAACACATCAAACATTGATAATGTTTCCCTGTAGAAATTAAAGTTTTATATTTGCTAAATGCAAGGCTTGCAATGTGATATGCTATACCTAATCTAAAACAATTTTAAACACTATTTTGCTATTATATTGGGTCCCACTTTATATCAGGTGGCCTTAATTACTATGTACTCACATCAAAAAATAAATACAATGTACTTAAGTTCATATTGTATTGCAAAACACTTTTGCTAATATTGAGGTGGGATACGGGTAAAGTTAGGGACAGGCGTGGTGGTGTGGGCAAGTTTAACAAGTTTAACATTGTAATTATAAATGTAATTACAGATGTAATTACATACAGGTAATTTTTAAAATGCAAGTACAATGTAAAAACATGCATGTACACAATAAGTGCACTGTATCAAATGATTATTTAAAATGTTAATACATAGTAGTTAAGGCCACCTAATATTGTTTTATGAGCTTATGTTTTTAGTTTTCACAATCCCATTACAGGACTGTTTAAAATTAAGTGGTGAAGGCTAAAGTGGTTTGGGGAAAAAAAAAGAGATGGTGATCAGTCACAGGACCCCTTATACATTCATATAAAGTTTAACCTAAATGTTACATGTGTAAAATGCACACCTTCATCTGGATCATTAGCCTGAAGGCGTGTGAGCAAGGCCTTGGGTGCCGCACTCTCATATACACTCGCCATGAACCGTGTGAAGGCAAATGATGGTGCATTATCATTAACGTCCAGAATGGTCAGAGAAATTTCAGAGCGACAAAACAGCCCTCCTCCATCTGTAGCCTGCGCTATCAACTTATAACTTGCAGTTCTCTCACGGTCCAACAGAGAGGCCGTCTTCAGTTCACCTGGCACAAAAACAGAGAAATAAGAAAAGTGCCAAGCCTCACAGGATGGATTTCAGAACCATGGGCCAGAGCTGCATTATGTAAAAACTTCAGTGAGATGAATAAAAGATACATTAAATGATGGATGATGGTGCTAAATATTTTTATGTCATAAATGTTTCATTCAATTCAGCCTAATGACGTCAATGAAGTAATTGCTAAATTAATGCAGTCTATCTAAAGATGCTTTAAACTTCTGTCAATCTGGGATAGCAGGCAAAATTGTATTAAGGGCATTTGAACACCTTAAAAAAATAACCTGTTACAGAAAATAAACAGGACAAACGCAAAGTCATGCAGAAACATGTGCTTCATTGCATGACAAATGAAAACAATCGTGCTCTAAAATTGGCTCAAAATGGCAAACATGTTTGATATCAAGATTTTCTGTGAAACCTGTCAACTCCGACTGCCCAAAATCTGCAGACACATGCTCTGACTTCATGCAACTGGTGTTGACTCCACCAGTGCAAATCGGGGGAAATATCGTGTAGTGTATTCTAGCCTTAAGATACAGAACATTTAAAAGTTTAAAAGCAAATGTGAAAGAAGTTTGTACAAAAATACCAGTATTTGCATCCATGTAAAAATCTTCGACTCCAATGCCAAACAGAGAGAACTGAATTTCTGCATTGACACCAGTGTCCAAGTCTGTTGCTCCAATTGTCAGAACAGCAGTATTAATAGCCACATCTTCTGGAAATGAGGCCTCATATTGAGCCTAAAAAAAATTATGAAAAAATTATTAAAACTGTGTATTGAACTCTCAATACAAAATACATTTGTGTAACAAGACTTAATTTACATCAGTATGCAGGCATTAAACATGGTAGTTGTTAACTTAGGCTGTGTGAGATGACAAATGCCAGCCTAAATCAATTGCTCAGACCTGATTGCAGATGGGGCTGTTGTCATTGGCATCCATGACAGTGACCTCTACGCCTATGCGGGTTACAAACAGGCCGTCACTGGCTGTGATATTGAGCAGGTATCGATCCTGCTCCTCTCTGTCCAAAGGCCGTTTCACGAAGACCTTCCACTCCCCCTGAACAGGAGCCAGACCAAACACCCCCTTGGGGTTTCCTCCTGAGTCAAAAAGATGGCCACAGAATTTAGATAAATGATCAAGGAAGCTTGGTAAAACTGTGATGGCCTGCATAGAAACCAAACATTTAATGCATTTAATTTCCATAAACACATTGCAATGGTCGCAATACGCAATAGGTATTATTGTTCTTTATTTGAAATGAAACAAAACATGTAATATTTTATAAATTGTACTGAATGCATCAAATTAAAATGTGTGCTAACACCTATCAAAATAACTCTAAGAGCATGCTAAGTGAACCAAAACACTTAGGGACACTTTTTTCTATAGGGTATATAAAGTATCCCAAGTTATTGGAAACAATAAGCTGAGCTTAATTCTAACAATCTGTTCACATCCCCAGATGGTCTTTAAACAAAGTAATGTGACACATAAAGCAGATGGCTCTTTACTCATATAGCTTTTGCACACTTAGTTCATTAAATTAAACCCTTTCAATGTGATTATCTTTCCCAGAGAGCCTCCGAGAGCCATAAATCATCCTCCAGTGGCCTACTTTAATACGCACCTGTGATATAGAAGCTGACAAGCCGATTCTGATCAGAGCTGTCCCCGTCACGAGTGCTCAGCACTGAAACCACCTCCCCCAGCGGGTCACTCTCTCGCACAGCACCTCTGTAGTACTCCCTCTCGAAGGTAGGGGGGTTGTCATTGATGTCTGCTATTGCAACGGTCACTACAGCTGTGGAGGATAGTGAGACACCTTCACCTAGATCAGATGCCACCACGTTGAAGGTGTAAGATGGGCACATCTCATGGTCCAGGTCACCGAGAGTGGTAATCCAACCTGTCTTGCTGTCAATAACAAACATAGCACTGGAGACAGATTTAGATCCACTCGCTTTGTCCTGTTCTTGGTTTAGTGTCGGGCCAAGGCTGTAATTAACCTGTCCGTTAGAGCCCCAATCAGGGTCAAGCGCTCGTACCTGGATAACCCGTGTACCCCTAGGCATGCCCTCCATAACCATGGCCACATAAGAACTTGTTTCGAAAAATGGTTTGTTGTCATTCACATCCAGCACCTTCACTTCTACATCTACTACAGACATAGATTCAACCAGCGCCTGCCTCATGGTGGCAGCAATTTTGAAACGGTAAATGTTGATGAGTTCATAGTCAAGAGGGTTAACAAGCCTTAGAAGTCCGGTTTCTCTCTCAACCAAAAATGTCCCACCCTGGTTACTCTCCCCAGTCTCTCCATTTACCATAGAAAATGAGGCAGTCTGACCGGGACTTAAGTATACTGATCCCAAGGCAGTTCCAACAGGTGTGTCCTCTGGGACAGTGTAAGAGTACTGGGGCTGGGTGAAGGAGGGCACATTTGCATCAGGTGGTAGGACATGAATAAATGCAGACACAAGGGAATGTTTGGCTGGGACCCCGCCATCAGTAGCTTTCACAAAAAAGGAGAGGACTGTTCCTCTGAGATGTGACATGCTTCCCTTTGTGACCATCCAGCCACTATCAGGTTCAATCTCCAGCACATCTACTAGAGGAAGCCTTGCCTCACTGTACAGTGAGTAGCTAACTCTGCCATTGTCACCGGCATCTGGGTCCTGAGCCTGGATCTGAGTCACCAGCGATCCCATTGGCATGTTAGCCTTTATGCTAACTCTATACTCCATAGCCCTAAAACGTGGAGCATTATCATTCTCGTCAGCAAGAATTACCCTAACGGTGCAGAAGGATGCTCTTCCCCCACCATCAAGTGCCATTACAGTTAGCACAATGTCTCGGTTAACTGGGTTCTCTCTGTCCAGTTTCTGAGCTGTCGTTATTAGGCCATCAGCTCCAATGTAAAACTGAGACTTTCCAAGGTCATTGATAAAAGAAAACATGATCTGACCAAAAATCCCTGAGTCCTCGTCTGTGGCACGCACCTGAATGACTCTGGTACCTGCAGGGGCATTCTCGCGGACTTCCGCCAAGTAGAACCTTTGACTAAAGACAGGACTGTAAAGGTTAGCCCCCACGACTCGAATGTTCACCTGTGCAGTGTTGGTGAACACCCCATCTGATACAGACACATTGAGGTTGTACGCTGTCCGCATCCCCTGTCTGCGCTGGCTGGATAAGGAAATGACACCTGTCTGAGAGTCTATTATGAAGTTCATTTTCTCATCTCCAGAGAGTATGCTGTACCTCAAACTTTCAGCATCTGAGTTGTCTGCATCAGAAGCCTGGACACATGTCACAATGTGCCCTCTGGGAGCTAGTTCGCTCACAAAAGCTTCGTAAAGTGGTTGGCTGAAGGACGGTGGGTTGTCATTCACGTCACTCACCAAGACGGTGACAGTGACCTCACTGCTCTGGGACGGGGAACCGTTGTCTGTTGCCCTAACAATAAAGCTGAAACTTGGTGTAAGTTCATAGTCCAGAAGACGGCCTGTTAACACGAGTCCAGTAGTGCTGTCAATTTGGAAGTAGTCTGTGCTGTTAAATCCATCAGAGAGGATCTGATAGCTGATCACATTGTTTTTGTCAGAGTCCTTGTCTGTTGCCAAGAGCTGTATCACTTTAGACCCGATCATTGAGTTTTCTGACAAAGTAGTGGTGTATGAGGCATTGCGAAATACAGGGGCATTGTCATTTACATCCACAACAATTATGTCCACATCTACTTCGGATCTGGCTCCAGTGAGTGTGTCTGTAGACCTGACGGTTAGCCTGTAGTAGGGTGTGGTCTCATAGTCTAATGGATATATGACATTAATCGCACCACTGTTAAAGCCAATGTCAAATTGAAAGGCGGGATCCCCTTCCACAATAGTATATATAATGTTTTGGCCCTCTGGACTGGTGGCATTTATGCATAAAACGGGAGTGGACACTGCAATGTCCTCTCTTACTGATATGCCATAAAAAGACTTGTCAAACACAGGCATGGCCTTGTTCACAACTGTAACTGGAAGCTCAACAACAGTGAACAAGGAGGGGTAGCCTGCATCACGTGCAAGGACGACAAGTGGATATTCAACATTGGACAAGTCTGCATCAAAGGCCTTTTTAAGAGTAAGTTCCCCAGTGAGCTTGTTCACCTCAAAATGTGGATGGTCCTCCTTAAGCTCATAATACACAGCTCCATTTATCCCTTTGTCCAAATCTGTCGCAGACACCTGGAAGATGGATGAGCCAGGTTTTGCATCAACCTGCACAGCAGCATAATATGGAAGGCCTAAAAACTCAGGGGCATTGTCGTTAACATCCTCAACTTCTACTCTGACGGTTACTCTAGCAACTCGCAGCTGGTCGTATTCTCTACTCACCTCTACCACCAGCTCATACAGTTCCTGTTGTTCTCGGTCAAAAAGGACTCCTGTAGTTTGAATGACCCCTGATGTGGGACGAATTGTAAAGAGTGTCCCTGCATTCAAAAGAGTATACTTTAGTGGTTCATTTAAGCGGTTTCCTACAGCATTTACAATGCTCACTGTGGTAATGTTCACACTGTTCTCCAGTACAGAGGAGGAGTATGAGGTTTGACTGAAAAGGAGGCCACTGTCCATAGCCTCCCTGACCAACACCGTCACAAGGGCTGTGCAAAAGTACCGCCCATCTGACACTTTGACATTAAAACGATAGCGGTCTTTGGAGAGTTTATTGTTTTTGACTGTGAGGACACCCGATGATGGATTCATTTCGAAGTGCTCCAAGTTGCTATCAGCCAAAGAATACATCAGATCAGTGGTCATGTCTGGATCAGTGGCTTCTACTCTTAGAACCTCAACCCCAACATATGTTGGAAGAAGCAACACAGTGTCATAAGCTTCTTGTGAGAACTGAGGGGGAGAGTCATTGATGTTCACAATCCTAATTAGGACCTGGGCTGGCTTCTCAGCTGTTCGCTGAGGCCTGCCACTGTCCCTCACATTAACAGAAAAATAAAAAGCACTGAATGTTTCATAGTCCAGTTGGGCTATAGTTCTGACTGAGCCGGTTCCCGAGTCCACAGTAAAGAACAATTTAGCTGTGTCCTCCACAATCTGAAAGACCAGTAGGGCATTGCGATTCTTGTCAGCATCTATGGCTTCAATTACTAAGGGCTTTCCATCCTCACTCATCACCACACTATTGACAGGGGCTGCCTCACTGATGGTCCCTTTATATGTGAGCTCCTGGAAAACTGGAGGATTATCATTTTCATCAACAACCTGGATACAGACAGTGACACTGGAGGCAATCCCAGCCATGTTGACAGCCTGAATGGTCAGCATATACGAGGAGGTCATCTCAAAGTCAAAATCCCTTTGTGTTGTGATGACACCTGTGTAACGATTTATTTTGAACCTCCTTTCATCATTCCCTTTTTTAATGTCATAAATTAGGGTAGATCGACTAATTGCACAGACCATTATGACAAAAGTCCCGACAGCAACATTCTCCGTAATCTCAGCCTGGTATTCTTGTTGGGCAAACTTTGGACTGGAGAAATCAGACAGAGAGATGGCAATCCTAGCAGTAGTGGTGCTACTTAATGCTGGTGTACCTCCATCAGTGGCTGTCACAGTAAGGGTATAAAAACCCACAGTTGTAAGGTCCAGCTCTCTGGCTACTGAAATGAGGCCAGATAGTGGATCTATTCCAAATAAGCCACCAGTGTTGCCTGAGAAAGGGAAAAAGGGAAAAGAAAAAAGAAAAAAAAGAAGAAAAAAAAGACACCCTTGTCAGTTCATCATAAAAAAAGCAGCATTTCAAGTAAAGGATATATCAAAGATAAATCTTAAGACGCATGACATGTTAAAAGAATGAGCTAATGAATCACACTCAGCAACATGGACAATCAGCTTTACTCAAAACAGCTGAACAATGGAAATGTTTTCAGGGAGTGTAATAAATTCAAGAGCATAGAACACAGTGTTTACCTGCATCAATTGAGTAAACTATCTCCCCGTTTCTCCCTGAGTCTCTGTCTAGTGCGATCACCTGCAAAGCTGACGTTCCTGGTGGGGCTGACTCAAACACCGTACTGTCATAAATAGTGCGTGTAAAAAAGGGTGGCTGGTCATTGGCATCCTCCAAAGTCACAATAATC
>CM031952.1:17018501-17030039 GCA_018749465.1 Paracanthobrama guichenoti | reverse complement strand
ATTCAATTGCAAATAATGAAGCATTTTCACAAGTGATCTCAAACCTTTGGACCCCACTGTATGTCACATGTGAAATGGTCAGTTTCAGCTTTGAAATCCCATATCATCAACTAATCTACCAATATATTGCAACCACAGTACAGTTGCATAATACAAATCGTGTTTCTTACCATAATAGTAAGGATGTGTTGAGTGCGGACCTCATAGTCCAGTCGATCTGCTGTGTACATGACACCAGTACCAGGATTTATCCTAAACATCCGCATGCTTGCCGGATCAACGCTGCCATGGATGGAGTAGCTCAACTTTGCCCGTTCGTCCTTGTCCCTGGCCCGGACTCGCAAGACTTCAGTGTCGGCTGGCGTATCCTCAGACATCAAGACCTCATATGTACGCTCAGAGAAAATGGGAGTGTTGTCATTGCCATCCAAAACCTTTATGTAAACCTGTAGATACAGGGGACATCAAGTCATTGTTAGCTTTTCACATAAATTCATCTCATTTAAACAGATACCTACAAGTAATCTACACTGTTGCAATATGCACTGATGTCAAAACAGCTTAAATAAGAAATAGAAAATGCACATGCTAGAGTGACAATATGATGTGGGTTTCTGGGACACTGGAATACTCAGCAGCTCCTGGCATATCTGAAGACTTATCCAGTGAAGATTATATAGATATCTCTTTCACACAGCAAACTTACATTGATAAAATTAGATAAAAGCTGGCACGCTGCATAACACCTTAGAGAGGTTTCTCTCTTGGTTATTTCAACCACAGCTGCCAGAAATAAAATGTTTTGCTAGTTTCTTGCAAAGTTAGCAGTCTTGATTCTGTTAGAAAAAGTTTCAGGATGTTTATACAAAAAAAAAAATACCTGTGTAGTGGCGGTGTTTGTCCCATCTGTCACCTGTACTGTCATGTTGTATAGCGATTGTGTCTCTGCATCTAGAGGTCTGGCTATTACTATGGTCCCCATCCCTCTCTGAATATCAAATGGACCATCATAGTTTCCTGTTATACCAAAAAATCAGTTAGCATGACCTCAAAAATTAAAAGTGATAGAAAACGCATTGCATGCATGTATTTACTCGACGAAGAGGTAAAGGTTTAGCAGAAAAGGATCAAGGTGAACACTCTACCAATCAAACTGTCATGCAGTTTTACTCTGCTGTGAGAAATAAATTTTTTATGTTTCACAGCGATTCATCAAAGTTTCACAGCATTCGAAACATCAACCGCTTTATGTTGGGATCATTCCCATCAGCCTCGGGTCTCTTATCTTCGACTCCCACAAACATCTGTGTCAGGTACAAGCCTCTTCCCGGCAGATTCTCAAATCATTAATTCAGGTCCATTCTGACGGATAAGGGCAAACTTTCTGAGCATCTTTAGTATTCATTGCATGCATCTGTTCCAATTCCACTCAATTTCCACTGCACTTAAATGAGATCAGAAGACCCAAAGTCTGGAAGGTATCTCAGCACTCAAAGTGTTTACAGGATTGAGCGCTTCACGTTTGTCCTGCGGCAAATGGAGTTTTTAAAGCGAGTATCTAAAAGTATCAGATAAACTAGCTGAACCTTCACGGTCAGGAAAATAACTACAAAAAATACTGAGTTAGCCTACCACTGTCAGATGAACAGTTTCCACCACAGGAGTTCTGTGGGATATAAAACATCTCCCGTGACGTCCTTCCACCTTCTCAGAGACAGATCCAGATGAATGGAAAGAAAAAGAAAACAGAAAATTGACATGGATGAAAATTCTGTGATAATTACTCACCCTCGTGACGTTCCAAACCCGTAAGACCTTTGTTCATCTTCGGAACACAAATTAAGATATTTTTGATGAAATCCGAGAAGTGTCTGAACCACCCATAAGCAGCAACGTCATTGCAACTTTCAAGGCCCAAAAAGTCGTTCAACCTTAAATGTTATGAAGTCATGAGAATACATTTTGTGCGCAAAACTCCCCCAAAAATAACCACTTTATTCAACAATTTCTTCTCGTCTGTCAGTCTCCTACGCTATTGACGTAGTAAACAGTGCAGAGCTTCCAGGTTCTATGTCAGAACGCCATTGGCTGATGCCGTTCACGTGAGTACAACAACGCATGCACGTGATGCAGACGCAGGAGCGGTCCAATAAGGAGGCAGCGTTCTGATGTAGAACCTGGAAATGCTGTACTGTTTTTACTACATGAATAGCATAGGAGAATGACGTTGAAGAGAAGAGATTGTTGAATAAAGTCGTGATTTTTGCGGGGGGTTTTTTGCACACAAAAAGTATTCTCGTCGCTTCATAACATTAAGGTTGAACCATTGTAGACACATGGACTATTTGAATGATGTATTTACTAACTTTTTAGGCCTTGAAAGATGCAATGGCATTGCTGCCTAAGGCTGGTTCAGAAAGCTCTCGGATTTCATCAAAAATATCTTAATTCCTGTTGCGAAGATGAACAAAGGTCTTACAGGTTTGAACAACATGAGGGTGAGTAATTAATGACAATTTACATTTTTGGGTAAACTATTCCTTTAAGCTAAACAAATTCAAAAACGTTTTAAACGCTTATTCATTTGGGAGCTTTCCAACTAAATAACACAAGCAATGCCCCCACGTGGTGCAATCTGTAATGCTCAGCGAAATCGCAAATACTGAGAGGGTTTAATCAAGATGACCCTCTTTGCATATTTTAGTTGACTAACTTCACTATCCATGCATCTTCTGTTGTCCAAATATGAGCAGAATATATAGGTGCAAATGATAAATATGTAGAAGAGCTGTAAGCAACAAGCAAATGGAGTAAATCATTGTCAGCATAGCTTACCTCAGATGTCTACTCCTTTAAATTACATTTACATTTATTCATTTATCCGCACGGTTTTATCTGAAGCAACTGAGGAATGCTACAACACATGTGATTCATCCTAAGCAGACAGTAACATCAGTAATATTACGGACATTAAAGTTTGCAACCCGGCTTAATTTATGACTGGAACTGCAGCATTATTGATGCTCACCAATGATGTCAAACCATAAAGGAGTAGCTGTCTGCCAAACCGAGACCACTCCAACTGACTCATACACTTTGGTGTTTTCCGCCACTGTGAAGTTGTAAACAGCTGCGGTAAATCGCAAGGCTAGTGGCGAAGGCACAGGCTTCCGAATCCATTCAACATGCAAACGGGTGGTCGACCACTTCTGAGGGGTCCCATTGTCAATGGCTTTTATCTGAGGAGTGCATAGAAAATATGAAGTAAAAAAACAAATATGCTATCAAAAAAATATGATATGTACTTCAATATGTACTGAAATACCCATCTGTCTGGTACTTTACCGTGAGAATATCATAGCCACCAGCCGTGACCATCTTCCTGGAAGACACCATGGCTGTCTTAGCATCGATAACGAACTTGCCATCATCATTTCCATCCACAATGCTGTATGTGAGATCTGCATTTGACCCTTCATCTCGATCATAGGCGAAGACTCTGTAGACAGGGTCACCGCGTTTGTTGCGGTCCCGCTCCGGAAGGATGATGCGGTACACCGACTCTTTGAATTCAGGCGTATTGTCATTCTCATCCTGAACATGCACTATCACCCAGACAGTGGACTGCCTGAAGATCCCTCCTCCATCCATAACTGTAACCTAGATAAACACATATAAATACAATTATGATGAAAATGCATAGATTGTGGAGATAAAGTTTTAACTTCAGACCAATATTAAGGTCAAGCAGAGACATGTGACATGAGGCCGATACTCAAGAACTCACTTCGTGGTCCGCCTAATTGGGATTGAATGGTTAAATACACATACCAATGTGTCAAAGTGACCATGCATTTGCAAGTGTAAACAGTAATTTATGTCTTAAATGAAAGATAACACAAGTATAATGGATCCATGCAGTCGGTCTTAAAGCAACAGCATCGAAATTTACCTGCTGTCGCTATTAATGCTAATCTAACAACAGAAAAATCTCTCACTGATTGATTACTTTATACATTTTATGTAGCATCATATTTCTAGAGCTTGAAGTTTTTCAGGTAGGTCCATTTCATTTATCACTGTTTACTTGTCCTCAGTAAGCTTTTTTTAGACTAGTATTAGATTTTTAAAAGGATAGTTCACCCAAAAATTTACTCACCGTCAAGTCATCCTAGGTGTATATGACATTCTTTTTTCATACGAATACAATCAGAGTTATATTAAAAATGTCCTGGCACTTTCAAGCTTTATAATGGCAGTAAACTGTTCATAAAAGTGCATCTATCCATCATATAACTGCTCCACATGGCTCCAGGGGGTTAATAAAGTTCTTCTGAAGCAAAGCGATGCATTTGTGTAAGAAAAATATCCATATTTACAACTTTACAAAGTAAAACATCGCCTTCCGTATACAAATTATGGAAAAGGTGTAGTGCCTCTCGCAGTTACACTACGTCTGGCGAAATTGCACACCAGTTACATTTTTTTCTGATCTGGTGGAAGCTAGATGTTTTACTTTATAAAGTTGTAAATATGGATATTTTTCTTACATAAACTCGCCACTTTGCTTCAGAAGGCCTTTATTAACCCCCCGGAGCCGTGTGGAGCAGTTATATGATGGATAGATGCACTTTTATGGACTTCAAAAACTTCAACAGTCACTGCCATTATAAAGCTTGGATTAGCCAGGACTTTTTTAATATAACTCCGATTTTTTTTTACTCAAGCCATATTGAGTATGGACTCTTAACTTGGGGCCAGTAAGTGACCACTTAGCAACTACCTAGAACACCCTAGCAACCCCACAGCAATGTGCCAAAAACTACTCAAACACCTTAGGAACCTCACAGCAACTCTACATCTATTTGTTGTCAAGAGACATAAAAAGGCTTAAAAAGCCTATACACAAAATAAAAAAACTGGCTCTACTCAATCTATTTGAAAATAAATTAATAGAAAAGTAGATCAACTCGGTCACATTCTTCAGAAAAGAACGCAATGAGCCAACTGATCTCACTCTTCTACATGGTGCTACACTAGAGATTCCCAAAGCTTGATCAGAGACTGATCTCAAAAAGAGGCCAGGGGCAAATTACACCATGAAAGCCTCTATGGACTAAATCTTTAATGGGGACCGTCCACAGTCAGCATGGACACACTGGAGACGCTGATGCCTGGGCTGCTCTCAAAGCAGGCACCTTGAGGCGCTAGATGGAAGATATAAACTTTGAAACAAGAAGCCTTCTGCAGAGTGAATTATTATTTAGTGAACACAGAAATCAATGGTCCTCATTCCTCTCTGTCCATGTAGAGCAGGGATCACGGGGAGCCACACCCCGCCCATTGATCAGCGCTACTGTACTGCCCTCATTGACGGATCAGTAATTTAAGGGCTGCTCAACAGACTGTATGAAAATTTGCACATCTGCACGTGTTTTGGTGTTAAATAAGAGTCCTTGGTCAATATGCGCTGGCTTTATCCTTTCTGTTACTCATAATGCAGGTGTGGGCGAGTCGTTTGCTGTACTGCACCTTATTATAAGACATTAGAAATTAAAAATCACATGGAAACATTGTTGCCTTTAGTGGAAATCCATCCCTCACTCGATACTACAACTGCTTCCCCTTATATTCCAATGAATTCAATAGGTCACTGGTAGCACCTCTCTATTTTGTTCAACAGAAAATGTGTTCCTAAAATAGATCAATAAATGAGTCATTTTGTGTATCCTATATGATAATCAATACAATACTTCATTTTAAAGAAAAAGGTCACCCCAAAAGGACAATTCTGTAATTTACGCACTCTCAAGTTGTTCCAAACCTGTATAAATTTCTTTGTTCTGCTGAACACAAAGGAAGATATTTGGAAGAAAGTCTGTAACCAAGCAGATCTCACCCCCCATTGACTACTATAGTATTTTTCCCTACTATGGTAGTCAATGCGGGGTGAGATCTGCTTGGCAGACATTCTTCCAAATATCTTCCTTTGTGTTCAGCAGAACAAAGAAATGTATACAGGTTTGGAACAACCTGGGTGAACAATCCCTTTAACTTTCTCTGTAGTTATATAATATTTTCAGGACTTGTGACTATTCATGGAGCTACACAATTTCGCCATTTCATGAACTGATAAAACTGCAAAAAAAAAATATTTTCTTGTAGTCATGTAAATCTAAACCTGTATATTCTTATTTGTTCAGTGTGTTAAAAAGGTGAAATTTTGAAGAATGGACATGCTCCTCTTTTCCATACAATGATAGTTCATGGCAAGCTCACAAAAAAGATTATCAATGAAATTTTTTTTATTTATCTCCATTGGAGTTCACAAACTCATTCACGCTCATGTTCAAATTCAAATGGCACATCTTAACATGTCATTCTGTGTCTTTTGGAGCTTGACAGCCATTGTCACTATAAATTAGATAAGTTTTAAAATGGCCATATTAAGCCATTTTAAAGGCTCCTAATTTTGTTTTGGAGGTCTCCAACAACTTTAAATGCATCAAAAGGTCAAATAACTCGACAGATGGATCAGTCTCTATAAATCCCGCCTTTCTGCGAGCTACTCTGCTCTGATTGGCCAGATGGCCCAGTCTGTTGTGATTGGTCTACCCCGTACAATGTCGGAAGCTAAACGCCATAAATGAACTTCAGCTCTGGAGGCTTCCTCAAGCTCAGCGATTGTAAAGACAATCACACTGTAAAGACAGTAATGATGACGCTGATTTTACCATATCAGTCCGAGCGCGAGTCCAATGATGAAACACTGGACGACTTGAGCAGGACGTTTCTCAGTGATACGCTACTCATTTTGAGGTACATTATGAGATGCTGCAACTGCAATTCCTCACCATCAGCATTAACAAGAGTATGTCCATCAACAAACCCATGTGTATACTTCTAATTTATTGCGGTGTACATGCGGGAACTGTATTAATAACAGTGCATACGTTAGCCGAGCACTAACGTGAATGACTGATGAAAGAAACGTTTGTAAAACAAATCTTGCTCCATCCTTTACCTATACTCAAAGTAGTAAGACTGACAGACAATCTGCTTTAATAAACACGGTTTTAGGTAACAGTGGCCCACAGCTGATGAGCAGAAGCATTTCAGTAAGACAGTAATAACATGAGTTAGCCAGTTAGCTGGAAACGTACACAATATAAAACACAAAACTACATATTTTGAATACTCGGTAGAAAATATATACATCAATAATTATTCATCAATAACTGGTACTGACCAATCTTAAAAGAGCAAGCGTTTTGTGAATCCCGCGTTGAACGAGAAGATTTGAGAAGCAGTTGTCAGTAAAATGAGGGCGGGTCAAGTTGTTCACGTGCGGACAACGTACGACATAGGTGGGCATTATGCAAATGTCTTTTCTAGTGATGTAGAACCGTCACACAGTGAGATTCAAATTACAAACGACTCGTTTAGGAGGTTCAGAGTTGATTCTTTCTTTTGGGAGACTATAACTTTATTTATCGTGCACTTTCGACTTTACAACTTTGCAGAACGTTTACATTCACAAACAGCTGTTACACACTGCATTAAAGGGAATATTCGTAAAAAAATAAATAAATAAATAAACCATGGGAATGGGAGCATATACATTCTTTAAAATTACTCCTGAATTCCAGAAAAAACAGCAGCATGAATTCTGGATTGACTGTGTAATGCAGTGTTCCATTCAACTCAGAAAGTTGTAACATACTTCTGTACTTTCAAAAAAGCACTAGAATGTCAGACCTCCAACTTAGAACTCTCTGATTTTGCAGAGGCGTGAATGTATGAAAGCACTGAAGACTGCAGTAATGATGCTAAAAATTCAGCTTTTCCATCACAGGAATAAATTATGTTTTAAGATACATTAAAATGCCAATATCAAGTAGGAACATCCCAAATTGAAGTTTGTATAGAATGCAGCATTAATATTTTATTTATTATTATCATTTTTGAATTAATTACTTATTTAAAGGGATAGTTCACCTAAAAATGAAAATTAGCCCATGATTTACTCACCCTCAAGCCATCCTAGGTGTGTATGACATTCTTCTTTCAGACGAATACAATCAGTTATATTAAAAAATGTCCTGATGCATCCAAGCTTTATAATGTTAGTGAATGGCAGCCCAAAATTTGAAGACCAAAAAAAAAAAGTGCATCAATCCATTATAAAAGTAGGCTCCAGTGGATTTACGAAGAAAGTGTAGCACCTCTCCCAGTTCTAAATGCTTACGCTACATCCGACGTCATCGTCGTGCCAGTTACACTTTTTTTGTAAGTTGAATATGGAAGGCGGTCCACCGGAAGGTAGATATTTTACTTTATAAAATATTAAATAAGGATATTCTTCTTACAAAAAAACCCCATCGATTCACTTTGGAAGGCCTTTATTAACCCTGCGGAGCCATGTGGATTACTTTTATAATTGATGGATGCACTTTTTTGGGCTTAAAATTTTGGGCTGCCATTCACTTCTATTATAAAGCTCGGATGCATCAGGACATTTTTTAATATAACTCTGATTGTATTTGTCTGAAAGAAGAATGTCATATACACCTAGGATGGCTTGAGGGTAATTAAATCATGGGCTAATTTTCATTTTTGGGTGAACGATCCCTTTAAGGTACAATCAGATGGGTAATGTATACAGTACCTCTAGGAAGTGCTCTGCTTGTTGCTCTCTATCCAGTTTCCTTGAAGTCGTAGTGATGAGTCCTGAAAAACATTTTTTTTTTTTTAAATGACAAAACTGAATAAAGCAATAAACTTCCATGACAACTGTGCAATGTAAAGGCTGCAACGATCAGTGAGGAGAGCCGCTCCACTCGACAATGATTAATAACATGTCAACAAGGGTGCATACATTTACACAACATTGTTTTTTTATTTCAGAAGTGGAAAAAAAAAAAAAAGCAGCTCAAGACACAAGGGCCTAACGTAAACCCACAGATGGCATCTAGTGAATGCATTATTTTCCAAACCCCGGTGGCAGTAACTAGGCTTTAAAAACATTTTCAGTGCTGCCGGAGCAGCAGAGATTGAGAACAGGAATACAGAATACGAATGCTTCCTTAAGGCACAAGACATCTGGAGTCTGAAGGTAAATAACTTTAAGCAGGTCTATGGGTTTGACAACAATTCCTGCTGTGAACATATTGACAAGCTGCAGAAAAGAGGGCTTAAAGAAATAGAGGAGGGAAAAATATTTACCCACCCTTATGTAGTACAAAGCCAGTATTAATTCCCTTCTTCCGTGGATCAAAAAAAGGAGAAATTCTGAAGAATGAACTAAAATTTCAGTCAGTTTCTCATCCAGAGCTTGCACATCTGTTGTTTGGATAACGTTTATAATACTTTTTTTTGGTGCTTTTTCGTCCTTTTTTTAAGCTTAAGAGCTTTAGTCCCCTTTTACTGTGAAATTCTCCTTTTGAGTTCCACTTAAAGTCATATGGAAGATTCTCTTATATACACCATGCACAAACATATTGCAAATTTCAGCATTTTAAAAGGACACGGTGACCACTTTAGTAAGTGTAATTTGTAAATGTAATTTTAGTAGTCCCCATTATTTACCTGAAATAAATCTATTGTACGTGATTTCAGAGCCAATGACTCTCATTGAAATATAACCATGACAACAAAGAACTCCTGATGGCACAGGTTGAATCGTACTGCTGGAATCCACAGTATTCCCTAATGGGTTTCATCCAGAGAGACATAATTAGAGAAATTAGAGAAGCTATGAACTGATGAGCTAATGAGGAACGTGAGGAAAGTGTAGGAAAATGATTTTTACTCATAAGCCATCCGTTTAAATATACTGTAAAGATATTCTTGGGAGAGCATTTGTAACTAAAAGAAATTGTAAAAGATATGACTCTATTAGAGGCAAGCACTCTAAACTAATAATCAAACATGCACTCTCTATTTTCAGGGTGCAGTAATTGGTTGCTGGCGTAGTCACAGCACATTTGTTTTTATAAAAGAGCTCACAATGCAATTTATCTGAACACTTAGGCGGAGTTCAACAGGCAATCACAAAAAGAGAGCTAGATAAGTGGGGAGCAATTACAACGGCTTTTCCCAGCAGTGGCTGAAGCTAAAGTAGGATCTATGACTGTAGTCCAGGGCTAAACTATAAAACATTCAAGGTTTGATACCTTTGGGTTGATTCAACCATAATTTCATTCCCTTCCGGTTTTTGTTTTTCATATATTTCATCCTTGAACACTCATACTGGTCCAAAGGCTTTCGTATAGAGTGTATGTCATGGAGAAATACAGCATTACTTCTCTCCTCTCCACATATCAATGCATGCAACACACTCGCTCACATCTCATTATATATATTGAGTTAGATTTATTGAGCTTAAACCTCTGTATTCCAGTGTAAATATGTGCTGCCACATGCCGCCTTGGAGGGATTCGCCGATAGTAGAATGAAAAGCTTTCCTGCTGGCACCAAACCTTGTTTAATTAATTCACTGACTACTGCTGCATACATAAGCTCCCATGACTCACTTCTTAAATGACAAGGAAAGCAGCACCCCGGTGTAATCAGCAGTGCAGCATGCACCCAGCATGCCACGGGATCAGAACTCTGCATGTGTGTTAACTCTTCACACTAGAATGTCCTGACACTGAAGCAGATTACAGCCTGTGCTGCTCAGTTTGTTTAGTAGTACTTGTGAAAGGATCTGTGGAAGCAATAGGAGATTGGACTGGGAGACAACTGCACTGAAATTTCAAAAGGAAAATATCATCAACGATTATTTTCTTGCAAATACAGAAGGAAATAAATGACATTATATTATACACACCGGTCGGGCATAAAATTCATGCGTCATGCATCCTAGTGCCATGTGTTCCGCAGGTAAGCAACGCACATGCACCCGGCCATCCACGTGATATAACGTGATTCATCAGATCAGGCCACCTTCTTCCATTGCTCCGTGGTCCAGTTCTGATGCTCACATGCCCACTGTTGGTGCTTTTGGCGGTGGACAGGGGTCAGCATGGGCACCCTGACTGGTCTGCAGCTATGCAGCCCCATACGCAACAAACTGCGATGCACTGTGTATTCTGACACCTTTCTATCAGAACCAGCATTAACTTCTTGAGCAACCTGATCGGTGTATATTCCCTGTCTGTTTGTGGACTTTTATGTTATTTCCTGTTGTGTGTTTTGCTTTGTAGTTCTTTGTAGTTTTGCTGATTTAGTTCTCCAGGTGTTACCATTTAACCACGCCCCCTTGTTATCTTGTTTAGTTTGTTTGTCTGTGTATATATAGTGCTTATGTTTCACTCGTGGTTTGTCCGTTGTTGTATGAGTTTGCCTAGGTCCCTTGTGTTAATCGGTTTCCTTGTGGTGTTATTAAAATTTCTAGCATTTAGATCCTCTCTTTCACCTAATCATTCACCTTCATGACAGAATGACGGACCCTGCTATAAATCAGCATGGAAGAACTACAAAGCAAAACACACAACAGGAAATAACATAAAAGTCCACAAACAGACAGGGAAT
>CM031952.1:16932016-16947016 GCA_018749465.1 Paracanthobrama guichenoti | reverse complement strand
GTCGCTGTGGCTGTGTCGCTGTGGCTGTGTCGCTGTGGCTGTGTCGCTGTGGCTGTGTCGCTGTGGCTGTGTCGCTGTGGCTGTGTCGCTGTGGCTGTGTGTCGCTGTGGCTGTGTCGCTGTGGCTGTCTCGCTGTGGCTGTGTGACTCGCTGTGGCTGTCGCTGTGGCTGTCTCGCTGTGGCTGTCTCGCTGTGGCTGTCTCGCTGTGGCTGTGTCGCTGTGGCTGTGTCGCTGTGGCTGTGTCGCTGTGGCTGTGTCGCTGTGGCTGTGTCGCTGTGGCTGTGTCGCTGTGGCTGTGTCGCTGTGGCTGTGTCGCTGTGAGTGTCGCGTGAGTGTGTCGCTGTGTCGCTGTGAGTGTGTCGCTGTGAGTGTGTCGCTGTGAGTGTGTCGCTGTGAGTGTGTCGCTGTGAGTGTGTCGCTGTGAGTGTGTCGCTGTGAGTGTGTCGCTGTGAGTGTGTGGCTGTGTCGCTGTGAGTGTGTGTCTGTGTGACTGTGTCGCTGTGGCTGTGACTGTGTCTGTGTGACTGTGTCGCTGTCGCTGTGACTGTGTCGCTGTGACTGTGTGGCTGTGTCGCTGTGAGTGTGTCGCTGTGGCTGTGTCGCTGTGGCTGTGTCGCTGTGGCTGTGTCGCTGTGACTGTGTCGCTGTGGCTGTGTCGCTGTGGCTGTGTCGCTGTGGCTGTGTCGCTGTGGCTGTGTCGCTGTGGCTGTGTCGCTGTGGCTGTGTCGCTGTGGCTGTGTCGCTGTGGCTGTGTCGCTGTGGCTGTGTCGCTGTGGCTGTGTCGCTGTGGCTGTGTCGCTGTGGCTGTGTCGCTGTGGCTGTGTCGCTGTGGCTGTGTCGCTGTGGCTGTGTCGCTGTGGCTGTGTCGCTGTGAGTGTGTGGCTGTGTCGCTGTGAGTGTGTGACTGTCGCTGTGACTGTCGCTGTGGCTGTCGCTGTGACTGTCGCTGTGACTGTCGCTGTGACTGTCGCTGTGACTGTCGCTGTCGCTGTGACTGTCGCTGTGACTGTCGCTGTGACTGTCGCTGTGACTGTCGCTGTCGCTGTGACTGTCGCTGTGACTGTCGCTGTCGCTGTGACTGTCGCTGTCGCTGTCACTGCTGTGACTGTCGCTGTCGCTGTCGCTGTCGCTGTCGCTGTGACTGTCGCTGTGACTGTCGCTGTGACTGTCGCTGTGACTGTCGCTGTGACTGTCGCTGTGACTGTCGCTGTGACTCGCTGTGACTGTCGCTGTGACTGTCGCTGTGACTGTGACTGTCGCTGTGTCTGTCGCTGTGACTGTGTCGCTGTGTCTGTCGCTGTGACTGTGTCGCTGTGTCTGTCGCTGTGTCTGTCGCTGTGACTGTGTCGCTGTGTCGCTGTGACTGTGTCGCTGTGACTGTGTCGCTGTGGCTGTGTCGCTGTGTCGCTGTCGCTGTGTCGCTGTGACTGTGTCGCTGTGTCGCTGTGTCGCTGTGACTGTGTCGCTGTGACTGTGTCGCTGTGACTGTGTCGCTGTGTCGCTGTGGCTGTGTCGCTGTGACTGTGTCGCTGTGACTGTGTCGCTGTGACTGTGTCGCTGTGACTGTGTCGCTGTGACTGTGTCGCTGTGACTGTGTCGCTGTGACTGTGTCGCTGTGACTGTGTCGCTGTGACTGTGTCGCTGTGACTGTGTCGCTGTGACTGTGTCGCTGTGACTGTGTCGCTGTGTCGCTGTCGCTGTGTCGCTGTCGCTGTGTCGCTGTGTCGCTGTGTCGCTGTGTCGCTGTGTCGCTGTGTCGCTGTCGCTGTGTCGCTGTCGCTGTGTCGCTGTCGCTGTGTCGCTGTGGCTGTGTCGCTGTGGCTGTGTCGCTGTGGCTGTGTCGCTGTGTCGCTGTCGCTGTGACTGTGTCGCTGTGTCGCCAGTGACTGTGTCGCTGTGTCGCTGTGGCTGTGTCGCTGTGGCTGTGTCGCTGTGGCTGTGTCGCTGTGGCTGTGTCGCTGTGGCTGTGTCGCTGTGGCTGTGTCGCTGTGGCTGTGTCGCTGTGGCTGTGTCGCTGTGACTGTGTCGCTGTGACTGTGTCGCTGTGACTGTGTCGCTGTGACTGTGTCGCCAGTGACTGTGTCGCTGTGGCTGTGTCGCTGTGACTGTGTCGCTGTGGCTGTGTCGCTGTGGCTGTGTCGCTGTGGCTGTGTCGCTGTCGCTGTGGCGCTGTGTCGCTGTGGCTGTGTCGCTGTGACTGTGTCGCTGTGACTGTGTCGCTGTGACTGTGTCGCTGTGACTGTGTCGCTGTGACTGTGTCGCTGTGACTGTGTCGCTGTGACTGTGTCGCTGTGACTGTGTCGCTGTGACTGTGTCGCTGTGACTGTGTCGCTGTGACTGTGTCGCTGTGACTGTGTCGCTGTGACTGTGTCGCTGTGACTGTGTCGCTGTGACTGTGTCGCTGTGACTGTGTCGCTGTGACTGTGTCGCTGTGACTGTGTCGCTGTGACTGTGTCGCTGTGACTGTGTCGCTGTGACTGTGTCGCTGTGTCGCTGTGACTGTGTCGCTGTGTCGCTGTGACTGTGTCGCTGTGACTGTGTGGCTGTGTCGCTGTGGCTGTGTGGCTGTGTCGCTGTGGCTGTGTGGCTGTGTGTGTGGCTGTGTGGCTGTGTCGCTGTGACTGTGTGACTGTGTCGCTGTGACTGTGTGACTGTGTGTGTCGCTGACTGTGTGACTGTGTCGCTGTGACTGTGTGACTGTGTCGCTGTGACTGTGTGACTGTGTCGCTGTGACTGTGTGACTGTGTCGCTGTGACTGTGTGACTGTCGCTGTCGCTGTGTGACTGTGTGACTGTGTCGCTGTGACTGTGTGACTGTGTCGCTGTGACTGTGTGACTGTGTCGCTGTGACTGTGTGACTGTGTCGCTGTGACTGTGTGACTGTGTCGCTGTGACTGTGTGACTGTGTCGCTGTGACTGTGTGACTGTGTGACTGTGTCGACTGTGTCGCTGTGTGTGCTGTGTGACTGTGTCGCTGTGACTGTGTGACTGTGTCGCTGCGTCGCTGTGTGACTGTGTCGCTGTGACTGTGTGACTGTGTCGCTGTGACTGTGTGACTGTGTCGCTGTGACTGTGTGACTGTGTCGCTGTGACTGTGTGACTGTGTCGCTGTGACTGTGTGACTGTGTCGCTGTGACTGTGTGACTGTGTCGCTGTGACTGTGTGACTGTGTCGCTGTGACGTGTGACTGTGTCGCTGTGCTGTGTGTGCGCTGTGACTGTGTGACTGTGTCGCTGTGACTGTGTGACTGTGTCGCTGTGACTGTGTCGCTGTGTCGCTGTGACTGTGTCGCTGTGTCGCTGTGTCGCTGTGTGACTGTGTCGCTGTGTCGCTGTGACTGTGTCGCTGTGTCGCTGTGTGACTGTGTCGCTGTGTCGTGTGTGTGTCGCTGTGACTGTGTGTGTGTCTGTGACTGTGTCGCTGTGTCGCTGTGTCGCTGTGACTGTGTCGCTGTGACTGTGTCGCTGTGTCGCTGTGTCGCTGTGACTGTGTCGCTGTGACTGTGTCGCTGTGACTGTGTCGCTGTGTCGCTGTGTCGCTGTGACTGTGTCGCTGTGTCGCTGTGACTGTGTCGCTGTGTCGCTGTGACTGTGTCGCTGTGTCGCTGTCACTGTGTCGCTGTGTCGCTGTGACTGTGTCGCTGTGTCTGTGTCGCTGTGACTGTGTCGCTGTGTCTGTGTCGCTGTGTCTGTGTCGCTGTGTCTGTGTCGCTGTGACTGTGTCGCTGTGACTGTGTCGCTGTGTCTGTGTCGCTGTGACTGTGTCGCTGTGACTGTGTCGCTGTGACTGTGTCGCTGTGACTGTGTCGCTGTCACTGTGTCGCTGTGACTGTGTCGCTGTGACTGTGTCGCTGTGACTGTGTCGCTGTGACTGTGTCGCTGTGACTGTGTCGCTGTGTCACTGTGTCGCTGTGTCACTGTGTCGCTGTGAGACTGTGTCACTGTGTCGCTGTGACTGTGTCGCTGTGACTGTGTCGCTGTGTCGCTGTCACTGTGTCGCTGTGACTGTGTCACTGTGTCACTGTGTCACTGTGACTGTGTCACTGTCACTGTGTCGCTGTCACTGTGTCACTGTGTCGCTGTCACTGTGTCACTGTGTCGCTGTCACTGTGTCACTGTCACTGTGTCACTGTCGCTGTCACTGTGTCACTGTGTCACTGTCACTGTGTCACTGTGAGACTGTGTCACTGTGAGACTGTGTCACTGTGTCACTGTGTCACTGTGTCACTGTGAGACTGTGTCACTGTGTCACTGTGTCACTGTGTCACTGTGTCACTGTGTCACTGTGTCACTGTGAGACTGTGTCACTGTGTCACTGTGAGACTGTGTCACTGTGTCACTGTGAGACTGTGTCACTGTGTCACTGTGAGACTGTGTCACTGTGTCACTGTGTCACTGTGTCACTGTGTCACTGTGAGACTGTGTCACTGTGAGACTGTGTCACTGTGTCACTGTGTCACTGTGAGACTGTGTCACTGTGTCACTGTGAGACTGTGTCACTGTGTCACTGTGAGACTGTGTCACTGTGAGACTGTGTCACTGTGAGACTGTGTCACTGTGAGACTGTGTCACTGTGAGACTGTGTCACTGTGAGACTGTGTCACTGTGTCACTGTGAGACTGTGTCACTGTGAGACTGTGTCACTGTGAGACTGTGTCACTGTGAGACTGTGTCACTGTGAGACTGTGAGACTGTGTCACTGTGAGACTGTGTCACTGTGAGACTGTGTCACTGTGAGACTGTGTCACTGTGAGACTGTGTCACTGTGAGACTGTGTCACTGTGAGACTGTGTCACTGTGAGACTGTGTCACTGTGAGACTGTGTCACTGTGTCACTGTGAGACTGTGTCACTGTGAGACTGTGTCACTGTGAGACTGTGTCACTGTGAGACTGTGTCACTGTGTCACTGTGTCACTGTGTCACTGTGTCACTGTGTCACTGTGTCACTGTGTCACTGTGAGACTGTGTCACTGTGAGACTGTGTCACTGTGAGACTGTGTCACTGTGTCACTGTGAGACTGTGTCACTGTGAGACTGTGTCACTGTGAGACTGTGTCACTGTGAGACTGTGTCACTGTGTCACTGTGAGACTGTGTCACTGTGAGACTGTGTCACTGTGAGACTGTGAGACTGTGTCACTGTGAGACTGTGTCACTGTGAGACTGTGTCACTGTGTCACTGTGAGACTGTGTCACTGTGTCACTGTGAGACTGTGTCACTGTGTCACTGTGAGACTGTGTCACTGTGTCACTGTGAGACTGTGTCACTGTGTCACTGTGAGACTGTGTCACTGTGTCACTGTGAGACTGTCACTGTGTCACTGTGTCACTGTGAGACTGTGTCACTGTGAGACTGTGTCACTGTGAGACTGTGTCACTGTGAGACTGTGTCACTGTGTCACTGTGTCACTGTGAGACTGTCACTGTGAGACTGTGTCACTGTGTCACTGTGAGACTGTGTCACTGTGTCACTGTGAGACTGTGTCACTGTGTCACTGTGAGACTGTGTCACTGTGTCACTGTGAGACTGTGTCACTGTGTCACTGTGAGACTGTGTCACTGTGTCACTGTGAGACTGTGTCACTGTGTCACTGTGAGACTGTGTCACTGTGTCACTGTGAGACTGTGTCACTGTGTCACTGTGAGACTGTGTGACTGTGTCACTGTGTCACTGTGAGACTGTGTCACTGTGTCACTGTGAGACTGTGTCACTGTGAGACTGTGTCACTGTGTCACTGTGAGACTGTGTCACTGTGTCACTGTGAGACTGTGTCACTGTGTCACTGTGAGACTGTGTCACTGTGTCACTGTGAGACTGTGTCACTGTGTCACTGTGAGACTGTGTCACTGTGTCACTGTGAGACTGTGTCACTGTGTCACTGTGAGACTGTGTCACTGTGTCACTGTGTCACTGTGAGACTGTGTCACTGTGTGAGACTGTGTCACTGTGTCACTGTGTCACTGTGAGACTGTGTCACTGTGTCACTGTGTCACTGTGTCACTGTGAGACTGTCACTGTGTCACTGTGAGACTGTGTCACTGTGTCACTGTGAGACTGTGTCACTGTGTCACTGTGAGACTGTGTCACTGTGTCACTGTGAGACTGTGTCACTGTGTCACTGTGAGACTGTGTCACTGTGAGACTGTGTCACTGTGAGACTGTGTCACTGTGTCACTGTGAGACTGTGTCACTGTGTCACTGTGAGACTGTGTCACTGTGTCACTGTGAGACTGTGTCACTGTGTCACTGTGAGACTGTGTCACTGTGTCACTGTGTCACTGTGAGACTGTGTCACTGTGTCACTGTGAGACTGTGTCACTGTGTCACTGTGAGACTGTGTCACTGTGTCACTGTGAGACTGTGTCACTGTGTCACTGTGAGACTGTCACTGTGAGACTGTGTCACTGTGTCACTGTGTCACTGTGAGACTGTGTCACTGTGAGACTGTGTCACTGTGTCACTGTGTCACTGTGTCACTGTGAGACTGTGTCACTGTGTCACTGTGAGACTGTGTCACTGTGAGACTGTGTCACTGTGTCACTGTGAGACTGTGTCACTGTGTCACTGTGAGACTGTGTCACTGTGTCACTGTGAGACTGTGTCACTGTGTCACTGTGAGACTGTGAGACTGTGTCACTGTGAGACTGTGAGACTGTGTCACTGTGAGACTGTGTCACTGTGTCACTGTGAGACTGTGAGACTGTGTCACTGTGTCACTGTGAGACTGTGTCACTGTGAGACTGTGTCACTGTGAGACTGTGTCACTGTGAGACTGTGTCACTGTGAGACTGTGTCACTGTGAGACTGTGTCACTGTGAGACTGTGTCACTGTGAGACTGTGTCACTGTGACACTGTGACACTGTGACACTGTGACACTGTGACACTGTGAGACTGTGACACTGTGAGACTGTGACACTGTGAGACTGTGACACTGTGAGACTGTGACACTGTGAGACTGTGACACTGTGAGACTGTGACACTGTGACTGTGACACTGTGTCACTGTGACACTGTGACTGTGTCACTGTGACACTGTGTCACTGTGACTGTGACACTGTGTCACTGTGTCACTGTGACTGTGTCACTGTGTCACTGTGTCACTGTCACTGTGTCACTGTGACTGTGTCACTGTGACTGTGTCACTGTGACTGTGTCACTGTGACTGTGTCACTGTGTCACTGTGTGACTGTGACTGTGTGACTGTGTCACTGTGTCACTGTGTCACTGTGTCACTGTGTCACTGTGACTGTGTCACTGTGTCACTGTGTCACTGTGTCACTGTGTCACTGTGACTGTGTCACTGTGACTGTGTCACTGTGACTGTGTCACTGTGACTGTGTCACTGTGTGACTGTGTCACTGTGACTGTGTCACTGTGACTGTGTCACTGTCACTGTGTCACTGTGACTGTGTCACTGTGTCTGTGTCACTGTGACTGTGTCACTGTGACTGTGTCACTGTGACTGTGTCACTGTGACTGTGTCACTGTGTCACTGTGTCACTGTGTCACTGTGTCACTGTGTCACTGTGTCACTGTGTCACTGTGTCACTGTGTCACTGTGTCACTGTGTCACTGTGTCACTGTGTCACTGTGTCACTGTGTCACTGTGTCACTGTGACTGTGTCACTGTGTCACTGTCACTGTGTCACTGTGTCTGTGTCACTGTGTCACTGTGTCACTGTGACTGTGTCACTGTGTCACTGTGACTGTGTCACTGTGTCACTGTGACTGTGTCACTGTGTCACTGTGACTGTGTCACTGTGTCACTGTGACTGTGTCACTGTGACTGTGTCACTGTGTGACTGTGTCACTGTGTGACTGTGTCACTGTGTCACTGTGTCACTGTGTCACTGTGTCACTGTGTCACTGTGACTGTGTCACTGTGACTGTGTCACTGTGTCACTGTGTCACTGTGTGACTGTGTCACTGTGTCACTGTGACTGTGTCACTGTGTCACTGTGACTGTGTCACTGTGTCACTGTGACTGTGTCACTGTGTCACTGTGACTGTGTCACTGTGTCACTGTGTCACTGTGTCACTGTGAGACTGTGTCACTGTGACTGTGTCACTGTGAGACTGTGTCACTGTGACTGTGTCACTGTGACTGTGTCACTGTGTCACTGTGACTGTGTCACTGTGACTGTGTCACTGTGAGACTGTGTCACTGTGAGACTGTGTCACTGTGAGACTGTGTCACTGTGAGACTGTGACACTGTGAGACTGTGTCACTGTGAGACTGTGACACTGTGTCACTGTGACACTGTGTCACTGTGTCACTGTGTCACTGTGGAGACTGTGACACTGTGTCACTGTGACTGTGTCACTGTGTCACTGTGTGACTGTGTCACTGTGTCACTGTGTGACTGTGTCACTGTGTCACTGTGACACTGTGTCACTGTGTCACTGTGTCACTGTGACTGTGTCACTGTGACTGTGTCACTGTGACTGTGTCACTGTGTCACTGTGTCACTGTGTCACTGTGTCTGTGTCACTGTGTCACTGTGACTGTGTCACTGTGGACTGTGTCACTGTGACTGTGTCACTGTGTCACTGTCACTGTGTCACTGTGTGTCACTGTGACTGTGTCACTGTGACTGTGTCACTGTGACTGTGTCACTGTGACTGTGTCACTGTGACTGTGTCACTGTGACTGTGTCACTGTGTCACTGTGTCACTGTGTCACTGTGACTGTGTCACTGTGTCACTGTGACTGTGTCACTGTGTGACTGTGTCACTGTGTCACTGTGACTGTGTCACTGTGTCACTGTGACTGTGTCACTGTGTCACTGTGTCACTGTGTCACTGTGAGACTGTGTCACTGTGTCACTGTGTCACTGTGACTGTGTCACTGTGACTGTGTCACTGTGTCACTGTGACTGTGTCACTGTGTCACTGTGACTGTGTCACTGTGTCACTGTGACTGTGTCACTGTGTCACTGTGACTGTGTCACTGTGACTGTGTCACTGTGTCACTGTGACTGTGTCACTGTGTCACTGTGAGACTGTGTCACTGTGTCACTGTGAGACTGTGTCACTGTGAGACTGAGACTGTGTCACTGTGTCACTGTGAGACTGTGTCACTGTGTCACTGTGAGACTGTGTCACTGTGTCACTGACTGTGTCACTGTGTCAGACTGTGTCACTGTGAGACTGTGTCACTGTGAGACTGTGTCACTGTGAGACTGTGTCACTGTGAGACTGTGTCACTGTGAGACTGTGTCACTGTGAGACTGTGTCACTGTGAGACTGTGTCACTGTGTCACTGTGAGACTGTGTCACTGTGTCACTGTGAGACTGTGTCACTGTGTCACTGTGAGACTGTGTCACTGTGAGACTGTGTCACTGTGTCACTGTGAGACTGTGTCACTGTGAGACTGTGTCACTGTGACACTGTGAGACTGTGACACTGTGAGACTGTGACACTGTGAGACTGTGACACTGTGAGACTGTGACACTGTGTGACTGTGTCACTGTGACTGTGTGACTGTGTCACTGTGACTGTGTCACTGTGTCACTGTGTCACTGTGACTGTGTCACTGTGACTGTGACTGTGTCACTGTGTCACTGTGACTGTGTCACTGTGTCACTGTGACTGTGTCACTGTGTCACTGTGACTGTGTCACTGTGTCACTGTGACTGTGTCACTGTGTCACTGTGACTGTGTCACTGTGTCACTGTGACTGTGTCACTGTGTCACTGTGTCACTGTGTCACTGTGACTGTGTCACTGTGTCACTGTGACTGTGTCACTGTGTCACTGTGACTGTGTCACTGTGTCACTGTGACTGTGTGACTGTGTCACTGTGACTGTGTCACTGTGACTGTGTCACTGTGACTGTGTCACTGTGTCACTGTGTCACTGTGTCACTGTGTCACTGTGTCACTGTGACTGTGTCACTGTGTCACTGTGTCACTGTGACTGTGTCACTGTGTCTGTGTCACTGTGACTGTGTCACTGTGACTGTGTCACTGTGTCACTGTGTCACTGTGTCACTGTGTCACTGTGTCACTGTGACTGTGTCACTGTGTCACTGTGACTGTGTCACTGTGTCACTGTGTCACTGTGTCACTGTGACTGTGTCACTGTGTCACTGTGACTGTGTCACTGTGACTGTGTCACTGTGTCACTGTGTCACTGTCACTGTGTCACTGTGACTGTGTCACTGTGTCACTGTGACTGTGTCACTGTGTCACTGTGTCACTGTGTCACTGTGACTGTGTCACTGTGTGACACTGTGACTGTGTCACTGTGTCACTGTGACTGTGTCACTGTGACTGTGTCACTGTGTCACTGTGACTGTGTCACTGTGTCACTGTGACTGTGTCACTGTGACTGTGTCACTGTGTCACTGTGACTGTGTCACTGTGTCACTGTGTCACTGTGTCACTGTGTCACTGTGACTGTGTCACTGTGTGACTGTGTCACTGTGTCACTGTGACTGTGTCACTGTGTCACTGTGTCACTGTGTCACTGTGTCACTGTGTCACTGTGTCACTGTGTCACTGTGTCACTGTGTCACTGTGTCACTGTGAGACTGTGTCACTGTGTCACTGTGACTGTGTCACTGTGTCACTGTGACTGTGTCACTGTGTCACTGTGTCACTGTGTCACTGTGTCACTGTGTCACTGTGTCACTGTGACTGTGTCACTGTGTCACTGTGTCACTGTGTCACTGTGTCACTGTGTCACTGTGACTGTGTCACTGTGTCACTGTGTCACTGTGTCACTGTGTCACTGTCACTGTGTCACTGTGTCACTGTGTCACTGTGACTGTCACTGTGTCACTGTGACTGTGTCACTGTGACTGTGTCACTGTGTCACTGTGACTGTGTCACTGTGTCACTGTGTCACTGTGTCACTGTGTCACTGTGAGACTGTGTCACTGTGTCACTGTGTCACTGTGTCACTGTGTGACTGTGTCACTGTGTCACTGTGTCACTGTGTCACTGTGTCACTGTGTCACTGTGTCACTGTGTCACTGTGTCACTGTGTCACTGTGTCACTGTGACTGTGTCACTGTGTCACTGTGTCACTGTGTCACTGTGTCACTGTGACTGTGTCACTGTGTCACTGTGACACTGTGTCACTGTGTCACTGTGTCACTGTGTCACTGTGTCACTGTGTCACTGTGTCACTGTGTCACTGTGACTGTGTCACTGTGTCACTGTGACTGTGTCACTGTGTCACTGTGACTGTGTCACTGTGTCACTGTGTCACTGTGACTGTGTCACTGTGACTGTGTCACTGTGTCACTGTGACTGTGTGACTGTGTGACTGTGTCACTGTGACTGTGTCACTGTGTCACTGTCACTGTGTCACTGTGACTGTGTCACTGTGTCACTGTGTCACTGTGACTGTGTCACTGTGACTGTGTCACTGTGTCACTGTGTCACTGTGTCTGTGTCACTGTGTCACTGTGTCACTGTGTGACTGTGTCACTGTGTCACTGTGTCACTGTGACTGTGTCACTGTGTCACTGTGTCACTGTGTCACTGTGTCACTGTGTCACTGTGTCACTGTGTCACTGTGTCACTGTGTCACTGTGTCACTGTGTCACTGTGTCACTGTGTCACTGTGACTGTGTCACTGTGTCACTGTGACTGTGTCACTGTGTCACTGTGTCACTGTGTCACTGTGTCACTGTGTCACTGTCACTGTGTCACTGTGACTGTGTCACTGTGTCACTGTGTGTCACTGTGTCACTGTGACTGTGTCACTGTGTCACTGTGTCACTGTGTCACTGTGTCACTGTGTCACTGTGACTGTGTCACTGTGTCACTGTGTCACTGTGTGACTGTGTCACTGTGTCACTGTGTCACTGTGTCACTGTGTGTGTCACTGTGTCACTGTGTCACTGTGTCACTGTGTCACTGTGTCACTGTGACTGTGTCACTGTGTCACTGTGTCACTGTGACTGTGTCACTGTGTCACTGTGTCACTGTGTCACTGTGTCACTGTGTCACTGTCACTGTGTCACTGTGTCACTGTGTCTGTGTCACTGTGACTGTGTCACTGTGTCACTGTGTCACTGTCACTGTGTCACTGTCACTGTGTCACTGTGTCACTGTGTCACTGTGTCACTGTCACTGTGTCACTGTGTCACTGTGTCACTGTGACTGTGTCACTGTGTCACTGTGACTGTGTGTGACTGTGTCACTGTGTCACTGTGTCTGTGTCACCGTGTCACTGTGACTGTGTCACTGTGTCACTGTGACTGTCACTGTGTCACTGTGTGTGTCACTGTGTCACTGTGTGACTGTGTCACTGTGTCACTGTGTCACTGTGTCACTGTGTCACTGTGTCACTGTGTCACTGTGTCACTGTGACTGTGTCACTGTGTCACTGTGTCACTGTGTCACTGTGTCACTGTGTCACTGTGTCACTGTGTCACTGTGTCACTGTGTCACTGTGTCACTGTGTCACTGTGTCACTGTGTCTGTGTCTCACTGTGACTGTGTCACTGTGACTGTGTCACTGTGTCACCGTGTCACTGTGTCACTGTGTCACTGTGTCACTGTGTCACTGTGACTGTGTCACTGTGTCACTGTGTCACTGTGTCACTGTGTCTGTGTCACTGTGACTGTGTCACTGTCACTGTGTCACTGTGTCACTGTGTCACTGTGACTGTGTCACTGTGTCACTGTGTCACCGTCACTGTGTCACTGTGTGTGTCACTGTGTCACTGTGTCACTGTGTCACTGTGTCACTGTGTCACTGTGTCACTGTGTCACTGTGTCACTGTGTCACTGTGTCACTGTGTCACTGTGTCACTGTGTCACTGTGTCACTGTCACTGTGTCACTGTGTCACTGTGTCACTGTGTCACTGTGACTGTGTCACTGTGTCACTGTGTGACTGTGTCACTGTGACTGTGTCACTGTGACTGTGTCACTGTCACTGTGTCACTGTGTCACTGTGTCACTGTGTCACTGTGTCACTGTGTGACTGTGTCACTGTGTCACTGTGTCACTGTGTCACTGTGTCACTGTGTCACTGTGTCACTGTGACTGTGTCACTGTGTCACTGTGTCACTGTGTCACTGTGTCACTGTGTCACTGTGTCACTGTGTCACTGTGTCACTGTGTCACTGTGTCACTGTGTCACTGTGTCACCGTGTCACTGTGTCACTGTGTGTGTGTCACTGTGTCACTGTGTCACTGTGTCACTGTGTCACTGTGTCACTGTGTCACTGTGTCACTGTGTCACTGTGTCACTGTGTCACTGTGTCACTGTGTCACTGTGTCACTGTGTCACTGTCACTGTGTCACTGTGTCACTGTGTCACTGTGTCACTGTGTCACTGTGTCACTGTGTCACTGTGTCACTGTGTCACTGTGTGTGTCACTGTGTCACTGTCACTGTGTCACTGTGTCACTGTGTCACTGTGTCACTGTGTCACTGTGACTGTGTCACTGTGTCACTGTGTCACTGTGTCACTGTGTCACTGTGTCACTGTGTCACTGTGTGTCACTGTGTCACTGTCACTGTGTCACTGTGTCACTGTGTGACTGTGTCACTGTGTCACTGTGTCACTGTGTGACTGTGTCACTGTGTCACTGTGTGACTGTGTCACTGTGTCACTGTGTGACTGTCACTGTGTCACTGTGTCACTGTGTCACTGTGTCACTGTGTCACTGTGTCACTGTGACTGTGTCACTGTGTCACTGTGACTGTGTCACTGTGTGTCACTGTGTGTCACACTGTGTCACTGTGTCACTGTGACTGTGTGTGTCACTGTGACTGTGTCACTGTGTCACTGTGTCACTGTCACTGTGTCACTGTGTCACTGTGTCACTGTGTCACTGTGTCACTGTGTCTGTGTCACTGTGTCACTGTGTCACTGTGTCACTGTGTCACTGTGTCACTGTGTCACTGTGTCACTGTGTCTGTGTGTCACTGTGTCACTGTGACTGTGTCACTGTGTCACTGTGTCTGTGTCACTGTGTCACTGTGTGACTGTGTCACTGTGTCACTGTGTCACTGTGTCACTGTGTCACTGTCACTGTGTCACTGTCACTGTGTCACTGTGTCACTGTCACTGTGTCACTGTGTCACTGTGTCACTGTGTCACTGTGTCACTGTGTCACTGTGTCACTGTGTCACTGTGTCACTGTGTCACTGTGTCACTGTGTGTCACTGTGTCACTGTGTCACTGTGTCACTGTGTCACTGTGTCTGTGTCACTGTGTCACTGTCACTGTCACTGTGTCACTGTGTCACTGTGTCACTGTGTCACTGTGTCACTGTGACTGTGTCACTGTGTCACTGTGTGTGTCACTGTCACTGTGTCACTGTGTCACTGTGTCACTGTGTGTGACTGTGTCACTGTGTGTGACTGTGTCACTGTGACTGTGTCACTGTGTCACTGTCACTGTGTCACTGTGTCACTGTGTCACTGTGTCACTGTGACTGTGTCACTGTGTCACTGTGTCACTGTGACTGTGTCTGTGTCACTGTGACTGTGTCACTGTGTGTGTGACTGTGTCACTGTGACTGTGTCACTGTGACTGTGTCACTGTGACTGTGTCACTGTGTCACTGTGTCACTGTGTCACTGTGTCACTGTGACTGTGTCACTGTGTCACTGTGTCACTGTGTCACTGTGTCACTGTCACTGTGTCACTGTGTCACTGTGTCACTGTGTCACTGTGTCACTGTCACTGTGTCACTGTGTCACTGTCACTGTGTCACTGTGTCACTGTCACTGTGTCACTGTGTCACTGTGTCACTGTCACTGTGTCACTGTGTCACTGTCACTGTGTCACTGTGTCACTGTGTCACTGTGTCACTGTGTCACTGTGTCACTGTGTCACTGTGTCACTGTGTCACTGTGTGACTGTCACTGTGTCACTGTGTGACTGTGTCACTGTGTCACTGTGTCACTGTGTCACTGTCACTGTGTCACTGTGACTGTGTCACTGTGTGACTGTGTCACTGTGTCACTGTGTCACTGTGTGACTGTGTCACTGTGTCACTGTGTGACTGTCACTGTGTGACTGTGTCA
>CM031952.1:16922016-16927016 GCA_018749465.1 Paracanthobrama guichenoti | reverse complement strand
CACTGTGTGTGTCACTGTGTCACTGTGTGTGTGTGTCACTGTGTGTCACTGTGTGTGTGTGTCACTGTGTGTCACTGTGTGTGTGTGTCACTGTGTGTCACTGTGTGTGTGTGTCACTGTGTGTCACTGTGTGTGTGTGTGTGTGTGTGTGTGTGTCTGTGTGTGTCACTGTGTGTGTGTCACTGTGTGTGTGTGTCACTGTGTGTCACTGTGTGTGTGTGTGTGTGTGTGTGTGTGTCACTGTGTGTGTGTGTGTGTGTGTGTCACTGTGTGTGTGTCACTGTGTGTGTGTGTCACTGTTTGTGTGTGTGTCACTGTGTGTGTGTCACTGTGTGTGTGTGTCACTGTGTGTGTGTGTCACTGTGTGTGTGTGTCACTGTGTGTGTGTCACTGTGTGTGTGTCACTGTGTGTGTGTGTCACTGTGTGTGTGTGTCACTGTGTGTGTGTCACTGTGTGTGTCACTGTGTGTGTCACTGTGTGTGTGTCACTGTGTGTGTGTCACTCTGTGTGTGTGTCACTCTGTGTGTGTGTCACTGTGTGTGTGTGTGTGTCACTGTGTGTGTGTGTGTCACTGTGTGTGTGTGTGTGTGTGTGTGTCACTGTGTGTGTGTGTGTGTGTGTCACTGTGTGTGTGTGTGTGTCACTCTGTGTGTGTGTGTGTGTCACTGTGTGTGTGTGTGTGTGTCACACTGTGTGTGTGTGTGTGTGTGTGTCACACTGTGTGTGTGTGTGTGTGTGTCACTGTGTGTGTGTGTGTCATTGTGTGTCACTGTGTGTCACTGTGTGTCACTGTGTGTGTGTGTCTCACTGTGTGTGTGTCACTGTGTGTGTGTCTCACTGTGTGTGTGTGAGAGTGCGTGCGTGTGTCACTGTGTGTGTGTGTGTGTCACTGTGTGTGTGTGTCACTGTGTGTGTGTGTGTGTGTGTCACTGTGTGTGTGTGAGAGTGCTTGTGTGTGTGTGTGTGTGTGTGTGTGTGTGTGTGTGTGTGTCACTGTGTGTGTGTGAGAGTGCGTGCGTGTGTTAGTTCACCCAAAACTGTAACTCCTGTCATTAATTCCTCATGTCGATCCAAACCCGTCAGACCTTCGCTCGTCTTCAGACACACATGAAGATATTTCTGATGAGTAGATTAGTGAAGACACGTTACAGTAGCCCGTGTGGCTCCAGCGGTTCAGCTCTAAAGGCGAGACTCGGCAGGTGAAAACATCGTTTTTTCATGCAGTGGTCAATTTTTAGATTCTGGGCCAGTTGCTCCCTTAACATGTAAGCTTTCATGTCAAAATAAAAATATATGTCAACATTACACATTAAAGTGGTTATTTCATTATATTTTGTCAACTTGCACCTTTAGATTTCTACCCGAGGTCATCAAACGTTAGCATTAGTGATGCGGTCGACTCGCTTGTGTGTGTATGGTGCTGGCCGGGAGTGCACGATAAGGAGAGAATGAGACCGGACCCTGCCGTAATGCACCGCCTCAGAGAGCTGTCGCAGAAACCGGCACACACTTTTATTTGAGCGCTTGCTTTAGAAACAGAACGTCACAGTGACTTCAGTTTGTAATGCAATAAATATAGATTTGGTTTTCCATGGTTAACCTTGTGTTCATAATCATTAAACTAACCATAAATCATAAACTCACATCAAGCAGAAACATCAATAAGTGTACATTATTGTATATATTTTAGTATTTAGCATCTTTAACTCACCAGCGCTCACTCGACAGCTGTTTTTCGTGACGTTTCCTCTGTAAAATGCGGGATCGGCAACAGATCGGTAGAAACGCAATATTTAGGTGTGTAACAACTGCAATTTTGTCTTATTTCTAACCCTGTTTTGTAAAGTAAATGGAGTCGATCCCATAGACTCCTACAGTGTGAGTCGGGAATCGCAGTCGACTCCGATAAACCTGGAATCGTCTCCATTCACTGAAACATGTCATGCCTAGAATCATTAGAAAGCTCTCGGTCTCATGCGCAGCGCTGTCTAATCCACATATGGCCATTTCCTTTGTGAAACTAACCAACCGCGAATGTTGTCAGTCGAAAACCACATCTGATTGGTTGACGTGAATTTCTCACCCTGTGATATGCACTGCCGCTGAAATCAGCTCAGACGTTCACAGAAAAGACCAAGTAGCAAGAGCTGATAAAAAGAAAGTAAACCACAACAGATTAGACGACGAAACCCCGTCAGAATTAGATTCAAATATAGATGGACATACAAACAGTTTGTGTGACACTTGTTGTGTGTTTAAGGGAGTTCTCTTCAGCTGAAGGCTATTGCTATTAATAATTCATTAATTTATCAATTTCCATGTGTTTTAAATATCATACACTAATGATATTAATGAACTGAATATATATTTAGTTGGGGGTTTCAATAGAAATGTATGCAATTATACAATTTAAAACTTTAAAGGTGTTTTCTCAAAACGAGTTTTCCTGAGTCAGATTATCCTCTTCAGTCTTATGCTTAACTATATTCTGAAGGCTTTTCCAGAGGGATTTGTTGATCTTCTTATCCTGAGTTATAAGTCCTTTTACCCCAAAAAACAAGGTGAATTTTTTTAAGGCTATTGTCAGTATTCTCTAATTTATTAAAGCACAGAATAAGGTACCCAGAATCCTCTCTGTTAAAGCCCTCGCATCTGTGTCAACAAATAGAACCAAGAATTTTAAACCTGGTCCTTTCCAATTTCCAGATTTTGTTTTTGGAATATATGCAAATGAGCGTATATTAAAGTATATAAGGCCTCATTAGCATATTAAAACTTTCATTTACACAAAACTTGTTATACATTTTTTTTTTCTTATGTTTATGTCAGTAATAAACTGGAGAAGTTTCACAGTGATATCTTGTAATTAAAAAAAATCCCTATTCACCTGCAGTGTCTCGCCTTAATGTGATGAAGAGATGAGTACTTTAGTACACAAACAAATAATGACTCTTCATCAATCTCTTCTCCGTGTCAGACTCTGACGCTGTTGGCGTTCGCCAGCTCCTGCGTCATCATCACACGCATGCGTCATGTGATCAGCGTCGGCCAATGGAGAGCCGGCGTTCTGACGTGGAACTCGGAAGCTCTGCACTGTTTACACTACATCAACAGCGTCAGAGAGATTGATGAATAAAGGCATTATGTGTGTGTGTGTGTGTGTGTGTGCGCACTAAAGTATTCTCATCTCTTCATCACATTAAGGCTGAACCGCTGGAGTCACATGGGCTACTGTAACCATGTCTTCACTTCCTTTCTGGCCCTTGAAAGTGTTGATTGCGTTGCTGTCTATGGAGGGGTCAGAGCACTCGGAGCTCGTCAGAAATATCTTCATGTGTGTCTGAAGATGAGCGAAGGTCTGACGGGTTTGGACCGACATGAGGAATTAATGACATAGTAATGAGTTAGTTTATTAATGGTCAGTGTTGCAGATGTTTCAGTGTCGTTGTGTTTTGAATGAACAGACGTCATATACGAGCGGTGGATGAAGATAAAGCCAGAGGTTAAGAGGCAAGTGGGTCACCTGATGCACGTGTCCGTGTTCTGGTGGCATATCCTCCTCAGACAGCAGGAGAATCACCCCACCACCTTCTGGGCCGTCGAGATGGGCTTCCTGGACTCCAAGTGAGTCGCGTCGGAGACAGGTCTGCTTCAGGTGTGACCGTGAGACGCTTCATTGTGCGGTTTTATCTTTCAGTGTGTCGAATGATTTGAGTCTGAAGAGGCTGGAGAAGATTGAGATCTTGGAAAGCATCCTGGAGGCCATGGAGCGAGGCGTACGTATCCGTCCTGAAGCACACGCTCGTCCTTCACGGCTGCTCGCTTCTGATCATGTGTCTTGTTCTGTCCAGCTGTCTCACAGGGACGTGGAGAGGAAAGCCCGAGCCGTGGTGTCCTTGAGCAGATTGTTTTCCATGGTAAGCCTGCATTAAAGGGATTCTCCACTCATCATTCACTCACTGATGTATACATGTGACTTTCTTCAGATAAACACACAGGAAGGGTCAAGTGTCAATTGAGTAACAGCCATTATATGGACTCTCAGATGAATTTATTAATATTCCTGTGTATTTATCTGAAGAAAGATAGTCATATACATCAGGGATGGCATGAGAGAATGTTTCTTTTTCGGCTGGAGAATCCCTTTAACACCCCTGGATTCTGACACGTCTGTCTGTTGTTGTTTGTTGTCTCTCTGTTGTCTGTCTGTTGTCCATCTGTCGTTCATCTGTTGTCCATCTGTTGTCTGTCTGTTCATCTGTTGATCTGTTGTCCGTCTGTTGTCCATCTGTCCACCTGTCTGTCGTCCACCTGTCTGTCATCCATCTGTCCACCTGTCTGTCGTCCATCTGTCCACCTGTCTGTCGTCCATCTGTCCACCTGTCTGTCGTCCATCTGTTCATCTGTTGTCTGTCTGCAGCAGGAGGATTGTTTGGCCGAGGCCATCCGGTGGCTGCTGGACTCTGGACCTCCTGAAATCAATCAGAAGCTGATGGATCTCGGCTCGGTGGAGATTCGCTACCGTACGCTCCGCTTCGTCTTCAATGAGTGTGAGTTTCATGTGTCCATTAATGACCTCACAATACTAAAAATTATAGATTTATAGATGAATTTATTCTCATTCTGATAAACCGATATTGATCCTTTTAATCCCAAGGTTGGTGTTTTAGTGTTTTCAGCTGATGTGTGAATACAACTTTTCTAAACATTATTTGTAGCTCCCGCCCTCCAATAATCACAATAATCTGATACTTCTGATATGAACCGGTCTCAGCTTTCAGATCCTGTCAGTTCCATCAGTCAGTCTGTGTGTGTGTGTGTGTGTGTCAGATCACTGTAGAGCCGATCATCTCTTCACTACTAGTTACAGCAGCAAATAAACATGACCATCAGAAGATACAAAACAACTGGCTGACATCAATCATGTGTCATGTGATCATCAGTCAGTGTCTGAACCACGTCAGTAAAACAGCTGGAGTCACGCGACGTCACATTTAAA
>CM031952.1:16887016-16917016 GCA_018749465.1 Paracanthobrama guichenoti | reverse complement strand
ATTGTGTGTTTTATTTAGTGTGTGACTATTGTGCATCTAATATAATAAGGTAAATGTGGCATATCCTAATTATGAAAAAAAGCACATTTTTGTTAATTTCTGGAAATGACCACCACAAAATCTGTCATTTTGATCAAAAAAAATATATATAGTGAAATCCTGGTGGGATTGAGCTATGAGGAAGTGCAAGTTCACTAATACTTTAATTTGAATAAATAAATTATCTTCTTTTGTCTGTTTGTTATTGCGTGATGTAAACCTGCAGAAACCTGTTTTGTGTTTCGTCACGCAGACATGAAGACCAAGAAGCCTGAAACCAAGAGGATTGCTTCTAAAACCAGGTTTGTGTGTGTGTGTGTGTGTGTGAACGGTTAGAGCTTGTGTGTGTGTGTGTGTGTGTGTGTGTGTGTTGCTGTTCATGAGAGCGAACGGTTAGAGCTTGTTGTGTGTGTGTGTTGTTGTTCATGAGAGCGAGCGGTTAGAGCTTCTGTGTGTGTGTGTGTGTGTGTGTGTGTTTGTTGTTCATGAGAGCGAGCGGTTAGAGCTTGTGTGTGTGTGTGTGTGTGTGTGTGTGTGTTGTTGTTCATGAGAGTGAACGGTTAGAGCTTCTGTGTGTGTGTGTGTTGTTCATGAGAGCGAACGGTTAGAGCTTGTGTGTGTGTGTTGCTGTTGTTCATGAGAGCGAACGGTTAGCGCTTGTGTGTGTGTGTGTGTGTGTGTGTTGCTGTTGTTCATGAGAGCGAGCGGTTAGAGCTTGTGTGTGTGTGTGTGTGTGTGTGTGTGTGTGTGCTGTTCATGAGAGCGAACGGTTAGAGCTTGTGTGTGTGTGTTGCTGTTGTTCATGAGAGCGAACGGTTAGAGCTTGTTGTGTGTGTGTGTTGTTCATGAGAGCGAGCGGTTAGAGCTTGTGTGTGTGTGTGTGTGTGTGTGTGTGTGTGTGTGTGTGTGTGTTGCTGTTGTTCATGAGAGCGAACGGTTAGAGCTTGTGTTTGTAACACAGAGTGCACGCGAGCGGTGATTCCTCCGGTCCGCATCTGAAGTCCATCCGTCAGCCTGAAGCGGCGTCTCATTCCTCCCGGCTGGACACTTCGGTGAGGGCTCACTTCTGAACACTCTCACTGGAGGTCGGCCGATATATTACCGTCTTGATAATCGGCATTGGCGGATGTTTTCTGTGTGGCCTTGAGTTTGAAGCAGACGCGCCTCTCACTCTCCAGCTTCAGTAGTTCACTCTCGGTTCAGCAGTTCTGATAAATGATTACTCAGAGCTGACACACAAATCTGTTATAGCGTTTGCTTTTCTGTTTCTGAGTCTCTCCTGCTCATGAATCTGCTCATAACTCCAGTAGATCAGTGTAATACTCCTCCAGTGTAGATCAGCTGTTCTCTGTGTGAATATATAGTAAAGTGTGATTTATTCCTGTGATCAAAGCTGAGTTTATCATCATTACTCCAGTCTTCAGTGTCACATGATCCTTCACTGATCATTCTCATATGAGGATCTGATGATCAACACACATTTATGATTATTATCAGTGTTGGAAACATTATTCTTCAGGATTCTTTGATGAATAGAAGATCAAAAGAACAGCATTTACCTGAGATAGAGTCTTCTGTGACATTATAAATGTCTTTACTGTCACTTTTGATCAGTTTAATGCGTGTTTGCTGAATAAATGTATTAATTTCCCCCCCAAATTCTTTTTATTTCTGACCCAAAACTTTTGAGCGGTAGTATAATGTCATAATAGCTTCAGCTTTGATCTCAGGATGACGCTGTACTGTATATTCACACAGAGAACACCTGATTTACACTGGAGGAGTATCTCACACACGTGCCCTGGAGCCCAACAGCAGCGCTGCGTCTCACGGGTGTATCTGAGGCCACAGCTAACAACACATTAGAAGGGTCACAGTTATACATTTCTCTTATGCCAGAAATCATTAGGATATTAAGATCATGTTCCATGAAGATATTCCTACCGTAAATATATCATAAATGTATTATTAGTAGTGATGTGCATTGCTAAGGACTTCATTTGGACAACTTTAAAGGAGATTCTCTCAATATTTAGATTTACATTTATGCATTTGGCAGACGCTTTTATCCAAAGCGACTTGGGTTGCATTAAAGGTACACCTTTTTACATTTTGTCAGTTCTTGCTTTCCCTGGGAATCGAACCCATGACCTTGGTGTTGCCAGCGCCACGCTCTTATTGTTTGAGCTACAGGAAAGCGTATTTAGATGTTTTTGCACCCTCAGATTTTCTCATATTGTCTGATCCTAACAAACCACACATCAGTGATGATTTATTCATTCAGCTTCAGATGGAAATCTCCGTTTCTCAGAATTGACCCTATGACTGGTTTATGCTCCAGGGTCACATATTACTGTTTTTTTTGTTGTATTTAATAGCCTTGGTGAGCAGAAGCGACTCTTCTAAAAAGATGTAAAAAGCTTACCGTCCCAAAACCTTTGACCGGTAGTGTAAATTTGGCTAAAAATCTAATGTTTAAAGTAATATGACATAAATTGCATTAATGTGTGTTTCCTCTTTAAATGAAAGCGTGTGAGATCATGAGACCCTGGCCATCGGCCGGCTCTGGTTCTGCTTCAGTCTAATCGTGTGTCCTTCTCTCAAACAGCACAAATCTGAGAACCGGAGGAGCCAGGACGGAGCCGCAGGTGAGGCAGGAGCGGATTCCTCACGTGTCTGTCCTGCTCTGAGCCAGGGCTCAGAATAACCAACGCTTATTTAATGAATTGTCAAATAACCCTTTAGTTAACTTACCAATAAATAACCAATAATATACCAAAAATAATAACTGTAACCTTATGTAGCTTTTATGTAATGATGTTATTAATCTCTAAAGATCATGTTTGTGCAGTGTAGGCCTTATGATGAGGTGTTGACTGTGGCTGGGTCGGTCACTTCCTGTTCACTCAGTGCTCAAACCGCCGCAGTCACAGCCGCTTCCTAACTAGCCGCAGCGACCGTATCAAACGTACAGCGATCGATGGCGAGAGTTCATCCATTAGATATTTTAAATGACCAACATCAGCGTGTAATGCTTTGTAAGACGGAGTGTGTTCGCTGTAATGATCCAGACGTGTCCGCTGTCGTTGGGGGATATAAAGGAAGCGACGCGAGTGATTAATGTGGTGCGCCGCTGCCGCTGTCCTGAACGCTCATCGCCAGCATGAGCCGCTGTGCTAGCTGACGTTCATGTCTTTACTACTTCATATTTAGCCGTCCTTGTTCTGTTATTTTTAGTCTAGTTTTAGTGAAATTCAAATAAGTGTTTGTTTGCCTTGTTAGGTTTCTTACATTTGGAAACTTTTAGGATGAACATGTTTTTTTGTCATCACATTAAAAATAACATTTAAATGGGATAATATTTAGAGATTTGAAGTGTGACGCTCCTGACAGGCCTTAAAGTGTGTTTCACTCTGGAAAGGTTGTGCGATCCCTTCTGTTAGTGTGATCCTTACATTAAACCCACGGTGAATGTCTTCTGCGCCGCTCCAGCGAGTAGTGCGGTCTCTCGTGTGGCAGCTCTTCAGCGGTGGCGGCACCAGAGCGCACGCTAGCAGGAATAGAGCGAGCAGAACACCGGTGTCAGTCTGGAGCCATGTTTATCTCACCGGCAGGCTCGCCACCTTTCAGTGAGGAACGTTTAGATGGTTTTTCTTTTCATCTTCCCGCCGTGTAATGCCTAATAAAGCAGAGTTTGCTGGGGGTGTAGCGGTACACGTATTAGCGCCGAACCGTTTCGGTACAGGGCTTGCGGTACGGTGTAATCTTTAACAGTCTTAATCTTTAATGTGTTATTTGAGTGTTGATTATTATATCTGAACATGAATCGCAGCCGAGTTTAGGCTAATAGTTTGAGCTCTTTAATGTTATAGTAATGTGTGAGTAAGGGCTCCCCATCTTTACGACTCTGAGTTATAATTGAATTCATTAAAGGACAGGCACAATTTGTTCAGTAAACACGGTTTAATAAAAATTAATAAAAAGCAATTTTGTGAACCTGCTGTCCCGACCCGTCAGTTCCGCGTGCCGCTAGTGTTTACAGACGTAACCGCTGGATCTGCTCTTTTTGACCAATCCATAAATCCATTTATAAATGTATAATTTTGACTGAAGAGCCTTCTCCTATACAAACCCGATTCCAAAAAAGTTGTGACTGTACAAACTGTGAATTAAAACAGAACGCAATGATGTGGAAGTTTCAAATGTTCAATATTTTATTCAGAATGCAACATAGATGACATATCAAATGTTTAAACTGAGAAAATGTATCATTGTAAGGGAAAAATAAGTTGATTTTAAATTTCATGGCATCAACATCTCAGAAAAGTTGGGACAAGGCCATGTTTCCCACTGTGTGGCATCCCCTCTTCTTTTCCTAACAGTCTGCAAACGTCTGGGGACTGAGGAGACAAGCTGCTCAAGTTTAGGAATAGGAATGTTGTCCCATTCTTGTCTAATACAGGCTTCTAGTTGCTCGACTGTCTCAGGTCTTCTTTGTGGCATCTTCCTCTTTATGATGCTCCAAATGTTTTCTATGGTGAAAGATCTGGACTGCAGGCTGGCCATTTCAGTCCCCGGATCCTTCTTCTACGCAGCCATGATGTTGTGATTGATGCAGTGTGTGGTCTGGCATTGTCATGCTGGAAAATGCAAGGTCTTCCCTGAAAGAGACGACGTCTGGATGGGAGCAGATGTTGTTCTAGAACTTGGATATCCCTTTCAGCATTGATGGTGCCTTTCCAGATGTGTAAGCTGCCCATGCCACACGCACTCATGAACCCCATCCCATCAGAGATGCAGGCTTCTGAACTGAGCGCTGACAACAACTTGGGTTGTCCTTGTCCTTTTAGTCCGGATGACATGGCGTCCCAGTTTTCCAAAAAGAACTTCAAATGTTGATTGGTCTGACCACAGAACAGTTTTCCACTTTGCCACAGTCCATTTTAAATGAGCCTTGGCCCAGAGAAAACGCCTGCGCTTCTGGATCATGTTTAGATATGGCTTCTTTTTTGACCTGTAGCGTTTTAGCCGGCAGCGGCGAATGGCACGGTGGATTGTGTTCATGACAATGTTTTCTGGAAGTATTCCTGAGCCCATGTTGTGATCTCCATTACAGTAGCATTCCTGTATGTGATGCAGTGCCGTCTAAGGGCCGGAGATCACGGGCATCCAGTATGGTTTTCCGGCCTTGACCCTTACGCACAGAGATTGTTCCAGATTCTCTGAATCTCTGGATGATATTATGCACTGTAGATGATGAGAACTTCAAACTCTCTGCAGTGTTTCTCTGAGAAACTCCTTTCTGATATTGCTCCAGTATGTTTGGCCGCAGCATTGGGGGAATTGGTGATCCTCTGCCCATCTTGACTTCTGAGAGACACTGCCACTCTGAGAGGCTCTTTTATACCCAATCATGTTGCCAATTGCCCTAATAAGTTGCAGATTGGTCCTCCAGCTGTTCCTTATATGTACATTTAACTTCTCCGGCCTCTTATTGCTCCCTGTCCCAACTCTTCTGGAATGTGTAGCTCTCATGAAATCCAGAATGAGCCAATATTTGGCATGACATTTCAAAATGTCTCCCTTTCAACATTTGATATGTTATCTATATTCTATTGCGAATAAAATATAAGTTTATGAGATTTGTAAATTATTGCATTCCTCTCTGAACACACACGCGTGGCTCTATACCAGTGCTGAACGCTGGCTATCTCACAGTGAGTGCTGTGTGTCACGTCTGTTCCCAGCGCTCGTCATGACGCTGAGAAACACGCGTGTTAATGGGTTAGGGTTCATTGATTGCAGGGTTCCTGCATTGCATTATGGGCCGCTGGCATACAGAATGAAGCTTTAATATTGTGTAATAAAAATGTTTTTTTTCACGTGGGCATGTTGTCACACACTCTCGCTCTAAAGGAAGTGAGCGTCACGCTGTTTCCTGTGTGTGTGTGTGTGTGTGTGTGTGTGTGTGTGTGTCCCTCCCTGTGTTTGTTTCTAGACACCCACAGGTGTTTGGTGCCAGCGGTCCATCTGGTTTTGCCGGTTGTTTCTGAACGCAGTGATTCTTCTCAGGAAAGTGTCTCAATTGAAAATGTGGCGCATTAATCCCAAATTTGGTTTGTTTTCAGGGAACTCTGGAGCTCGAGCCCGTCCTGAAGAAAGAGCCGACAGACTCAAAGACATGAAGAGGTAATGATCCATTTCTCATCAAACTGACCAGAAGGCCAATCTGTCAGGCCTAACATGTTTTACTGATTCAGTGTTTACAGAAATCGGACTTTATTTGTACAGGACGAGTGTTTCTGAAGTTATTTTATGTTTAGAGTGAAATTTGAGCTGTAATGAGGGTACAGTAAGGCTAGATTTACTTTGTTCACTGTTGCTCAGTAAGGCTGTTGACTTCGGCTCTTGGTGATGCTGAGCGTCTCAAACACTTCACAATAGTGTTAGCTAGCATGAACAACACTTAATCTAAAAATACTTCACAGTGCGTTAACTTAATTTTTGCTCTTAAAATGTATTAGTAAATATCAAAAATGAACATTAATTACTGTAGTTAATTACTTAAACACACAGAGCGTTCAGTGTTAGTTCATGTTAACTAATGCAACTTTAACTTGAATAAAACGAAACTGAAACTTTTTTCAGGTAGTTGTCAGGGCAACGTTTCACATTTTAGTTTGTTGAAGTGCTAAAAGTGTTTGACCCGTATCTGCTCCTGAGGAGCGTGACCTTGAGCAGAATGAGCGGTTTTCATTCCTCACTGCCGTTATATCAGAACACACTTTCATTGGGTTCTTCCTGCTGAATCTTGTCCTAGTGAAATGAGTCCACAGAAGGCTAAGAGAGCCTCAGGCGCTGCAGAGAAGCCAACGGTGCGGAGCAAACACACGGTCCCGGACCGAGCCAACAGTCCAGCGGTCAGTGGTGCACAGAGCGGTACTTGTGTGTGTGTGTGTGTGTGTCTGTGTGTGTGTGTGTGGGTTAACCCTGGCGTTTGTCTGGCAGGAGGCCGTGAGCGAGCTGGACACGAGAGAGTGCTTCTGTGCTGCCGTTCAGGAGGGTCACGTGGCTCTGAGTGACCAGCGCTGCCGAAACGCACAGCAGTCCTTCTCTCTGGCCCTGCGGATCCTGGAGTCCAGCGGCACCGCGGTAAGGACTGACCTCTGGTCAGTGGTGCACACGTCATCAGACGCTGTAAAGACATTCAGATTTCAGTCTGTGGCTGTGTTTCCATCCAAAGTTCAGAATCTAACTTGTTCAGAATTAGAATTTGGCATAACTCATCTGTGAGCAAAGCAGCGTTTCCTGTTCTGTTCATGTGAGACTCTTCTGGAGGAACAGACACACACACACACACACACACACACACACACAATCATGTGAGACTCTTCTGGAGGAACAGACACACACACACACACACACACACACACACACACACACAATCATGTGAGACTCTTCTGGAGGAACAGACACACACACACACACACACACACAATCATGTGAGACTCTTCTGGAGGAACAGACACACACACACACACACAATCATGTGAGACTCGTCTGGAGGAACAGACACACACACACACACACACACACACACAATCATGTGAGACTCTTCTGGAGGAACAGACACACACACACACACAATCATGTGAGACTCTTCTGGAGGAACAGACACACACACACACACACAATCATGTGAGACTCTTCTGGAGGAACAGACACACACAATCATGTGAGACTCTTCTGGAGGAACAGACACACACACACACACGCAATCATGTGAGACTCTTCTGGAGGAACAGACACACACACACACAATCATGTGAGACTCTTCTGGAGGAACAGACACACACACACACACACAATCATGTGAGACTCTTCTGGAGGAACAGACACACACACACACACACACACACACAATCATGTGAGACTCTTCTGGAGGAACAGACACACACACACACACACAATCATGTGAGACTCTTCTGGAGGAACAGACACACACACACACACAATCATGTGAGACTCTTCTGGAGGAACAGACACACACACACACACACAATCATGTGAGACTTCTGGAGGAACAGACACATACACACACACACACACACACAATCATGTGAGACTCTTCTGGAGGAACAGACACACACACACACAATCATGTGAGACTCTTCTGAGGAACAGACACACACACACACACACACACACACACACACTCATGTGAGACTCTTCTGGAGGAACAGACACACACACACACACACACACACACATCATGTGAGACTCTTCTGGAGGAACAGACACACACACACACACACACACACACACACAATCATGTGAGACTCTTCTGGAGGAACAGACACACACACACACACACACAATTATGTGAGACTCTTCTGGAGGAACAGACACACACACACACACACACACACACAATCATGTGAGACTCTTCTGGAGGAACAGACACACACACACACACACACACACACAATCATGTGAGACTCTTCTGGAGGAACAGACACACACACACACAATCATGTGAGACTCTTCTGGAGGAACAGACACACACACACACAATCATGTGAGACTCTTCTGGAGGAACAGACACACACACACACACACACACACACACACACAATCATGTGAGACTCTTCTGGAGGAATTAAACCCAAACATTCTGATCACACACTTTGTCTCGGGCGTTTCAGAACAGATAAAATGATCCTCTTCAATCGAGCGCATACGTTTTTTTTCTGGATTTTTACAATTCATGCACATCCAGAGTTTTTATGCAATATCCCAAAATTCACATAAAAATAGGTGGATGGAAACGGAGCTGGTGGTGATGATCTGGTCGGACACAGAAACTGAATGGACATGACTGTGGTTGTGTGATGTACTTCAGGTTCTGTTGTTCACGTGTGTGTGTCTGTTTGTGTGTGTATTCCTGACAGGCCCTGGGTTTGACAGAGCTGGATAAATCCGTGCTGGTGTATGGATATGCCACCGCCCTGCTGGAGATCGGACAACCAGAGGTAATGCAACACTTCACCGTTCACACCAAGAGCGAACATTTACCAGCTGACCACCGTTAACTTGAGCACAGACACGTGTAGGAGACGAGCGTGACCACATCTGAACGGCTGGGAACTCTGAATGAAGTCATGTGACCTCTTGTGGTAGAAATCCCCCTGCGCACCTGACCGTTAACCTGGGCCGTCTCCTGATCAACGCTTGCACATGTATCCTATAATGCGTCTCCCAATCTCCTAGCGCCTGTGGACACAGACACTTGGGAATAAGGTCTTGAGTGTCTGCTAACCTGCAGGAACCGGACACACTCCAGACCCTGACCCTGAATGTGCTTTACTCCGACCGGAGGATCAGAGTTTCAGAGGATCCTCCCGAGTGTGTGAAAGCCGACATGATTCAGTGCATTCTCTCTAATATGATTGGTTCTTATGTAGAATTCTGTTACTAGTTATAAATTTAAAATGTCCTTCACACTCTCACTTAACGGACGTAAACTTTAAATAAGGCTGTCAAGAACACACACTTCATATGCCATTCATCTGGCCTCCGGTGTCACATGGCCTTGGGCTAACCCTAACCCATGCAGGAACATGATGAGTGAGAGTTCTGTTCATTTATTGGGTTTCCTCTTGTGTGTGAAGGAACTGGCTGAAGCTCAGAGGAAGTTCACCACATTGGAGTCGTCAGACAGGAAGTTCCAGTCCCTGGTGCATTATGGGATGGGGCGAGTTTATCTGAAGGAGAACAGGTGAGTGTTGATGTGAACGCTGCCACGCTCTGCCCTGATTGGACCTCATGCTCATGTTCTTTGTGTTATAGGTTTGCTAAAGCTCTGGAGCGTTTCTCTAACGCGCAGCTGATGATTCAGAGACACGTCACGCCTGGAAAACTCACCTGGCCAACCACTAAAGCTATAGTTGAGGAAACACAGACGGCCCGTTTAAAGGTGTGTGTGTGTGTGTGTGTGTTACTGCCATCCATCAGAGTATTCAGTGTCTGATTCAGTAGAATTGATTTTAATCGATTCTCATTCTGATAAACCGATATTGATCCGACCCAACATCAGTGTTTTCAGCTGATGTGTGATCACAACTTCTCTAAACATTATTTGTAGCTCCCGCCCTCCAATAATCACAATAATACTTCTGATATAAAACAGTCTCAGCTTTCAGATCCTGTCAGCTCCATCTCACACACACACACACACACTTGAGTGAATTTAGTGCTGATATGAAAGGTATCAGATGATTGTGATGTTACTACAGATGTTTAGTGATGTGTTCGCGCATCAGCTGAAACGGCATCTAAAAGATCAACCGTGGGGTTAAAGTATTGATTATGGTTTCTCAAAATGAGAATTGTTTAAAGTCAATAAATTAATATTGTCAGCCCAGGCCTAGTATTGGTGAGCTGAAAGCGAGCGTTTGTGTGGTGCTGATCTGAGCTCTCTCTGTCCTGAAGGAACATCTGGAGAGGTTTGTAGAGGTGTGCAAGTTTCCTCCTAAAGCAGACGCGGTGTGTCGGCATCAGCACTGCCTCTCACACACCATCCAGATCTACTTCAGTGATCCAGAGTTTAAGGTGAGCTGTGTGTGTGTGAGCAGTGAGTGGAGTCTGACTGTGTGTGTGAGAGAGGAGTGAGTGGAGTCTACAGTGAGTCTGACTGTGTGTGTGAGGAGTGAGTGGAGTCTACAGTGAGTCTGTGTGTGTGTGTGTGTGTGTGTGTGAGGAGTGAGTGGAGTCTACAGTGAGTCTGTGTGTGTGTGTGTGTGAGGAGTGAGCGGAGTCTGACTGTGTGTGTGAGGAGAGAGGGGAGTCTGACTGTGAGGAGTGAGCGGAGTCTGACTGAGGAGTGAGCGGAGTCTGACTGTGTGTGTGTGTGAGGAGTGAGCGGAGTCTGACTGTGTGTGTGTGTGAGGAGTGAGCGGAGTCTGACTGTGTGTGTGTGTGTGAGGAGTGAGCGGAGTCTGACTGTGTGTGTGTGTGAGGAGTGAGCGGAGTCTGACTGTGTGTGTGAGGAGTGAGTGGAGTCTGACTGTGTGTGTGAGGAGTGAGTGGAGTCTGACTGTGTGTGAGGAGTGAGTGGAGTCTACAGTGAGTCTGACTGTGTGAGGAGTGAGCGGAGTCTGACTGTGTGTGAGGAGTGAGTGGAGTCTGACTGTGTTTGTGTGTGAGAGAGGAGTGAGCGGAGTCTACAGTGAGTCTGACTGTGTGAGGAGTGAGCGGAGTCTGACTGTGTGTGAGGAGTGAGTGGAGTCTACAGTGAGTCTGTCTGTGTGTGTGTGAGGAGTGAGTGGAGTCTACAGTGAGTCTGTGTGTGTGTGAGGAGTGAGTGGAGTCTGACTGTGTGTGTGAGGAGTGAGTGGAGTCTGACTGTGTGTGAGGAGTGAGCGGAGTCTGACTGTGTGTGTGTGAGGAGTGAGGGGAGTCTGACTGTGAGGAGTGAGCGGAGTCTGACTGTGAGGAGTGAGCGGAGTCTGACTGTGTGTGTGTGAGGAGTGAGCGGAGTCTGACTGTGTGTGTGTGTGAGAGAGGAGTGAGCGGAGTCTGACTGTGTGAGGAGTGAGCGGAGTCTGACTGTGTGTGTGTGTGTGTGAGGAGTGAGCGGAGTCTGACTGTGTGTATGTGTGTGTGAGGAGTGAGCGGAGTCTGACTGTGTGTGTGTGTGTGTGTGAGGAGTGAGCGGAGTCTGACTGTGTGTGAGGAGTGAGTGGAGTCTGACTGTGTTTGTGAGGAGTGAGTGGAGTCTGACTGTGTGTGTGAGGAGTGAGTGGAGTCTGACTGTGTGTGAGGAGTGAGTGGAGTCTACAGTGAGTCTGACTGTGAGGAGTGAGCGGAGTCTGACTGTGTGTGAGGAGTGAGTGGAGTCTGACTGTGTTTGTGTGTGAGAGAGGAGTGAGCGGAGTCTACAGTGAGTCTGACTGTGTGAGGAGTGAGCGGAGTCTGACTGTGTGTGAGGAGTGAGTGGAGTCTACAGTGAGTCTGTGTGTGTGTGAGGAGTGAGTGGAGTCTACAGTGAGTCTGTGTGTGTGTGAGGAGTGAGTGGAGTCTACAGTGAGTCTGTGTGTGAGGAGTGAGCGGAGTCTGACTGTGTGTGTGTGAGGGGAGTCTGACTGTGAGGAGTGAGCGGAGTCTGACTGTGTGTGTGTGAGGAGTGAGCGGAGTCTGACTGTGTGTGTGTGAGAGAGGAGTGAGCGGAGTCTGACTGTGAGGAGTGAGCGGAGTCTGACTGTGTGTGTGAGGAGTGAGCGGAGTCTGACTGTGTGTGAGGAGTGAGCGGAGTCTACAGTGAGTCTGACTGTGTGTGTGTGTATGAGAGGAGTGAGCGGAGTCTGACTGTGTGTGAGGAGTGAGCGGAGTCTGACTGTGTGTGTGTGAGGAGTGAGGGGAGTCTGACTGTGAGGAGTGAGCGGAGTCTGACTGAGGAGTGAGCGGAGTCTGACTCTGTGTGTGTGAGAGGAGCGAGCGTCTGACTGTGTGTGTGTGTGTGTGTGTGGAGAGGAGTGAGCGGAGTCTGACTGTGTGAGGAGTGAGCGGAGTCTGACTGTGTGTGTGTGTGTGTGTGAGGAGTGAGCGGAGTCTGACTGTGTGTGAGGAGTGAGTGGAGTCTACAGTGAGTCTGACTGTGTGTGTGTGTATGAGAGGAGTGAGCGGAGTCTGACTGTGTGTGAGGAGTGAGCGGAGTCTGACTGTGTGTGTGAGGAGTGAGCGGAGTCTGACTGTGTGTGAGTGGAGTCTACAGTGAGTCTGTGTGTGTGTGAGGAGTGAGTGGAGTCTACAGTGAGTCTGTGTGTGAGGAGTGAGCGGAGTCTGACTGTGTGTGTGAGGAGTGAGGGGAGTCTGACTGTGAGGAGTGAGCGGAGTCTGACTGTGTGTGTGTGAGGAGTGAGCGGAGTGACTGTGTGTGTGTGTGTGTGTGTGTGTGTGAGAGGAGTGAGCGGAGTCTGACTGTGTGAGGAGTGAGCGGAGTCTGACTGTGTGTGTGTGTGAGGAGTGAGCGGAGCCTGACTGTGTGTGTGAGGAGTGAGGGGAGTCTGACTGTGTGTGTGAGGAGTGAGCGGAGTCTACAGTGAGTCTGACTGTGAGGAGTGAGTGGAGTCTAACTGTGTGTGTGAGGAGTGAGCGGAGTCTACAGTGAGTCTGACTGTGTGTGAGAGGAGTGAGCGGAGTCTACAGTGAGTCTGACTGTGTGAGAGGAGTGAGCGGAGTCTACAGTGAGTCTGACTGTGTGTGTGTGAGGAGTGAGCGGAGTCTGACTGTGTGTGAGGAGTGAGCGGAGTCTGACTGTGTGTGAGGAGTGAGCGGAGTCTGACTGTGTGTGAGGAGTGAGCGGAGTCTGACTGTGTGTGAGGAGTGAGTGGAGTCTGACTGTGTTTGTGAGGAGTGAGCAGAGTCTGACTGTGTGAGGAGTGAGTGGAGTCTGACTGTGTGTGAGGAGTGAGCGGAGTCTGACTGTGTTTGTGAGGAGTGAGCAGAGTCTGACTGTGTGAGGAGTGAGGGGAGTCTGACTGTGTGTGTGAGGAGTGAGCGAAGTCTACAGTGAGTCTGACTGTGAGGAGTGAGTGGAGTCTAACTGTGTGTGTGAGGAGTGAGCGGAGTCTGACTGCGGAGTCTACAGTGAGTCTGACTGTGTGTGTGAGAGAGGAGTGAGTGGAGTCTACAGTGAGTCTGACTGTGTGTGTGTGTGAGAGGAGTGAGCGGAGTCTACAGTGAGTCTGACTGTGTGTGTGTGAGAGGAGTGAGCGGAGTTTACAGTGAGTCTGACTGTGTGTGAGAGAGGAGTGAGCGGAGTCTACAGTGAGTCTGACTGTGTGTGAGAGAGGAGTGAGCGGAGTCTACAGTGAGTCTGACTGTGTGTGTGTGAGAGGAGTGAGCGAAGTCTACAGTGAGTCTGACTGTGTGTGAGAGAGGAGTGAGCGGAGTCTAGAGTGAGTCTGACTGTGTCTGTGTGAGAGGAGTGAGTGAAGTCTACAGTGAGTCTGACTGTGTCAGGAGTGAGCGGAGTCTACAGTGAGTCTGACTGTGTGTGTGTGTGTGAGGAGTGAGTGAAGTCTGACTGTATGTCAGGAGTGAGCGGAGTCTACAGTGAGTCTGTGTGTGTGTGTCAGGAGTGAGTGAAGTCTACAGTGAGTCTGACTGTGTGTGTGAGGAGTGAGTGAAGTCTGACTGTATGTCAGGAGTGAGCGGAGTCTACAGTGAGTCTGTGTGTGTGTGTGTCAGGAGTGAGTGAAGTCTACAGTGAGTCTGACTGTGTGTCAGGAGTGAGCGGAGTCTATCTGACTGTGTGTGTGAGGAGTGAGCAGAGTCTACAGTGAGTCTAACGGTGTGTGTGTTTGCAGGGCTTCATCCAGCTGACCTGCTGTCAGAGCTGCAGAGTCGAGTTTCATATGAGCTGCTGGAAGAAGCTCAAAACACTTTCATTCTCTGATAAGAATGACAAGGTCAGACACGCATCACTCACTTATACGAGCGCTGAGAGGGCAGAGACACTCATTGGCTTTTCTCCTGCAGGATTTTCTAAAAGACCCCTGTTTTACACCAGACTGTGGAGGTCGGATCTGTCACGTTGTAATATTTGGCTCGACAGGGCTGATAAAGTGTGAGGTGAGGCTTTCACACACACATCAACACACACTGTGATGTTTCATGGCTTCATTTGCTCACTAACATTCTCCCCGTCTCTCAGTTTAAAACGTGTATTCCTAAAATCAGACCAGCTGGACGAGCGAGAATCAAGCAGCGATGTACAAGGTGAGTTCAGTCTGGTTCGCTTCGGCAGCAGCGCTTCCAGCTACGGGCGGTTATGATGCTCTGTCTGTTCCTCAACAGTATTAAGAAGTTGAAGTCTAAAAATGATCGAAAGCTTCGGCGGAAACAACAGAAGTTGGCGAGACGTTCAGCTGGTCAAGATGATGTAACGTCTGCGGACGCTCCTAAAGAGCCGGCGGCAGAGAGAGGGTCACGTGAGCGAACGGCACTCAGTCTCTTCAGCTTTTCATTTCTTCCTGATTTACTGTAAAATAATATTTCAACCTCGCAGTGTGTATATATACCGTATATACCCGAATATAAGACTAGGTTTGTGTCCTAAAAATAGGCTGAAAAATGGGGGGTCGTCTTATATTTGCGATATAGACAAAATCACAGAGAAAGGGAGAAAGCAGGGGAAACAGTCGAGGGCGCCAACACGATAGGCTACGTGATTAGTGACAGTGTTATGAATTAAATAAACAGTAAAGTGCCGCCATAGAGAAGTCAAGCGATCATTTTGAGAAAAGAGCTTCAAAAGTTGGTCAAATAAACCAACACGTTCGAAACAGTTATGACACCAACTCTAAACTTATGGTCGTGAATGAGGCAGAATCATCTAATAACTGCAAAGCTGCCAAAAAATTGAGTCACAGAATGCAATGTTCGGAGGTGGCGAGCACCTTTTTTCCCCAAAAATAAGTCTGGAAAATGGGGGGGTCGTCTTATATTCAGGGTCGTCTTATATTCGGGTATATATTCCCACGAGGTTAGAGGATCTCGGTCCTTTACAGGACTTTTAAAGGTCTAGAAGTCACACTAATTAACCCTCGTGCATCAATTAAAATTAGTTACATTTATTATTGATTTATTTGATCAAAACAGTAAAAACTGAAATATTACATATTTATGATTATTGTCAGTGTTGAAAACAGCTGAGATTAATGTGGAAACTCGTACATCATTCAAACGTTTGATCTTTTTTTAAGAAATAAAAATGAATACTTCTATTCAAGGACTCGTTAAATTGATCACAGAAGACTCTATCTCAGGTAAATGCTGTTCTTTTGATCTTCTATTCATCAAAGAATCCTGAAGAATAATGTTCTCATCACTGATAATAATCATAAATGTGTGTTGATCATCAGATCCTCAGAATGATCAGTGAAGGATCATGTGACACTGAAGACTGGAGTAATGATGATAAACTCAGCTTTGATCACAGGAATAAATCACACTTTACTATATATTCACACAGAGAACAGTTGATCTACACTGGAGGAGTATTACACTGATCTACTGGAGTTATGAGCAGATTCATGAGCAGAAGAGACTGTTAGAAACATGATTATTCCCAACCTTTGACCTCCCGTGTGTGTTTGGGCTCATTTTAAGGCTTGTCCGTTGAGTGTCCTAACGCCGCGTCTGTTCTTCTTCCCGCAGCTCCACCCAGAGACACTATTTATGTGGACCGTGTTTTACATCAAATTCATGATAACAAAGGACTTTTTAAAGAAGAGCCAGTGAATATTTCTTTGTTTTGGGAGCATCTGTGGCCGTGGCTGGATTTGTTTGAGAGTAAAGGACAGGCGAGTGTGTTTAATGGCCGGAGAGACACCGGACTGCTGTCGGAGCTGGTGGATCTTCTGCTGGAGTCCAGGAACCGGGTCTGGGCGCGAGTCTTTGTCCAGACGCTCGCAAACGTGCTTCATTTCAAACCCAAACTGCAGCATTGGGCTCAGCAGCTGGATAACGCTGGTGCGTTTGCTTTCCTGCACCGTCTGTTCAGATGTCGACCCTTGACCCTTGAACATAGATCTGAGTTTGAACGCTTTGGGAGGTTTTTAGGGAAGACACTCAGCAGATTATTGCAGAAGTGAGAGCACTGGGTTAGGGTTAAGCACAGGCTGTGTTTTGAGTGTTTACACTTGAACGATGATTACTGAAATATAGGGGTGTAAACGATGCACTCGTCAAGATTCGATATGCATCGCAATATTTTAAGCAAAAAAAAAGTTATTATTATCAGGACCCACAAATATTCCCCCATTGCATCGTTATACATTATACACTTAAATTAGACACTTAAATTTCAACTATATTACCGATCTGCTTCAGGAGTGCGTGTGCGTGCGCTTCAGGAGTGCGTGTGCGTGCGCTTCAGGAGTGTGTGCGTGCGCTTCAGGAGTGCGTGCGTGCGCTTCAGGAGGGCGTGCGTGCGCTTCAGGAGTGCGTGTGTGTGCGTGCGCTTCAGGAGTGCGTGTGCGTGCGTGCGCGCTTCAGGAGTGCGTGCGCGCTTCAGGAGCACTTCAGGAGTGCGTGAGTGCGTGCGTGCCCTTCAGGAGTGCGTCGCGCGCGCTTCAGGAGTGAAGGAGTGCTTCAGGAGTGCGTGCGTGCGTGCGCTTCAGGAGTGAAGGAGCGCTTCAGGAGTGAGTGCGTGCGCTTCAGGAGTGAGTGCGTGCGCTTCAGGAGTGAGTGCGTGCGCTTCAGGAGTGAGTGCGTGCGCTTCAGGAGTGCGTGCGTGCGCTTCAGGAGCGCTTCAGGAGTGCGTGCGTGCGCTTCAGGAGCGCGTGCGTGCGCTTCAGGAGCGCTTCAGGAGAGAGTGCGTGCGCTTCAGGAGGGCGTGCGTGTGCTTCAGGAGCGCGTGCGTGCGCTTCAGGAGCGCTTCAGGAGTGAGTGCGTGCGCTTCAGGAGCGCGCGCGCGCGCTTCAGGAGCGCTTCAGGAGTGCGTGCGTCGCGCTTCAGGAGCGAAAAGCGTGTGCTTCAGGAGCGCGTGCGTGCGCTTCAGGAGCGCTTCAGGAGCGCGTGCGTGCGCTTCAGGAGTGCGTGCGTGCGCTTCAGGAGGCGCTTCAGGAGTGCGTGCGTGCGCTTCAGGAGCGAGTGCGTGCGCTTCAGGAGCGCGTGCGTGCGCTTCAGGAGCGGGCGGCGCGTGCGCTTCCAGGAGTGCGTGCGTGCGCTTCAGGAGCGCTTCAGGAGTGCGTGCGTGCGCTTCAGGAGCGCTTCAGGAGCGCGTGCGTGCGCTTCAGGAGCGCGTGCGTGCGCTTCAGGAGCGCGTGCGTGCGCTTCAGGAGCGCGCGTCGCGCGCTTCAGGAGCGCTTCAGGAGAGAGTCGCGCGGGCGCTTCAGGAGCGCGTCGCGTGCGCTTCAGGAAGCGCGTCGTGCGCTTCAGGAGCGCGCGCGTGCGTGCGCTTCAGGCGCTTCAGAGCGCGCGCGCGCGCCGCTTCAGAGCGCTTCAGGAGCGCGTCGCGCTCGCGCTTCAGGAGCGCTTCAGGAGCGCGTCGCGTGCGCTTCAGGAGCGCGTCGCGTGCGCTTCAGGAGCGCGTGCGTGCGCTTCAGGAGCGCTTCAGGAGCGCTTCAGGAGTGCGTGCGTGCGCTTCAGGAGTGCGTGCGTGCGCTTCAGGAGTGCGTGCGGCGCTTCAGGAGTGAGTGCGTGCGCTTCAGGAGTGAGTGCGTGCGCTTCAGGAGTGCGCGCGTGCGCTTCAGGAGTGCTTCAGGAGTGCGCGTGCGCTTCAGGAGCGCTTCAGGAGTGCGCGTGCGCTTCAGGAGTGCGTGCGTGCGCTTCAGGAGTGCTTCAGGAGTGCGTGCGTGCGCTTCAGGAGTGCGTGCGCGCGCTTCAGGAGTGCGCGTGCGTCGCGGCGCTTCAGGAGTGTGTGCGTGCGCGCTTCAGGAGTGAAGGAGTGCTTCAGGAGTGCGTACGTGCCCTTCAGGAGTGCGTGCGTGCGCTTCAGGAGTGCGTGCGTGCGCTTCAGGAGCGCGTGCGTGCGGCGCTTCAGGAGTGAGTGAGTGCGTGCGTGCGCTTCAGGAGCGCTTCAGGAGTGAGTGCGTGCGTGCGCTTCAGGAGCGCTTCAGGAGTGCGTCGCGCGCTTTCAGGAGCGCTTCAGGAGCGCGTGCGTGCGCTTCAGGAGCGTGTGCGTGCGCTTCAGGAGCGCTTCAGGCTTCAGAGAGTGCGTGCGCTTCAGGAGTGGGTGTGCGTGCGCTTCAGGAGCGCGTGCGTGCGCTTCAGGAGCGCGTGCGTGCGCTTCAGGAGCGCGTGCGTGCGCTTCAGGAGCGAGTGCGTGCGCTTCAGGAGCGAGTCGCGTGCGCTTCAGGAGCGCGTGCGTGCGCTTCAGGAGCGCTTCAGGAGAGAGTGCGTGCGCTTCAGGAGGGCGTGCGTGCGCTTCAGGAGGGCGTGCGCGCTCAGGAGCGTGTCGCGTGCGCTTCAGGAGCGCGCGCGCGCGCTCAGGAGCGCTTCAGGAGCGCGCGGCGTTGCTTCAGGAGCGCTTCAGGAGCGCGTGCGTGCGCTTCAGGAGCGCGTGCGTGCGCTTCAGGAGCGCTTCAGGAGAGAGTGCGTGCGCTTCAGGAGGGCGTGCGTGCGCTTCAGGAGGGCGTGCGTGCGCTTCAGAGGCGCTTCAGAAGCGCGTGCGCGCTGTGCGCTTCAGGAGCGCGTGCGTGCGCTTCAGGAGCGCTTCAGGAGTGAGTGCGTGCGCTTCAGGAGTGAGTGCGTGCGCTTCAGGAGTGCGTGCGTGCGCTTCAGGAGCACTTCAGGAGTGCGTGCGTGCGCTTCAGGAGCGCTTCAGGAGCGCGTGCGTGCGCTTCAGGAGTGCGTCGCGCGCGCTTCAGGAGTGCGTCGCAGCGCTTCAGGAGCGCGCTTCAGGAGTGCGTCGCGCGCGCTTCAGGAGTGCGTCGTGCGTGCGCTTCAGGAGCGCGTCGCGTGCGCTTCAGGAGGCGCGCGTGCGCTTCAGGAGTGCGCGCGCGCGCGCTTCAGGAGTGCGTGTGCGCTTCAGGAGTGCGTGCGTGCGCTTCAGGAGCGTGTGCGTGCGCTTTAGGAGCGCTTCAGGAGTGCGCGCGTGCGCTTCAGGAGCCGCTGCGTCGCGCGCGCTTCAGGAGCGCGTGCGTGCGCTTCAGGAGCGTGTCGCGCGCTTTAGAACGCTTCAGGAGTGCGCGCGCGCTTCAGGAGCGCTTCAGGCGTGCGTCATGCGCGCTTCAGGAGCGCGTGGCGCGCGCCAGCGCTTCAGGAGCGCGTCGCGCTTCAGGAGCGTGCGGCGCGCGCTTCAGGAGCGTGCGTGCAGCGCTTCAGGAGTGCGTCGTGCGCGCTTCAGGAGTGCGTCGCGTGCGCTTCAGGAGTGCGTGCGTGCGAGCGCTTCAGGAGTGTTTGCGTGCGCGCTTCAGGAGTGAAGGAGTGCTTCAGGAGTGCGTGCGTGCCCTTCAGGAGTGCGTGCGTGCGTGCCCTTCAGGAGCGCGTGCGTGCGCTTCAGGAGTGCGTGTCGTGCGCTTCAGGAGTGCGTGCGTGCGCTTCAGGAGTGAAGGAGTGTGTGCGCGCGTGTGCGCTTCAGGAGTGAAGGAGTGCTTCAGGAGTGAAGCCTCACACACACACACACACACACTCGCTGTTTTCAGCCTCTGTAGCTTTACTATGTGAGCACATGACCTTCAGCTCCAGAGCCACTCTGAGAGTCACTTCATGAGCGTTTACCGTTTGATGTAGTAATAATAATACTAACACTAATAATAAAATATTATCAACTTTATTTTTTTAAGGAATAATCACAATTTTTCTTCCATGTTTTAATTTTTAAATACTAAGTCTGCCGACACTCAAAAACCCCCGCCAGCCGATCGTCGGCTAGGTCAGTCCCGGGCTCATATGTTTTGTTTGAACCTTCACCATCATAGAGACGGACTCCCGGGTTTAGTTATAGCATTAGATCAATTTTCTTTCCTTGAGAGAATTTTTTGTGTACTGTACCTGATATACAGTCAAGCCAGACATGCTTCAGACACGTGATGTTTATAGGACACTACAGTTCTTTTCTGAAGTGAGGAGAGCAGAATAAAGCAAACTGGCATATCACACCCAAAAACTTTTCATCACTACCAGTAAAACTGATCAACATTTGGGACCAATGATTCAGACACTTAAAAGTGTTTGTTCAACAAATGAAGCATTGCCTGGTCATTGGTTGAGCTAAACTGGTATGATCTAATTGTGCTCTTAAATCTAACAGCTGATTGGCTGATTGTGATCCATTACATCTCTTTCCATCAAAGTTATCTGACATTATCAAGATGAGTTTGTTCAGCTTAACTCGTTTTATTGCCATTTTCTAAACTATAGCCAATAAACTGTGATGATGTGAGGAATGTTGAGGGTCTCTGAATCAATGTTGGTTTGACTGTTTATCCAAAATAACCATTAACAGGTCAGTCTGTCGGGTATGTTGATGAGTTTAACGGCGTGTTCCCGTCCTCCATCAGGTCTGAAAGCCGCGGAGTCGTTCCTCAGCCGGTACAGCGCTCATCTGGAGGAGCTGGACCTGAAGCCTCTGCTGACCTTTAACCCCCTGCAGGACATGCTGGAGAAGTTCGGCACCGTGACGGAGTTATTTGACTGTGGTGGTTTTACTGTAATGGAGTATTTAAGACAGGCTCCCGCTAAAGAAATGCGTCTGTTTATTTGGACTCTAGAGTCGAATCGAGAGCACTATCACTCCTGTCACTCCATTCTCGATCAATATTTTGAGGACGGTGCGTAAGTTGGAACGGGTCATGTGTATCTGTGTATGAAGGGAGTTTTGTGCAAATATCTCTTTCTTTATCTTTAGATGCTGTTTGTTTAGTCATTAAAAAGACGGATGATGACGAGCACATGGTAAGAGACGCGTGCTCTAACGGTTGGTCGGTGGCCGGGGTTGAGCTGCTCCACTGACGCTTCCTGTGTGTTTGTTTCAGAGTTCAATATTTAAGAGTAAAAACAGACATCGCAAGAAGAAGCAGAAGGAGTTAAAGGTGAGTGTGGTGAGTGCAGTCAGCGCGGCGGGAGAAGTGCTCCATGCTCATCTGTGTGTGTGCGTGTGTTTCAGTCTGTTATTGTGCTGTCTGGGATGAGAGGTCATTCGAGAGATGAAGATGAGGAGGATGAGCTGCTCTCTGAGGAAGACTCTTTGTGAGTTCAGTCATTGCACATCACTTCTGATCACTTCTGAATCCCCTTCTGTGAGGTGACTCTGTGAATGGGATGTTCCAGGTTCCTGAGCGGCTTGGATCCGTTCAGCGTTCCCGAACACCTGCGAGGTCAGCTGACAGAGTTTGAGGAGCAGTACGCCGGATCAGCCCACCGGAGCCATTACGAGAGGATTCTGGACAACCACCCCGACCCGACTAAAGAGAGTTTATATGAGTACGTGTCGCCTGCACCTGCGCTCTTGTGGTGATGTTATAATAGCGTAGAACTGAGAGATACATCATTGTATTTGTTTGATAAAGACATTGCCGTTTTCCCACACACTTTCAAAACAATCCCTCACGTGTACTGATGGGGAGCTGAAGCTCATTATAATATGCAAAGCTTATCCAATCATAGCAGTGGGCGTTTACGTGCTAGTCTTCAGTGCCGAGCGTTCAGGAGAGAGCCTCAAAACCAGGGCAGGAAATAACCTATTACTTATTCATTCTGATGTTTTTGAATGTAAAAACCACGCAAACGTCATAAGTTGACCTCCGACAGCAGTATAAAAAGACAGTTCATGACCCCTTTAAATTTCGATGTTAATTCTGTATTACTGTATTTAGTTACATTTAGAAGTAACTCATTAAATTACAGAAAAATAAGTGTAATCCCTTTACTTTCCCTTGAAAAAGTACAGTAACTAGTTTGATTGCAATATATCATTATTATTATTATTATTATTATTATTATAAACATTAATCATAATCTAAACATAAACACAATAAACTAAACTAATATAAATTTGGCTCGTACAGTAACTTTAATTATATTAGCGTCCACACCAGTTATCATTAACCACAGAGAAGCGGTATTGTTGGAATCAGGGTTTTTTCCAGCTGATGAATGATAACGCTGACAGCCAATCAGAACCCACCCTGCTTTAAAGAGCTCCAGCAATGAAAGCGTCACATGACAAACCTGCAGCTCTGAGAACAGCGATATAGTGTGACTTCAGATAACCTCCGCTTCATGACTCTCTGGTTCTGCTGTTCCTCAGTTATTTTGCTCAGATTCTGGAGGAACACGGGCCGCTGTGCGCCTCGGACCCGCTGATGGTCGGCGAGTTGGAGAACTTTCCTGTGGAGGCGCAGCAGAACATCGCAGACGCCGGCGGACTCAAACCCTTTCTGCTGGAGTCTCTGCGCTTCACCATGACGGACGACCTGATCGGACTGATGAAGCACGCCGTCTCTCTGACCGACAACGGCCGGTCACCCCTCAACCCGTCCGCACGAGAGTTCTGTCCCCACGCAGACGCTCTGAGTGACGCCCTGGCACAGATTCGTTTGGTTTGTTTTGACAGCAACGATGAGCCTGTGTCCTCGGATCCGTTCCCGCTTTTCCCCGATCCGTATGATTTTGAGTGTCCCATCACGGATTATGAGTATTTGACAGCAGACAAGATAGACGTGGCTGTGACGAGAGAAGACAAACACACAGCCGTGTGTGCGCGGGTAAGATGTGCCACATGATGGGAACGTCGTCCCGATCGGTACTGTCTCTGACCTCTGACCCCTGTCTCTTACAGGATTTTGCAGACCATACAGATGTTTCTATTAACACAGAGCCGTGCGTTCCCTTCGAGAGAAATAATGTGAGTGAAGTTGATTTTCTTTGAGCTGTTTAGAGCAGGACCATGTCATTCGGATACTGTAGTTTTTACAAATTTCTTTCATTTATAGTAATAACTTTAGGACATGATGTGAATGTACAGCACTTTATACCGTACAGATTGTTTCAAAGCAGCTTCAGCAACAGAATCAATCATGCAAACTTCATCATATATGAGACCAGAGACCAATATAAGTGTGTTCATGTTTAGTCTGCATTCGCAGCCACTGCAGTCTGGCATATTTAGGAGGGCACATACAAGCAGGACTGAATACAAACCTCCCTTCTGAAACTACTGACCTATGGGTTAACATTTATCCAGTAGCATCAGGCCTGCCAAAAAGTAAAGTAATGTCCATGTTCCGCCCAGGGTGACCTGATGCAGAGAGAGAAGCAGAAGCTGCTGCTGTTGAAGAAGCTCCAGCAGATGAGGGACGATCATGCAGCCGTCCAGCAGACGAGGGCCGAGGAGATGGCAGCGCTTCAGGAGGAGACCCAGAGAGCCACACAGCGCATGCAGGTAGAGATCGGGAACCGGCCGAGATCTTCTGAAGCCTTTCTGTGGTTCTGCAGCTCAGACGTACGACTGCGCTTGTGTTCAGATCGCCGGCGCAGAGCTCGCCATGTTCCAGCAGAAACTGGAGGAGGAGGTCCGGAAAGACCAGCTGGAGAAGAAGGAGAACCAGGAGACGCTAAAGAACCTGAAGATGGAGATCAAAGACCTGACAGATTTACATGAAAGGTCAGACACTCCGCTGATCGAGGACGCACACACACAGATGAGCGTGCACACACACACACACACACACACACACACACACTGCTGTTTTACTGCTGAATATGTATTGAATGTTGTTGTTTTGTTTGTAGTTACACCAGAGACATCAGTGCCAAGGATAAAGAGTATCAGACTGAACTGGAGCGATTCCTGGACGTCAAGTGAGTGTGAAAATATACATTTAGACTACCATTTTATTTTTTAATAGTTAAATGGTAATTACTGTGCAGTGATAGATGCCTCAGGGACTCTCTGCACGTCCCTGCATACATTGGATTGATATGATTAACTGTAATGTATTTTCCTATTGCTCTGCACACTTCAAGTATGGGATTGATATTTGAATGTGACGCGTGTCCGTCCTGAGTGTGGTTTGTCCTGTGTGTGATGCGTGTCCTGCAGTACCCAGTGTCCCGTGTGTGGCGCGTGTCCTGCAGTACCCAGTGTCCCGTGTGTGGCGCGTGTCCTGCAGTACCCAGTGTCCCGTGTGTGGCGCGTGTCCTGCAGTACCCAGTGTCCCGTGTGTGGCGCGTGTCCTGCAGTACCCAGTGTCCCGTGTGTGGCGCGTGTCCTGCAGTACCCAGTGTCCCGTGTGTGAAGCGTGTCCTGCAGTACCCAGTGTCCCGTGTGTGGCGCGTGTCCTGCAGTACCCAGTGTCTCGTGTGTGGCGCGTGGTCCTGCAGTACCCAGTGTCCCGTGTGTGCAGCGTGTCCTGCAGTACCCAGTGTCCCGTGTGTGGCGCGTGTCCCGTGTGGCACGTGTCCTGCAGTAACCAGTGTCCCGTGTGTGGCGCGTGTCCTGCAGTACCCAGTGTCCCGTGTGACACATGTCCTGCAGTACCCAGTGTCCCGTGTGTGGCGCGTGTCCTGCAGTACCCAGTGTCCCGTGGTCTGGCGCGTGGTCCTGCAGTACCCAGTGTCCCGTGTGTGTGGCGCGTGGTCCTGCAGTACCCAGTGTCCCGTGTGTGGCACGTGTCCCGTGTGGCACGTGTCCTGCAGTACCCAGTGTCCCGTGTGTGGCACGTGTCCCGTGTGGCACGTGTCCTGCAGTAACCAGTGTCCCGTGTGTGGCGCCGGTGGTCCTGCAGTACCCAGTGTCCCGTGTGTGGCGCGTGTCCTGCAGTACCCAGTGTCCCGTGTGTGGCGCGTGTCCTGCCGTAACAAGTATCCAGTGTCCCGTGTGTGGCGCGTGTCCTGCCGTAACAAGTGTCCCGTGTGTGGCGTGTCCTGCGGTACCCAGTGTCTTGTGTGTGGCGCGTGTCCTGCAGTACCCAGTGTCCCGTGTGTGGCGCGTGTGTCCCGCGGTACCCAGTGTCTTGTGTGTGGCGCGTGTCCTGCAGTACCCAGTGTCCCGTGTGTGGCGCGTGTCCTGCAGTACCCAGTGTCCCGTGTGGCACATGTCCTGCAGTACCCAGTGTCCCGTGTGTGGCGCGTGTCCCGCGGTACCCAGTGTCTTGTGTGTGGCGCGTGTCCTGCAGTACCCAGTGTCCCGTGTGTGGCGCGTGTCCTGCGGTACCCAGTGTCTTGTGTGTGGCGCGTGTCCTGCAGTACCCAGTGTCCCGTGTGTGGCGCGTGTCCTGCAGTACCCAGTGTCCCGTGTGGCACATGTCCTGCAGTACCCAGTGTCCCGTGTGTGTGGCGCGTGGTCCTGCAGTACCCAGTGTCCCGTGTGTGGCGCGTGGTCCTGCAGTACCCAGTGTCCCGTGTGTGGCGCGTGTCCTGCAGTACCCAGTGTCTCGTGTGTGAAGCGTGTCCTGCAGTACCCAGTGTCTCGTGTGTGAAGCGTGTCCTGCAGTACCCAGTGTCCCGTGTGTGGCACGTGTCCCGTAGTAACCAGTGTCCCGTGTGGCGCGTGTCCTGCAGTACCCAGTGTCCCGTGTGTGGCGCGTGTCCTGCAGTACCCAGTGTCTCGTGTGTGAAGCGTGTCCTGCAGTACCCAGTGTCCCGTGTGTGGCACGTGTCCCGTGTGGCACGTGTCCTGCAGTAACCAGTGTCCCGTGTGGCGCGTGTCCTGCAGTACCCAGTGTCCCGTGTGTGGCGCGTGTCCTGCCGTAACCAGTGTCCCGTGTGTGGTGCGTGTCCTGCAGTACCCAGTGTCCTGTGTGGCACGTGTCCTGCAGTACCCAGTGTCCCGTGTGTGGCACGTGTCCTGCAGTAACCAGTGTCCCGTGTGTTGCGTGTCCTGTGTGTGTCCTGCAGTAACCAGTGTCCCGTGTGTGGCGCGTGTCCTGCAGTACCCAGTGTCCCGTGTGGCGGCGTGGTCCTGCAGTACCCAGTGTCCCGTGGTGTGAAGCGTGGTCCTGCAGTACCCAGTGTCCCGTGGTGTGGCGCTGCGTCCTCCGGTGGCACGTGTCCTGCAGTAACCAGTGTCCCGTGTGGCGCGTGTCCTGCAGCACCCAGTGTCCCGTGTGTTATGCGTGGTCCTGTGTGTGTCCTGCAGTAACCAGTGTCCCGTGTGGCGCGCGTGGTCCCTGCAGTACCCAGTGTCCCGTGTGTTGCGTTTCCTGTGTGTGTCCTGCAGTAACCAGTGTCCCGTGTGTGGCGCGTGTCCTGCAGTACCAAGTGTCCCGTGTGTGGCGCTGTGGTCCTGCAGTACCCAGTGTCCCGTGTGGTGGCATCGCGTGTCCCGTGGTGGCACGTGTCCTGCAGTAACCAGTGTCCCGTGTGGCGCGTGTCCTGCAGTACCCAGTGTCCCGTGTGTGGCGCGCGTGTCCCGCCGTAACCAGTGTCCCGTGTGTGGTGCGTGTCCTGCAGTACCCAGTGTCCTGTGTGGCACGTGTCCTGCAGTACCCAGTGTCCCGTGTGTGGCACGCGTGTCCTGCAGTAACCAGTGTCCCGTGTGTTGCGTGGTCCTGTGTGTGTCCTGCAGTAACCAGTGTCCCGTGGTGGCGCGTGTCCTGTAGTACCCAGTGTCCCGTGTGTGGCGCGTGTCCTGCAGTACCCAGTGTCCCGTGTGTGGCGCGTGTCCCGTGTGGCACGTGTCCTGCAGTAACCAGTGTCCCGTGTGTGGCGCGTGTCCTGCAGTACCCAGTGTCCCGTGTGTTGCGTGTCCTGTGTGTGTCCTGCAGTAACCAGTGTCCCGTGTGTGGCGCGTGTCCTGCAGTACCCAGTGTCCCGTGTGTTGCGTTTCCTGTGTGTGTCCTGCAGTAACCAGTGTCCCGTGTGTGGCGCGTGGTCCTGCAGTACCAAGTGTCCCGTGTGTGGCGCGTGTCCTGCAGTACCCAGTGTCCCGTGTGTGAAGCGTGTCCTGCAGTACCCAGTGTCCCGTGTGTGGCGCTGTGTCCTCCCGTGTGCACACGCGTCCTGCAGTAACCAGTGTCCCGTGTGTGGCGCGTGTCCTGCAGTACCCAGTGTCCCGTGTGGCACATGTCCTGCAGTACCCAGTGTCCCGTGTGACGCGTATACTGCAGTACCCAGTGTCCCGTGTGTGGCGCGTGTCCTGCAGTAACCAGTGTCCCGTGTGTGGCGCCCGTGGTCCTGCAGTAAACCAGTGTCCCGTGTGTGGTGCGTGTCCTGCAGTACCCAGTGTCCTGTGTGGCACGTGTCCTGCAGTACCCAGTGTCCTGTGTGGCACGTGTCCTGCAGTAACCAGTGTCCCGTGTGTCGCGTGTCCTGTGTGTCCCTGCAGTAACCAGTGTCCCGTGTGTGCGCGCTGGTCCTGCAGTACCCAGTGTCCCGTGGTGGTGGCGTGGTCCTGCAGTACCCAGTGTCCCGTGTGTGAAGCGTGTCCTGCAGTACCCAGTGTCCCGTGTGTGGCGCTGTGGTCCGTGGTGGCACGTGGTCCTGCAGTAACCAGTGTCCCGTGTGTGGCGGCGTGTCCTGCAGTACCCAGTGTCCCGTGTGTTGCGTGTCCTGTGTGTGTCCTGCAGTAACCAGTGTCTCGTGTGTGGCGCGTGTCCTGCAGTACCCAGTGTCCTGTGTGTGTCCTGCAGTAACCAGTGTCCCGTGTGTGGCGGCGTGGTCCTGCAGTACCCAGTGTCCCGTGGTGTGGCGCTGGTCCCGTGCGGTGGCACGTGTCCTGCAGTAACCAGTGTCCCGTGTGTGGCGCGTGTCCTGCAGTACCCAGTGTCCCGTGGTGGCACATGTCCTGCAGTACCCAGTGTCCCGTGTGTGGCGCGTGGTCCTGCAGTACCCAGTGTCCCGTGTGTGGCGCGTGTCCTGCAGTACCCAGTGTCCCGTGTGTGGCGCGTGGTCCTGCAGTACCCAGTGTCCCGTGTGAAGCGTGTCCTGCAGTATCCAGTGTCCCGTGTGTGGCGCGTGGTCCCGTGGTGGCACGTGTCCTGCAGTAACCAGTGTCCCGCGGTGTGGCGCGTGGTCCCGCAGTACCCAGTGTCCCGTGTGTGGCGCGTGTCCTGCAGTATCCAGTGGCGCATGTCCTGCCGTAACAAGTGTCCCGTGTGTGGCGCGTGTCCTGCAGTACCCAGTGTCCCGTGGTGTGGCGCGTGGTCCTGCAGTAACCAGTGTCCCGTGGTGTGGCGCTGCGTGGTCCTGCAGTACCCAGTGTCCCGTGGTCCCGTGTGGCACGGTCCTGCAGTAACCAGTGTCCCGTGTGGCACATGTCCTGCAGTACCCAGTGTCCCGTGTGGCACGTGTCCCGTGTGGCACGTGTCCTGCAGTACCCAGTGTCCCGTGTGTGGCACGTGTCCCGTGTGGCACGTGTCCTGCAGTAACCAGTGTCCCGTGTGTGGCGCGTGTCCTGCAGTAACCAGTGTCCCGTGTGTGGCGCGTGTCCTGCAGTATCCAGTGTCCCGTGTGTGGCGCTGCGTGTCCCGCCGTAAATAAGTGTCCCGTGTGGCGTGTCCTGCAGTATCCAGTGTCCCGTGTGTGGCGCGTGTCCTGCCGTAACAAGTGTCCCGTGTGTGGCGTGTCCTGCAGTACCCAGTGTCCCGTGTGTGGCGCGTGTCCTGCAGTACCCAGTGTCCCGTGTGTGGTGCGTGTCCTGCAGTACCCAGTGTCCCGTGGTGGCACATGTCCCAGTACCCAGTGTCCCGTGGTGACGCGTGATACCGCAGTAACCAGTGTCCCGTGTGGCGCGCGGTCCTGCAGTAACCAGTGTCCCGCAGACGCGCGGTCCTGCAGTAACCAGTGTCCCGTGTGACGCGTGTCCTGTAGTAACCAGTGTCCCGTGTGACGCGTGTCCTGTAGTAACCAGTGTCCCGTGTGACGCGTGTCCTGTAGTAAACAGTGTCCTGTGTGGCACGTGTCCTGCAGTACCCAGTGTCCCGCGGTGTGGCATCGCAGTCCCGTGGCACGTGTCCTGCAGTAACCAGTGTCCCGTGGTGGCGCGTGGTCCTGCAGTAACCAGTGTCCCGTGTGTGGCGCGTGGTCCTGCAGTATCCAGTGTCCCGCGGTGTGGCGCGCGGTCCCGCCGTAATAAGTGTCCCGTGGTGTGGCGGTCCTGCAGCATCCAGTGTCCCGTGTGGTGGCGTGGTCCCGCCGTGTAACAAGTGTCCCGGGTGTGGCGGTCCTGCAGTACCCAGTGTCCCGTAGTGTGGCGCGTGGTCCCGCAGTGCACCCAGGTCCCGTGTGTGTGGTGGCGTGGTCCTGCAGTACCCAGTGTCCCGCGGCATGTGTAGGCGCGTGTCCTGCAGTACCCAGTGTCCCGCAGACGCGTGATCCCGCAGTAACCAGTGTCCCGTGTGGCGCGCGTGTCCCGCAGTAACCAGTGTCAGTGTCCCGCGGTCCTGTAGCGCCGCGTCCCGTGACGCTGCGGTCTGCAGTAACCAGTGTCCCGCGTGGACGCGTGGTCCTGCAGTAACCAGTGTCCCGTGGTTGACGCGGCGGTCCTGCAGTAACCAGTGTCCCGTGACG
>CM031952.1:16779724-16791133 GCA_018749465.1 Paracanthobrama guichenoti | reverse complement strand
CTTACTCAGTTACTTGAAGTTAAGAGCAATTAAAATGTATGAAAAATCTGCAAGTTCTGCTTATTTAAACTTTACATTTCTTAACTTAAAAAAGTGATGTAACCGATTGCCTCATTTATTTTTGAGTTTTGCCAACTTATTCAGGTTTACAGTGTATGGTGCATAAATGTTAATTTACTAATAGAATAAAAGTTATTTTTGTATGAACAAATTTAATTTGTGGAAATGTTTCTTCGTGGCTGCAATTGATTTTAAAATGGGCACACCCTGTGTCTAGCTATACACAGCCTGAGGCTCGGCTCTAGTCTAGGTTTTTGGAACATACTGTATCCTTTCAAATTGCTTTTTAATGAAGGACAAATTTGACTCTGACCCCTCCTGTTTTCTTTTTTTCTAAAAGCCAGATGATTGGCCTTTCGCTACGCTTCAGCCAACGTTTTGATTTAAACCTTGGAGGAAGGAAGAAAGAAGACTCAGGTTTGACAAAAGAAATCAGTAGGAATTTAATATTTGATTTAAATATGTACAGATGATTTAAACTGTACTGCTGCTGGAATGTAGGCAGCTGTCTTGGAATCTGTTGTTTTCCAGACTGAGACAAGTAAATGTCAACTTTTAAAATGAATTGTGTAAGACAGACTTCAAAAATGTCAGGCCCCTCTTTGCCTTGCATTTGTTCTGAGTGCTAAACAGGGTCCAGTTACACTTGAGGCAGTGGCGGTATCAGGCAAGCACCAGGTAGCAAAACAGCCCCTCTGGTCATTCAAATGCTTAAATCTCTTTCCACAGAGGAGATTGTTGGATAAAAAAAAAAAATTTTAAAAATGCAGGGCACTTCAGAAGCGTCTTTTCAAAACAGAAAACATCCACTGTGTATTACAAAAGAAGGTCCATTTGTGAAGGTCCAGTGATTTTTCACTCTAAATTAACGAACCAAACGTAAGTTATGTAGACAATACAAAACTTTTTTTATTGTCAGAAAAAGCAGCATAGAAACGGTGTGAGAGAGCTGCTGTTTTGGAAGAAACCCATTTATATACAGAAGAGTCTTTGAGGTTTCACCAATTTCTTGAAAGGTCTCAAGATGAGCCGAAAAAAAAGATGGCCCGGTAATTTTTTTTTTGTTTTTGTTTTTTTTGCAATAAATTAGCTAAGATGCTAACATTCTAGTTTAAAGGGCAAGGGACAATACAACTTGAAAATGCCTATAATACAACACTATGCAACATGGGAAGTTTCAACACTTTCAGCTTTTCTCTTTATAAATAATAAAATACAACAATCTTCCAATCATTCACATTACAAGTGTCACAATTTTCACAACCGCACAGTATGGTGATCCTAGACACTATACAATGATAATACACTTATTATGGCTAGCATACATATAAATATACATATAAAGAATGTCACTAAAATTTAAGAACTCCTTCACTCGAAGCAATGGCAAGTCCTTCATAAAAAAACAAAAACAAACATATAAATGAAACTGAGTAGCATTATAAAAAAATACAAAAGAAAAGAAAGACATAATAACATCTCCCGGTAAATAAACAAACATAGTGACATCAGTTTGAGTTTCTACAGAGTTCTCATTGCGGTCTACAAAGTATGACAATAGCAGCTATTTTGGATGGACTTAAAATAACACTGGAGTTTCAAAGCTGTTTGAGTCATCAATATAAAAGGAAACAAACAAAAGGAGCAGTCAACATCTTGCCTCCCTGGCCAGCCAGCGAGACAAAACAAAGCAACACATAACTCGCTTCACATCAACACTGCGGTGGCTCTGAAGAAGGGTAACGTCGCCGCACAATGTTTATACCCATTCAGTTACCAGACACCTGCGTCACCATCATGGCTTAGCGACTGATTCTTCATGCTGCCTTTTCAGGTAAGCAACATTGCTTAGAGTGACTAATATAATGTCTTGTCAAAAGACATAAAACAGCCTCCACAAAATGGAGTGCAATGTAGTATTAAATTCTCATCTCGGCCTCATCACTGTGCTCCAGAGAGTGCTCTGTGGTGCTGATGATGGAGGCTGAGGGACCTTGAGTGACCCCAAATGGGGAGACGGCTGGGGACCGTGCAGCAAGTGGAGACAGTGAGGGGGAGAAGCTGGGAGACATCGCTGCTGAGGAGATGGAGCCCTCGTGGCTTATAGGTGAACGCCTTAGCGATGCTAAATGGTGGAACGTCCGTGATATGGCGGGTTTAGGTGGGACAGATTTGGCCCCTGGATGAGCCACAGAGGTAATGAGGGGTGGAGGGTCAATTCTTGGCTTGGGGTCTGTCTTGACTTTGGGTTGAAAAGGTCTACGTGGGTTGTTGGGAGGTAAGCTCTCATCTTTTAGCCTGGCAATCTCTGTGAAGACGCTGGCTAAGGGCTGGAACTGAGGGCACCAGTTGAGAAGGTAGTCCCAGTTGTAGCTGCCTCGCAGTTCCTCGTCACTTGCCACTATGGCTGTGAGGGAGCCATCAACTGAGGGTTTGCCATCCTCAGGGAAAGCATAATCTTTCGGGTGGGAAATATTCAACCCACGACCTACTCCAAGGTAGCCCCCACCTTCATCTCTATAGACTGGGAGCTGACCAGAAAGTAGGGTACCACTGAGGCTCCCACTGATGCTCCCCAGTTTTTTACCTTTGAACCACTGGCTTGCATCAAGTGGCCCTGGCTCACAAGAAATATCAGAGAGTTGGTCCGCATCCTGTTGGATACCTGAATCAGGGCCCCTGGCGGAGATGTGCTCTTGCATTGAGGAGGTGATACTTGCAACTCTTGGGTACTCATTGATCATCCGGATTTCATCATCCTCTGCTGCTTCGGCAGAACCCCGTCCACTGGAGTGAGAAGGATCTAAGGATCCTCCTCGAGTATAGGAGCCTCCACCTGTTCCTTCCTCATCGCCTGCATATCCAGGAAGTGCCTGATGATAGATCCTGTCGCCCCCTGCGGGTTTAGACTCATCCAAGTTTTGCAAAGCTGTGCCTGAAGATACAGTATTATTCCCTGTGTCTTGTCCTTTCTTCTTGCGCTTTGATCTTACTAGATAAAGAGCCACAGCAATTATGACTAACAAGACTATTACTCCCAGGGAGGCAGCAATTATGCTCACAAGGAGGACGTTAAAGTCTGTTGCGAGACCAAAGGACGTGTTGGTGACATCAATGGTTAGCTGAGTAGAAGCTACTCTTGATGTGTCAAGGGGGCTGTGTGCGGTAACATCCATAGTCATTAGGCGGGTTTCCCTCTTCGAGCGACTCCCACCGCTTGAGCTGCCAGAGCTGTCCATCTTTAGGTAGATTACACCGGTTGTCTTATTCACATCGAAGTAAGGAGAGGAATTGGGGAAGGAGTACAGTACAATACCATCTACACCACCATCCTCATCTTTGGCCTGTACTTGCCCAATGCTCTGACCTTTCTTGGCTCCCTCTGGTACCTCAAAGGACAAGTCTGAAGATGTGAAAACTGGGTCATACTCATCCTCCCCTGTGACGTAGACCTGCACTGTGACTGTAGCTGAGTTGTTGCCTGCATCCACAGCCAAAGCGATGAAGTTAAAGGAGTTTACCTTCTCAAAATCAAATATCTGCCTGGTACGAACTTCTCCAGAGTTCTGATCTACCAGGAAGAGGTCTTTTCCTAGGCCGGAGTGGTCCATCAAAAAATACTTCAACTGTCCATAAACTCCTGTGTCATAATCAATTGCATGTAACACAGTCACAGCAGAGTTGGGCGGCTGGTTCTCACGGATACTAGCTGTTAATGTAGCAATGGGGAAGTAAGGTCTGTTGTCATTAATGTCCTTTACCTCTACATTAATAGGAGCCAAGGCAAAATGACCATGGCCATCTGAAGCTTGTACTATAACCACATGGGAAGTTCGGCTCTCTCTGTCTAAAGGTCTTTGAAGCCTCAGTGCCCCAGTCCACTGATCCACAGAGAAGAGTTTCATCTCATCTCCAGAGCTGATGCTGTACTGGACTTCTGCGTAGGGAGCTGAATCAGGATCAGTTGCAGTCACACGTAAGAATTCTGTACCAGCAGCTGCCCCTTCACTCAAAGCCACTATGTACTCAGCTCTGCCAAAGACAGGAGGGTTGTCATTCACGTCAGTTACTGTGATGATGGCTGGTACACTGGAGCTACGTTGGGGAACACCACGGTCCGAGACTGCAATGGTGAGGTTATAGCGTGATAACGCCTCAAAATCCAGTCGCTCCGCCAGGATCAGGGTTCCTACAGTCTGGAAGCCATGGCCCTCTATGAAACGAACGCTACTCTCAATCTGGAAAGCATTTCCAACATTCCCACTGGCAATTGCAAAATCAAAACCAGAGTTTTCCTGAGATAGGTCTCCATCTACTGCCTCTAAGGTCAGGATAGTGGCTCCAGGTAGCTGGTCCTCAGACACTGTGGCTTTGTACTCCAGCTGGTGGAATATGGGGGCGTTATCATTGATGTCCATCAGCTGAACTTGGACCGTGGCAGAAGATGATAGAGGTGGAGATCCTCCATCACGAGCTTCGATGACTACGCTCACAGAGGGTTGTTCTGGGTCAAATTCTGCTTTCTGTCTGATGAAAAGTGTACCTAGAAAGACATGGGAAGTGCTTTTAGTATAATGTTAATGCTTTAAATATAAACTATATGTTTAAACTATAGGCAGTGGCTATTTAAACTATATGCAAGTAGGTGACCTTGTATCATCTATTACTAATTGCTCTTATTATAAACAAGATGCTATTTCTTGCTATTTATACTTATTTATCTACCACTATTTACACTTCATTTAACTTCATATCAATGCCACTGGCAAATTAATTAACATTCTTAGTATAAACATTAGGCTCATACCATTTTTAGGATCAATGTAAAACCCATCCCTCGTTGAAGACAACACTCGATAGGTGACCTTTCCATTTTCTCCTGAATCTCGATCTGTTGCTGTTACTGTGATAACAGGACTGCCTGGTGGGGAATGTTCTGGAAGTGTTACCTGGAAACCAAAAGCAACAACAAAGCTGTTACTTGGCATGCTTTTTCCTGTATCCACAGTGATGTCATTTTGAATAAAAGCATCTGCTAAATGAATAAACACAAACATAAATGATTGCTTACTTTTTACTGGTGTGAATGGAAGCATGCACATTTATTCTGGGATAAATTTACGTTAACCAAGTTATTTTATTATCCTAATCCATGAGAGTCAAACCCTTTTCCTCACAATGACAACTTTTCACAAAAGTTAACAAAAGAAGAACAAAGCCAATAAACCTTCATCAATCCTAATAAAACAAGATACAAACGATGTCACTCCTTTTAAAATACTTCAAATGGTAGAAAGAAAGAGTTACCTGATATAGATCTTGTGTAAAAGTAGGTGCATTATCATTTATGTCCTCCACCAGCACAGTTAAATTGGCTTCGCTCTGATGCTTTGAATCTGAAGCTCGAATAGTCAATGTGTACCATGTCCTCTCCTCAAAGTCCAGTGGTGCTGTCAAAGACACACGGCCGTTGTAACGATGGATATCAAATTTTCCCTGTGATGGAGCGTCCAGCTGCAAAGAGTAAGACAGCACTGGGCCAGAATCCACATCATTTCCAGTAACCAGGGTGATCTCAGTGCCGATAAGAGAGTCTGGAAGAGGGAAGCAAGGACACAATATTCAGTAAAAGTGCTTGCCTTTAGTAAGCTAGTCTTTCAGGATAAAGGTCACCAGTTAGTTCACTTACTCTCTGGCACTCTAACTTCCCGTGGCACTGGGATGGTAGGACTGTTGTCATTGAGGTCAACAATAATCACTGTGATGGTGGCAGTGCCTACTAGCTTGGGGCTACCACGATCAGTGGCTTTTATCACCAACCTGATGCAAATGAGAGAAAATAAAGGGTTAGATCCATTTTTCCTAACTTATATCACGTAAGAGGTTTTCTGTTCTGTTCAGGTTTTTTTGGAGATCTAGAGAGAGAACAAAAGAGGTCTTCTATTTTTGGAAAAAATATTTGTACAACAATCCAAAAGCTCTAACAGACCAAAAATGTAGTAAATTAAAAGCACACAGCTTTATACGGTTCAGGGAACATTTTAGAAACAAAACACATGAGGTAGAACTACGAGGGCTTGAACACATCACACACACAAACTAAATAATGCTGGAGAGGACAGTTACATTCCACAGAACAGAAGGAAATTAAAGACCTGCAGAGCAATGACTTCATTGGCCGAACAAGCGCAGCACACATAATATACACTCACTGTGCCTGTGTCCAGATTTCCCTGTCCATAATGGCCGCGGTCGTGATGCTGCCGGTCAGAGGGTCAATTTTGAAAAGGCCACTTTGACTCGAAGACTCAATGGAGTAAGTCACCTGACCATTCTGGCCCTGGTCAACATCCTCTGCCATAACCTAATGCATACAAAAACAGGTTGGTCAAACACAATGAACACTTGCCATAAATGGATTAAATATGGCGCTCGCTGATGTTAAGTCAGAAATATGTGAGGAAAAAAATAAATCCATTGTAATATGGTTAATAAAATGTATAAATGTATATAAAAAAATACAGTTACATGACAGCTATATTTATGGCTCGTTTCCACTGAGCGGTACAGTTCACTTCAGTACGATTTAGGACGCTAAACCCTGATCCTGCTTCCATCTCCACCGCCAATAGCACCCTTAACTTGATAGGCATGGTATAGTGATCAACGTCATTCTCGCGTGAAGAAGAAAGCAACACAGGAAACAACAGTGGACGACATACAGCAGAGCTTGTTCTTGCTTCTCGACATCTGGCTGTTTTCACAAGAAGAACACACTTTGTTTGACCCAAGGCTACAGGCTGCAAGGAAAAAGGACGCGCAAGTGACGATTCTCTGTCAACCAATCAACACTCTGCAGTGAGTCTAGCTCCACCCTTTAGTACCGGAATACTGTGCTAGGTACCCCAACAGAGTCGGAATTAGGGTACCATTCACAACTTCTGACAATGGAAACAGCAAAAATTGCATACCATACCGAACAGTACTGAACCGTACCACTTAGTGAAAATGAGCCATTTGTCAACTCACCCACGATTGGCTAGTATGGCAAAAAGTTACTATGTAAAAGAAAGTTGTTTGAAGAATATTCACGTTTTAATACTTTTCCCAATATGTTTTCAATTATATTTGACCTTTCAGAAGTACAAAAAAAAAAAGAGACCCCTTGCCTGAATGATGGGAAAATCATAGCCCTGTGCTTCATGCATATAAGTCACATAGTTCTGCAGCTGGAAACGGGGCAGGTTGTCATTGACATCCTGAAGAATCAGGTTGACAGCCATGAAAGAGCTTGAGGATGTAGTTTCAGCCTTCACCACTAGACGGAGTCTTGGAGTGTCCTCAAAATCCAGGCCATTTGAGCTCTGTACCCAGATTTCACCTATGAAAGCGCCAATAATGCAGTGAAGTAGGTCAACTGACTGCCATTGTGAATAAGAAATATTGTTTTTCATCTTTCCATCTTATGCATGCATCATATCAAAATCAAGGCATTTTCACATATCATGTGAAACATTTCCTAACTGACCTGTACTTGAGCTGATGGTGAAGGAATGGTATTTGTTCCCACTGAAGATGCTATAAGAGATGCCGTCGCGGGTGCCGTCAGGGTGCTGAGCCTGAGCCTGGGCGACCGCAGTGCCTATGGGGTAAAATACACAAAAAAAACCTCAATACTCTTCTGCCACAATCACTTAAATTGATGGATTGTCTTTCAGTGCTTCATAAAACTGTGCCTGTGAGTGCTGAAATACAATGCTGCAGATTTCATCATGCAGTACATTGCAAAAGTTTTCAACTGCCTCACGCCAGTGCTTTGAAATGACAATACCACAAAGACTAACTTTTAGTGAAGGATTTATAAAAAAATGAGGTCTGTATAGTTTCGCAATGCATTGTATGACATGTAAGAAGACGGATTTTATACAAGATACTTGTTTGCATTTAAAGGCAATATGAAGTGGAATTTTCAACCCACTTTATTTATGTAATGTGTTTTGTTTCAGAGCAAAATAGGACATAAAACATTAAGTAAAAAGTAAGGTTGGACCTAGTATTATCCATCTGGAATTAACTGGATCACGGAAAAAAGTTGCATCTTTATGTGTCCCAATGGTACACATTTTTTTTTTTTCTTAATTTCTAACATTTGGTATTAATATTGCCATAACCTATATTACATTAAAGGTATAGTCACCCAAACATTTAAATTAGCCCATGATTTACTCACCCTCAAGTCATCCTAGTGTATATGACATTCTTCTTTCATATTAAAACATTTCTATTAGAAAATGTCCTGTTACTTTGAAATGTAATGCAATTCAGTATTGCGTTACTCCCTTAAAAAGTAACTAATTGTGTTACTTAGTTACTTTTTAAGAAAAGTAATACGTTACATTACTTTTGCGTTACCTTTTTCACATGGGCTGGGCTTTTTTTATAACAAATAAGTTCTATTTTTGAGCAAATGTAAAGACCCTTTCACACCAAAAGTAAAATATTAAATCTGCAAATGCAAATTCACACGTGTACATTAGAGGACGCAGGTCCAACAAACCTTTCAGCTCTGCTGTCATTCTGGATAACGGAAGAATCGGACGCAGGAGATAAAAACAAAAAAATCTAAAGTCATTTTTGCTTATGGTTTAACTGAATCATCGAAGGTCAGCAGCAAGTGCAATGGTCAATAAAGTGAGATTTAGTTTTTTGTTTTAACATATTTAATTATTAGAGGTTCTAATTTAGCTTTCACTGATTTTATTCATTTTGAGGAATACTGATTTTTTTCTTGTGCAAGTGAGATTAGTAAATACACGCTCACATTTAGTCTAGAACTACAATAACCATCATGAAACACAATGCCTCTGCACTTAAGATTTGTCAACATTGGGACAGGAGAACTGTCAATCAATACATGGGAAAACAAAGTAACTTGCATTACTTATTTGAAAAAGTAACTGATATTTTGTAGTAAATTTTAAAAGTAATGCGGTACTTTACTAGTTACTTGAAAAAGTAATCTGATTACGTAACTCAAGTTACTTGTAATGCGTAACCAACCAGTTAGAATATGCTAGTTCTTGTGAGAACCAAGTTTTGTTTTGCTCTATCCTCTGCGCTTCCGCATTCGTCACCGGAACTTATGCTACGGCTGCATCCTTCGCCATACGCTGGAACGCCAGTCTCTCGTGAACACGTGTACGACAGTTAGCGGAAGTTAGAGATTACAGTTTGTAAAGTTTTAAATATGGATATTTTTCTTACACAAACGCATCGCTTCACTTCAGAAGGCCTTTATTAACCCCCTGGAGTACATTTATGATGGATAGATGCACTTTTATGGATTCAAAAACAGAAACAGCCATTCACTGTCATTATAAAGCTTGGAAGAGCCAGGACATTTTTAATATAACTCTGATTGTATTCGTCTGAAAGAAGAATGTCATATACACCTAGGATTGCTTGAGGGTGAGTAAATCATGGGCTAATTTTCAGTTTTGGGTGAACTATCCCTTTAATACTGGATTTTTTATTTTTTATTTTATACGAAATATTAAATAAATTATAAAAAAAAACATTTTCTAAAAATGTAACATTATTTTCCCTGGTCAAAACTGTGCATGGCCGTAATGACATGAACACAATGCAAAAATGATTACATTTTAATGAAAGATTACAAAGAATTTGTACTTCCTTTGGGAATAACATTCACTGAAGAATAGTGCACAATACCACCAACAACATGTATTAAGAAAGTAAAATAGGGTTTATGATGACTTCAATCATCTTCATTAGTTATATTATTATTTCTTTTATAACATGATAATATTATCATTCTTTTTTTCCATGAAATAGACAGAAAGGAACAAAATCTTCCAGGCTAATAGCACACCAAAACTTTTGCTATAAATTCTCTGCGTACCTTTGGCTGCATTCTCCTGTAAGCTAACATCTCTGGCAGTGCGAGAGAATCGAATGCCCTTGTAATCTTCCTCCTTCACATAGACGATCACCACCCCGAGGGAAGACTGAGGAGGGCTGCCCTGGTCCATAGCCTCCACTATGAGGGTGCGTTGGGTTTGCGTGAGGGTCTGGAGCTTCTCTGTGGTCTGGATCGCCCCCGTTAGTGAGTTAATAGAAAATCCACGGACTGGCATAGCAAAGCGATAGAACACCGACCCGTTTGCACCAAAGTCCTTATCTTCTGCTCTCATGGTGGCCACCACCTGATTTGTGGACACACTACCACTGGATACGTTGATAATCAGCGGGTCCTGGATGAAGAATGGTGCATTGTCGTTGACATCCAGGATGGTAACGGTTACCTGTGTTGTGGCGTTACGGGGTGCGGCGGGTGATAGGTCAACAGCATACACTTGGAAGGTGTAAGAAGCTCTTTTCTCTCTGTCCAGAAGCGCTGCGGTAGTGATCCGCCCTGTGTCTGGATGCACTGTAAATGCACCTTTGGCTTCTTGGCTAAGGAAGTATAAGATCTGCCCATTTTCACCCTCATCCACATCTGTGGCTGTCGCATCCAACACCACCAAACCTACAGCAGCATCTTCTGAGACATCGACGGTGTAGCTAAGGCTGCCAAACCTGGGGCTGTTGTCGTTTACATCAAGGACTGAGATTTCCACAGTGGCGGTGCTGCTCAGAGAGGGGCTGCCATGATCTTGAACCACCACTACCAAGGAATAACTGTTCTTCAGCTCTCGGTCCAGAGGTCTTGAAGTAGACAGAGCTCCAGATGAACCGTCAAGTTGAAAGTCACCATTTGGATCACCAGCTAGAATAGCAACACAAAGACACAGTATTTGTTAATAATCAAGCAGAGTGGGTCTTCTTTTTCATAAGAAACAAGCCTGCAATGTGAACAAAAACAGTAACGTACCTTGACCAGAGATAATTAAAATATGCAAGTTGTTTTAACTTAGACTCTAAATCTGGTTTGTAATCCACTGCAGAAGCTCTTCTTCTACACATTCCTCTGTACAAAAAAAAAGTTTTACCAGTGATCTTATAATCCAGTCGTCCACTCTCTCCAGTGTCCAGGTCTGTGGCTTTGAGGGTGAACAGCTCCACGGGCTCTAGGTTCTCAGGCACTTCCAGACTGTAATGCTGCCGCCCGAAAGCAGGAGCATTATCATTCTCATCCAGCACTGTAATGTGCACTTTAGCCTTGGCAAAGTTAGGGGGGATGCCTCCATCTTTTGCATACACTATCACATACACAAGATATAAAGAGGATTATTAAATTTAGTATAAGTTTTGATAATATTATAAATTATAATTATATAAAATAATATTTTATAGTAGCATATAATACGTTTTCAGGCCATTGTTGTT
>CM031952.1:16624768-16737103 GCA_018749465.1 Paracanthobrama guichenoti | reverse complement strand
TTGAAATGTCATACCAAATATTAGCTCATTTTGGATTTCATGAGAGCTACACATTCCAAAAAAGTTGGGACAGGTAGCAATAAGAGGCGGAAAAGTTAAATGTACATATAAGGAACAGCTGGAGGACCAATTTGCAACTTATTAGGTCAATTGGCAACATGATTGGGTATAAAAAGAGCCTCTCAGAGTGGCAGTGTCTCTCAGAAGTCAAGATGGGCAGAGGATCACCAATTCCCCCCAATGCTGCAGCCAAAAATAGTGGAGCAATATCAGAAAGAGTTTCTCAGAGAAAACTGCAAAGAGTTTGGAAGTTATCATCATCTACAGTGCATAATATCATCAAAGATTCAGAGAATCTGGAACAATCTCTGTGCGTAAGGGTCAAGGCCGAGGAAAACCATACTGGATGCCCGTGATCTTGGGCCCTTAAGCGGCACTGCATCACATACAGGAATGCTACTGTAATGGAAATCACAACATGGGCTCAGGAATACTTCCAGAAAACATTGTCGGTGAACACAATCCACCCGTGCCATTCGCGTTGCCGGCTAAAACTCTATAGGTCAAAAAAGCCATATCTAAACATGATCCAGAAGCGCGCGGGCGTTTTCTCTGGGCCAAGGCTCATTTAAAATGGACTGTGGCAAAGTGGAAAACTGTTCTGTAGTCAGACCAATCAAAATTTGAAGTTCTTTTTTTGGAAAACTGGGGCGCCATGTCATCTGGACTAAAGAGGACAAGGACAACCCAAGTTGTTCTCAGCGCTCAGTTCAAGCCTGCATCTCTGATGGTATGGGGTTGCATGAGTGCGTGTGGCATGGGCAGCTTACACATCTGGAAGAGCACCATCAATGCTGAAAGGTATATCAAGTTCTAGAACAACATATGCTCCCATCAGGCGTGCGTCTCTTTCAGGAAGACCTTGCATTTTCCAACATGACAATGCCAGACCACATACTGCATCAATTACAACATCATGGCTGCGTAGAAGAAGGATCCGGGTGCTGAAATGGCCAGCCTGCAGTCCAGATCTTTCACCCATAGAAAACATTTGGCGCATCATAAAGAGGAAGATGCGACAAAGAAGACCTAAGACAGTTGAGCAACTAGAAGCCTGTATTAGACAAAGAATGGGACAACATTCCTATTCCTAAACTTGAGCAACTCGTCTCCTCAGTCCCCAGACGTTTTGCAGACTGTTATAAAAAAAGAAGAGGATGCCACACAATGAGAAACATGGCCTTGTCCCAACTTTTTTTGAGATGTGTTGATGCCATGAAATTTAAAATCAACTTATTTTCCTTAAAATTATACATTTCTCAGTTTAAACATTTTGATATGTCATCTATTTGTATTCTGAATAAAATATTGAAATGTGAGACTTCCACATCATTGTTTTTATTCACAATGTGTACAGTGTCCCAACTTTTTTGGAATTGTATAATAGGCCTATTAATATATATATTTTTTTAATGTTGTCTAGACAGCGTGCAAGAAGAGCAGTACCTTTATAATCACTAAAAGCTGTCATTCAGTTAATGAATGCAATCTCACAAAGTTCTGTTATATTAATCAGTGAAGCTGGCTGACACAATGAATCTCTTATTATAATGGCTACACTTAGAGAAGATTTGCGCGTGCAGAACTCAGCACTGTACAAAGCTTGAGTGGTGAGTGGATTCTAACTTTAACACCTGTGATTGGCCATTGCATTTCAGAAATCAATAAACATGTCTGTGATTGGCCATTGCGTTTTAGAAATCAACAAACATGTCTGTGACCTAGCCACATTACTCACGAGAAGGGAAACACGTTGAAATTGAATAATTTGATGAGTGCAAAGACAGATACGCACTGGATCTTTTGCCTACTCTTTTCACTAATAATATGTGATTATTACGAAGAAAACAGACCCTAGACCAGCAGTGTTGGGCAGCTTTTCCCTCTAAAAACAATCAGTAGAAGCAGCAGCGGCAGTGGTTTAGTGAGAAGATTTACATTAAATCAAGTCTGTCTCCCTCAGTCCGGGAGGGGCACAGGGGATGCTGTTCTGTGATTGAAGCCTCCCCTGACCCCTGAGTTTGTGCTTACCGTTTAATTATTATTTGAAACAGAGCAAACTGGCTGGCTCCAGTAGTAATGAAAAGATTTATGTTGAACATTGTCTTGCAAACTAGCATGTGTAAACCATGTTAAACAATTTAATAATCAATTAAAAAGGAATTTATACCTGTATGATATTATGCTGGACCAGCATGGTTTGGAAAAATGGATGGTTGATTGATTCAGCTGCGACCCCATCTTCTGGTGAGATGCGGGAATTCATTCAACCTGCGACTCTTGCAGTGCATTATGGGTATTCTCTAGCAGTTAAGGCTGGTTTATACTTCTGCGTTGGACCTGCGGGCGTAGCCTATCGCCCGTGGGCTATCGTCAATTTTCATTTATACTTCTGTGTCCGTTGTCCGCATTGGCGTGCAGTTACACGCGCAGAGGGGGCATGATACCCCTGAGGGAGGGATTTCTGGCAGACCAATCACAGCGCTTGCGGTCTCTGCGTCAAATCGTAGCGTTGTTACATCTTTGGAGAGAGGTGCGTCAGAAGGGTACATTCGTGAGGCTATCACGTACAACACACAGCCCTCTGGCGTAGCTCACGACATGCACTCGGCCTTAAGAAGTATAAATTGGGCTTTAAGCGTATACATCAGTTGTACACTTTTGCGGTGCATTGTAGGATTCAATGGAGTGCGCACTCAATAATGACCACTATGGTTTGGACACCACTACAAAAGGCTGTACCATCTCAAATAGTGCCCAATTTAAGGGGTATACGGGGCGATTTCAGACACAGCCACGATTTCAGGGGATATCATCAGCTATCTCATGACTAATTCGTACGTATTTTCACGAGGTGGCTGAATTCGTATGAATTTGTACAACCTCACTCTAAATGCAATTCCCAAGTTCACTCGTATGTTTGTCTAAACCCCAGAGGCGGAGGCGGTTTAGGGGCAGAGGTTAAGGGGAGGTCATTCGTGCAATTCACCTGAGTTGCAGCCGCCAGTGCGTATGTACGATTACTTAAAAATCAGAGTGAGATTATACAAATTCATACAAATTAGCCACCTCGTAAAATAAATACGAATTGCCGTGAGATCGGGTTGGATATACCCAATTTGTCAATGCACCTGTCAGTATTGGCTAGCTCCTGTGTCAACATCATACACGCATGCGTCATTGTGCTCATGTGAACAGCGTCAGCCAATGAATAGGGTGAGTAATTAGTGACAAATTTTCATTTTTGGGTGAACTAACCCTTTAAGTTGCGAGCTTCAGTGAATCTAGAACAGCGCACAACAGATCTAACACCCTCTGAAGGCCTCCTCTAACAATGGATGCTTCTGGAAGTAGAAGTAATTTGACGACAGATGTTATTTAATGCTGTTAAGGCCCAGCCTTGAATCAAGCCCCATCCACTAAAACCTGGCCAGACACTCTCTTATTAAGTCATGTTTCGTGCATTTTACAGACTGGAGTCTGTTTTTTTCTTAACCTTTCTTTTTAAAGCCTGTAGTTCCTACTGAACACTAAGGTGCCGACAATTATAAAAAAAAAAAAAAAAATAATAATAATAATAATAAATAAATAAATATATAAATATATATATATATATATATATATATAAAATAATACTAATACTATATATATATATATATATATATATATATATATATATATATATATATATATATATATATATATATATATATATATATGTATATATTACATTGATTTTCAGCATTCAAGCTAAATTTAAATGGGGTTCAAAAATATGTTGGATCATTATTGAAAATCTATTAAAAATTTAAATAAGTATTCTCTAAAAACTAAATTAAACTAAAATCATTGTGTTTTAGATGTTAAAAACTAGATAGATATTATATTAGATATTTCTTATAATTCATCCTGGGATGGATTATGCCATTTTGTTTTGATATTTATTAAAAGCAAACTCTAATACTTTCCTAAGATTTTCCTTTTTCATCCCACTCTCCATGCGCATTTTATAATGTCATAATAAATGCAAGTGTTAAAATCACGATGCAAAAAAATATAATTAGTTTTTGTTTTGTTTTGTTTTTGCATTAGACTTTACAGATGTGACAGCTTAATACATGTGTTCCAGTATTTCCAACACTGAGAAGTCTCATAGAGATGGAAAAAGAAAAAGCTTCTAAGAATCAGAAACTGTCTCCACTGTCTGTAAAACCACATGTTCACTCTCTAATGAAGCTCAAGCTCATCTGGGCTTTTTCCATTTGTGGTGTTGAGATTCCCTTAAGTTCCTTCCACAACAAAAGTGAGCACATTTCTGCAGCCCAGAGACACTTCTGTCATTTTAAGACAGTCATACGATTACCTTACCTATTTATTTTCCATGGAGTAATGGGGTCTACCTGTGACAGGAGGATAAACTTGAATTGTAAGTCTTACTCAAATAAAAGCTTTCCTCTGTAAATTGAGCTGCCAGCCTTTGCTCCCCAAACAGCTGCATTAGAAAATATATATTATTTTAATGTCAAATCCCGAGCCATTACAGGTTTGGCAGTAGCAATCTCACAGATGGCTCAAAAGGAGAATTACAGAATGGAAGAGAGAAAATGCTCACAGGCCTATTGTGTGCTCAAGAGGAATCTTTATAGATCAGATATAATACATCTCACAACAGGCGCACAATGAGAACATTAAGGCGGAGGAAAGCTGACACAGCGCCCGGTGTGTCTTGCTTCCTCTGTGTAATAAGGTTATTAAAATCCAGGTTTTAATCTCATAAGGCTCCTGATGACATTATAATGTCTCCAACTCACTACTTCCCTGTGGTGTTATGAAGTCAGTGTATCATGAACACAAATTTGGACTGTAGAAAGGACCTTGATCCACCAAACATTGAGACAATGATCATTCAAATACCGTATAAGGGTCACAAATAAAGCTAGTATCAGTAACATTTGTTGTAGCTGTTAAAATATTCAGAAAATTGCACATTCACCATTTTCATAAAAGAAAAACAGAAAATACATAAATATTAAAACAAATATATGCTAATACAAATAAAACAACAGAACACCATACTTTTCAAAGTTTGTGGTTAAAAGGGTGGATTCACCCAAAATGAAAAATTAGCCCATGATTTACTCACCCATAGAGGCCATCCTGAGTGTACATGACATTCTTCTTTCAGACAGATACAATCAGAGTTATATAAAAAATGTCCTGGCTTTATAATGTCACAAGCTCTTCAAAGCATTATAATGAAAGCCTTGTGACTGTTTAGTCATTTTTGGGAAGTCCATAAAAGTGCATCTGTCCGTCCTTAAAACTGCTCCACACAGCGTAGTATTATTACATTTTACAGCTACGAAGCGTTACATATTCACAAATCTTTCATATCATAAAGATATCTGTATAATTTCTCTTTTACCAATTTATAGATAAATGTAGATCAATAACCCCTACTCCCAAACCTAAACATTCCCATTTTATACAGAATATAAAAAATAATAAAGCGTAAATGGACAGAGATGTGTAGAAATGACCATTTTAGTAACAATATAGCATTAAAAAATATATTTTAGGCCTTCTCCCACTTACCCATAACCGTTTCTTAAAACTATGTACAGTTACATAACATAACAGGCAGAGTAATCACAATAATTTATTTATTGCAAAAATGTCAAAAGCAGTACCAAAAAGTTGTTCAAGCGATGATGTGTTGCAGTCCTCTCTGGCAGTATATAATAGTTTTGTATGAGATACTTAGTAGAATTTAAAGTGCCCCTATTATGGATTTTTTGAAAATTAAGCTTTCATGTAGTGCGCAACATAGCTCTAAGTGAATGAAAACATCCTGCAAAGTTTTAAATCTGAAAATGCACTGTATATAAAGTTATTGTCTCTCAAAAGTAAGAGTTGACTCGAGTCAATTACACAGATAAACTTTTAAAACAAACCCCAAGCCGTTTTGGTTGTGGCGAAACATTAGCATATTGCACACATTTTCAGCCTCGCTTAGCATTTTGATACAGTTACCACCGTGCACCTAAATAAAGTCAGCCAATTAATTTGTCTGTGATGCGTTATACTGAACTAACCAATGGCGTCAGACAGCAAGATAAACAGATTATAGCACGTCACTTCTGCATGTTCAATTGGCCTGAAGTGCCATAAACTACATTGACACTTACCATTGAGAAAGGTCCTGCTCCAGTGGATGTTTGCGATTGACTTTCTGGTTCATCAGCAACTCTGGATATTTCCTCGTCGGACTCTGGCTCGAATTGGTAAGAACAAAATTGATGCCATGTCTGTTTATATACTGTATAAAATTTTCAACATTGACAGGCCGTAATCCATTAATGGTGATAGGCGTTCCGTTTCCGACATACAAATCACAACTATACCAATCACAAATGCCTGGATCATCTGACCAATCACCACAGATGACCCTTTGCGTCACAGCAAAGGAGGTTTTGGAAAAATGAATCGTTGGCGAATCTTTTGGGAGTCGTTGAGCAAATAAGGTAAAAATAAATGCATAAGACAATGAAAGTGTTTTTGACCTTGCATGCATAAACCTGTTGTTGGGTACTGGCAAAACAAAAATAGGAACTTTCAAATGCCATAATAGGGACACTAAGTTATTAATCCATGAAAATGTTTCACATTCCCCAATTTCCAATTTACATCGACTGAAACACGGCAAAGTCGCAATCAGTAATGAAACAGGCGAGAGCCAATGAGTGTTTGATATCACTGCTGTAAAAAGCGTGGTAAACGGTGCTTGGGGTGCAATTTTTGAATTTTAATTCATCATAACGAGCACAGGATTTGGCCATTTCGCTATGGAGATAAAGATCGCTAAAGAGGCGAATAAAATAATAAAACAAAAGTTTTAGTGCTGTCAATATTATACATTTCATTGTGTATGAAAATGTAAATAAATGTACGTGTGGTAAAACTACGTTATGTAAAAATAAGTAAAAAAAAGTATGAATGCAATCTGGACATAATACAGCCACCATGTGATCATTGTCATGTGACCTGCAGGAGTTGCATCACTTGTGCTGCCTTCACGCCATACCACAATTATCGCAATTTCGAGATGACAAAACTTCGAAATGACTCTCTACTCGGAGCTGTTCACATTGTCAGACTGGGATAGTAAAGTTTCCTCACCAGATAGGTCATCAGGGTCATTTTGCTTAATGTTTTATGAAACTATTCAGAAATACTATTCCTGTCACATACTGTTTTTGCTTACTATATATAGGAAGTAGGAATCTTCAGATGAGACGGCTTCAGAAACTGACAAGGAGTGGACTGAGACACACCCAAGGACAAGAAAAGGCTGAACTGGAAACAATAAACAAAGAGCACATGGAAACTATAGACAGGAAATGAGACCTTTATAATATTAACCATATCAAAATAAAAAGACACTGACATAAAGACTTTAAAACCCAAAAAGTACAAACATCAGACAAAGACAATCCCGCTACATCAGACCACGGTTTAGGTTAGCTGACAAAGACTTTTTTTTTTTACAGTGAAGGCGTGTTGTATTTTATTGACTGATGTGTGCAGACATGACAAAGAACATATTTGTGGGAGATTATTTGATGGATAGTGCTGGAGTCCATTCAGAGAAATACAAAGGAGATCGCTCGAGCTATTTTTATTTTGCTTAACAGTTTTGAGTTATGAGAGATACTGTCTGCTTTAAAGAGTAATGCAAAGAACACAATACATGATAAGATTAACATATATTTTGGAATAAAAAAGAAAGAAAAATTGCTTTTACTACTTTTGCCAATTTGCTATTGCAAATTCAAGGTGTTACAACTGATGGAAGATGCTGTGCTGCCCATGCAGCTTCTTTGGATTCATGACAAAAAATCCTACTGAAACATGTTAGCCTTTGCTCATTTCTAAACGAATATCACGTTTCCTGGCAATTCTGTGGCCATTTTTTATCCAGCTCTCACACCCTTTTGGAAAATGGAAACTTTGAGTCACTAGGGAAGCACATGTAGGCTACTGAGTATTCAAACAAGCCTAGGCATCACACTGAAGAATCATCTTGAGCTTCTCATGTCACTGTCAACATGAGACGCCTCAACAAGTTAGAAACTGAAATGAGGCCCACTTTGAAGATGTGATGTATCCATCATCCATATAAAAGAAAATAAAGAAACATACTGTATGCACTGAAAGATTTATGACTTGGAAGTTTAGAAGTTTTTAAATGTGATTTATATCCTTATTAATTTCCTTATTAATTCAGGACAATTTTTGTCCTTTGTAAAAGTTTTTATTTTTCTCCAAATTTCTCTCTGAGGCCATGCCATCATGCTTCAGTTGTAATTGCCTATGAAATATACACCGATCAGGCATAACATTATGAAAACCTTCCTAATATTGTATTGGTCCCCCTATCGCTGCCAAAACAGTCCTGACCCGTCGAGGCATGGACTAGACCCCTGGAGGTGTGCTGTGGTATCTGGCACCAAGTTAGCAGCAGATCCTTTAAATCCTATAAGGTGGGACCTCCATGGATCGGACTTGTTTGTTCAGCATCCCACAGATGTTCGATTGGATTGAGATCTGCAGGAATTTGGAGGTCAAGTCAACACCTCAAACTCATTGTTGTGCTCCTCAAACCATTCCTGAACCATTTTTGCTTTGTGGCAGAATGCATTATCCTGCTGAAAGAGGCCACAGCCACCAGGGAATACCGTTTCCATGAAAGGGTGTACATGGTCTGCAACAGTGCTTAGGTAGGTGGTAGGTGTCAAAGTAACAGCCACATGGATGGCAGGACCCAAGGTTTCCCAGCAGAACATTGCCCAAAGCATCACACTGCCTCCGCCTGGCTTGCCTTCTTCCCATAGTGCATCCTGGTGCCATGTGTTCCCCAGGTAAGTGGCGCTTTGCGCACCCGGCCATTCATGTGGTGTAAAAAAATATATTAATCAGACCAGGCCACCTTCTTCCATTGCTCCGTGGTCCAGTTCTGATGCTCACATGCCCACTGTTGGTGCTTTCGGCGTTGGACAGGGGGTCAGCATGGGCACCCTGACTGGTCTGACAGGTCCAGCCTTCGCTCCCCACGTGTATCAATGAGCCTTGGCCACCGCATGATCCTGTCACCGGTTCACCACTGTTCCTTCCTTGGAGCACTTTTGATAGATACTGACCACTGCAGACCGGGAACACACCCACAAGAGCTGCAGTTTTGGAGATGCTCTGACCCAGTGGTCTAGCCATCACAATCTTTACATTTCACTGCCGGTTGTATATAACTGTGTATGTGACAAATAAAACTCTTGAATCTTGATCTGGCCCTTGTCAAACTCGCTCAAATCCTTACGCTTGCCAATTTTTTCCTGCTTCTAACACATCAACTTTGAGGACAAAATGTTAACTTGCTGCCTAATATATCCACCCACTAACAGGTCCGTGATGAAGAGATAATCAGTGTTATTCACTTCACCTGTCAGTGTGTTAATGTTATGCCTGCTTGGTGTATGTTTTCATGCAATATACATTTCTATGAAAGTTGAACTTCACTGTAAAAAATGTATTGTGCTATCTACTTTAAAAAATATTATGGTAACAATATTACACATTATATTTTTGAGTGGTTTTAAGGGTAGATTTCATTAATGGAAACTACCTAAATCATTGTAAAATCTCCTAAATTATTTAGTCCATGACACAATTAATTTAATATTTTTAATGAAATGTGCTTTTTATTTTAAGTTGACTCTCAAAAGTGTGTGACTTCAATTCTGAATTCATAGCATACAATATTTTCAGTGTTATCCATTTCCCTCAACATACAAAATAAAACTTAATATGGTAATAAATAAAATACATATTTAAAAAGAAATTGTGTATAAAAGCAATTTATGCTGTGGTCGCACAAATTGTGATTTAAATCAGAAAAGGTTTTCTTGATACAAACACAGAAATGCCAAGCAATACAAGTGTGATTCATATTCTCAAAAGACCTTCCAAAATGCTCGCTGTGGTAACTGAAATGAATTTTCTGGTGCAGTGCAGATGTTCTGTGATGTTCTCCAACTAATGAAAGAGAGTTATGGCAACTGATCAACAAACAAATAACAAACAAAGTCCGGCTGGCAACTTAATATGATATAAAAGAAATTTATATGAAATACTCTGCCAAAAGGATGTTATTGTTTGTATAATGCGTGTTCATTTTTGACCCCTCGGATTCATAGAGTCAATGGCGTTTCCAATATGATTTATGAAGAAGTGTTGCTGTTTAACCTCTCTAACCTCTTCTAATTTTTTCCTACATGAGACTCACAATCATCACTCCAGATTTAGGCTGCCTGGAACATCAACGTTGTTGATTTGAGTTTTCATTCACAGGATACATCAACAAAGTCTTATTTTACACCCTGACTAGACAGTTACAAGGGACGTTACACTTGGCAATCCCTTAACCGGCTTTCCTCAGGAGGGGTTGAAGTTAAGACGGACACAACATAAGGTCAGTGAAGCGGTAAACAGTAATATAACAGTGAGAAGACTTGTTTATTCTTAGAATTAATCTGAGGAACGGGCCAGTTGTACTGGTTCTCATCAGAAGCACAACAGATGGTGAAGAAAAAGCAGGTCTGTTATTATTCCCACTCATTTTGTACATCAAGAACATCAAACTAATAACTCTCTACAGTCACTTCCATAAGAGCTGTCACAGCATGGGAAAAAACACATGGTGCTGATCCATGATGACCACAAAATTATAGGAAAAAGCCAAATACGTATGTGAAACCCTTTAACACCTTATCTGGACACTTCCATTGTATTTGCCAGTAATGTGGTGGTATGGAAATGGAGCTTTTCCAGTGGAATAAAGGTGTCATCATAGCAGCTTTTTTAGACAATTCCATTTCCTCCTGAAGAAACATTTCCATTGGTAAGTTCATGTTTTGCTAAAAACAACATTATGTAAACCCATAAAAGAAAAACACAAATCAGTCCAACATCAAAACATTACATTCAGTGTGAAACCTAAATTTTTGAAATATTATTGTTCCCATGACACAATTTTCAGCTTGCTTTTATTATGTAGATCAAACAAGACTGATTTTTGTACAAATGACTTTTGCACAAAGTAAACTTAATTTTAGCATTTCTCTAGTCATTTTGTGTGTGTGTGTGTGTGTGTGTGTGTATGTGTATGTGTGTGTGTAGTTGAAGTTTCCTTTGCAATACCTTTTACTCAAACAATATAACACTGAATAAAACCACACTTTTACAGGTGCAATGTGTAGTATTTATGAGGATATATTGACAGAAATGCAATATAATACACATAACTATGTTTTCAGTGGAGTATAAAAATCTTACATAATGAACCGGTATGTTTCTATTACCTTAGAATGAGCTATCTCTATCTACATACACCGCAGGTCCCCTTACAGTGAAATCGCCATTTTGTGCCGCCATTTTTCTATGGACAAACTGCTCTACAGAGCGCTAGCTACTCTCTTCTGTCTCAGACAACTACTTTTTGGTCCTGTGTCAGCCACCGTAGCTTCTCTATGTGCTTTGAAAGGGAGGGGTGAGCGTTGGGCGGTTGCAATTCACAACCTCACCCCTAGATGCCGCTAAAATTTACACAGTGCACCTTTAAAGTGTATGCCTTACTTAGAAACATTTAAGTAAATAATACAATAGATACAAAATGGATTGTTTTTGAGTATGAATGTGTCATTTTGAGTAGAAAATTAACTCCAGATGTCACAAAATGCAAGTTACTAAACCTAACAACAAAAGAAAAGCATTAATTAATTATTAAATTATAACGTTGATATTTAATTTTTAATTTTGTACTAATATAAATTTACTTTTGAATTCTTGCCTGAACTAACTTTTTCATGTAGAAATTACATTTGTTTTTCTGTAGTGCTTCTCTACAAAATCATTTTTATCAGTGTATGAGACAAAATTTTAGTCTAAGTTTAACACACATTCTAAATGGCATACCCACACCATAACGGTTTGCATTTTTAAAGGCTTTTACACACACAGTTTCTGCCAATCTCATGTTAATCTTGAGTACCTATAGAGTAGTACTGCATCCTTCAGATCTCCAGAGTCTTTAGTTTGATCAGATTTATAACAAGACAGATACGCTGTACTGATTCTTTCCGAAAACAGCCAAATTTGTGGAGCGTGCAGTGGGCGGAGCTAAAGAGTCAGTCCTCACCACACACACACACACACACACACACACACACACACACACACACACACACACACACAATACATAATCGCATTATCCCTGGACAACTTTTGATTCACTATACGTTAATGCTGTTTACAGTATAAGCACTTCCGTGCCCGATTGCCAACAAAACATGTGAATTGATTTTCCAATTTCAGATGTCCCCAAAGGAGATTTAGACTCTGTCAGATTTAGCTCACTTTTGGGGACAGTTAAAAACATACAGTACAAACTTTTACTTTTAGATGATGCTCTTTCTTGAGAAAGCAACTGTATGCAAATGCCAGAAACAAGGATCAACTTGAGTCCCATCCAGATTAGTCAATCCAATTTAAGAGATACTGTAACAGCAATGGCTTCAGTTAAAGAGCTGCATAAAACACGTTCCAGGCCTCTGAGCATCCCATCTGTCTGATTAGCCATTGAACTTTGGTCACATTGAAATACTCCAGGAAGTCCAGGAGTTTTATATATATATATATATATATATATTCTTTAGAAATGTCCTTAGGGAACAAGATGCAGAAATTGAGTCATTAATCTTGACACTTTAGAGTAACAGTCATAAAGAACACACTCTTTGAACTCTGTATTTAGTGCATAAATCAAGAAATCATCATGCATGTGAGCTTAAGCATTTTCTGTAGCAGGTATACTGTGTCTTCAAGCATCAAAAGTCTACTAAACTCTCCATTTCATCTCAAGTAAATAAGTCCTGCAATATCTCAAGGATGTTCACGCAACACTCTGGGCAAGGTAAACATTTGCGTGATCACCTGGCTTGAGTCACTTTGGGCCAGCTGTCAGATGGTGACTCACTGTGGACTGAGGTGGGGCTGAGAGTAATCTCTGTCTGTGAGTTTAGGTGAGCGGGACCCTGTGGTGCCATCATCAAGTTCTCATTGACTCCAATTAGAGTGACAACAAAATCAATATCAAGTCAAAATAAAAATAAAAAGGTAGGATTGATTATATCAGGTGCATATCACGCTAATTAAAGAGACATTCAAACCAAAGCAACAATGATTTCCACCACATCTGAAGCAAAAAAGTTTAATATTGTTTTGGAGGCTGATGACAAGATATAGTCCAAACATAACAGAACAAATGTTAACATCACCCCATCTGTGTTGTTTTTATCTTCATATTTTGGTGGCTGTGAAGTATTTGTGGTAACAGTAACAGAATTTGATGACATGAACTTAAAAACAATAAATCCTATTGTTTACTTTTTCACTTATTTTAAATGATCTTCATAGACAACAACCTATGTGAATCATATCATAATAATATTAGGCAAAATTATAAATTAGATAAATCTGAGCTTTTTAAGCTCCTTATGGGATTATCTATGATGTATAAACCTTATGTGGCCCTGCCCTTTTCAGCGTTAAGCTCGTTGTGTTCTGTCTTCCGGTTTGTATTTCCATAGCATGAAGGTAAGATCTTAAGTATTTGTGAATTGACGCTTGTTTTAAAATCTTCCCACTTTCGTTAACTCGTTAACCCGCTTTCGCTAACTTTAGAATAAGTAAATACAAAGTTCTGTCATGAAACTTTAGATGGTGCAGACTGATAGGTCCTTAACTCAATTTGTTAGCGATCACATCATCTACATAGCACAGCTGATTTAATTGCTGTGGCATCAGTGGCCAATGAGCTTGCTGCTCAACATTCAAACACTTTGCATTGTTTGCTGTTAGCAAACCCTCCACCTTCCCCCAACACCACCTGTATAAATCTGCTATGGGGGTATTTCATGTATGTTATACAAACCCGATTCCAAAAAAAGTTGGGAAACTGTACAAATTGTGAATAAAACAGAATGCAATGATGTGGAAGTTTCACATTTCAATATTTTATTCAGAATACAACATAGAAGACACATTAAATGTTTAAACTGAGAAAATGTATCATTTTAAGGGGAAAATAAGTTGATTTTAACACATCTTAAAAAAGTTGGGACAAGGCCATGTTTCCCACTGTGTGGCATCCCCTCTTCTTTTTATAACAGTCTGCAAACATCTGGGGACTGAGGAGACGAGTTGCTCAAGTTTAGGAATAGGAATGTTGTCCCATTCTTGTCTAATACAGGCTTCTAGTTGCTCAACTGTCTTAGGTCTTCTTTGTGGCATCTTCCTCTTTATGATCGCCAAATGTTTTCTATGGGTGAAAGATCTGGACTGCAGGCTGGCCATTTCAGTACCGGATCCTTCTTCTACGCAGCCATGATGTTGTAATTGATGCAGTATGTGGTCTGGCATTGTCATGTTGGAAAATGCAAGGTCTTCCCTGAAAGAGACGATGTCTGGATGGGAGCATATGTTGTTCTAGAACTTGGATATACCTTTCAGCATTGATGGTGCCTTTCCAGATGTGTAAGCTGCCCATGCCACATGCACTCATGCAACCCCATCCCATCAGAGATGCAGGCTTCTGAACTGAGCGCTGAGAACAACTTGGGTTGTGCTTGTCCTCTTTAGTCCGGATGACATGGCATCCCAGTTTTCCAAAAAGAACTTCAAATTTTGATTGGTCTGACCACAGAACAGTTTTACACTTTGCCACAGTCCATTTTAAATGAGCCTTGGCCCAGAGAAAACGCCTGCGCTTCTGGATCATGTTTAGATATGGCTTCTTTTTTGACCTATAGAGTTTTAGCCAGCAACGGCGAATGGCACGGTGGATTGTGTTCACTGACAATGTTTTCTGGAAGTATTCCTGAGCCCATGTTGTGATTTCCATTGCAGTAGCATTCCTGTATGTGATGCAGTGCCGTCTAAGGGCGAAGATCACGGGCATCAGTATGGTTTTCCGGCCTTGACCCATACACAGAGATTGTTCCAGATTATCTGAATCTTTGGATGATATTATGCACTGTAGATGATGATAACTTCAAACTCTTTGCAGTTTTCTCTGAGAAACTCCTTTCTGATATTGCTCCAGTATTTTTAGCGCAGCATTGGGGAATGGTGATCCTCTGCCCATCTTGACTTCTGAGAGACACTGCCACTCTGAGAGGCTCTTTGTATACCCAATCATGTTGCCAATTGACCTAATAAGTTTGCAAATTGGTCCTCCAGCTGTTCCTTATATGTACATTTAACTTTTCCGGCCTCTTATTGCTACCTGTCCCAACTTTTTTTGGAATGTGTAGCTCTCATGAAATCAAAATGAGCCAATATTTGGCATGACATTTCAAAATGTCTCACTTTCAAATTTGATATGTTATCTATATTCTATTGTGAATAAAATATAAGTTTATGAGATTTGTAAATTATTGCATTCCTTTTTATTCACAATTTGTGCGGTGTCCCAACTTTTTGGAAATGGGTTTGTATGTTCAGCAGCAGCATGTCTATGAATGTATTGGCAATAGAAAGTCTCTGTACTTGCTTTCCAGCAGCAGCAACATTGCAGATCTATTCCGCCAAGACCAAGAATATGTTAACATTGTCATATCCATTACCATGCCAATCTGTCAGAGAGTTGTCATGACAGAAATCCACTTCACCAGTTGATTACTCTTCAGCAGCGATGCCATTGAAATATACAGACCTACCACAAAAAATAGAAGTTCAAAGACAAAATTCTAAAGATTAAAAAAGAAAAAAGAAAAAAAAAAAGTGTCATTAGATTGTTTAGTTTGTCTATGTCCCATTACATTAAATGGAGAGGGTGGGGTTTATGAGCTATACTGCATCCAGTCACCTGGGGCCATCAAGACGCTTTGGCTTCACTTTTCAGGACGTGAAACACCAGCACCCACCATTTAAAAAAAAGCTGTGTACACACACAAGTTTTAGTCTATATATTTACTCCAGAAACAAACTCTATGAACATGGAAAACAGTGATAGATGGACCTCTCAACCTTTACGCTAAAGAGAAAATCCAAGGCAGCTTTGAGGGCACAGAGCAAAACATGATTATGCATTTCTGCTCAGCTAGGGACATTGGACATCAACCACACGGCAAACACTAATACTCATCACTAATACTTATCAGACTTATCTGTCCGGTCTAATAATGTATTAGACTGTTAAAAAAGATAAGTAAACTAATGTTCACTACACATCAAACATAGACAACACCAGACAAAGAACTGTGTAACTAATTAGAAACCATAACAACAAACAATGAACGAGAACAAAGGTCCTATTTTATATCCATAAACACTAGTGTTTCAGAAGACGAAAACATCTGTTCTCCAGTTTATTTTAAATTGTGCTATACCCAGAGGTTTGGCGAACCCTTTAGACATAATAATCTAGTCAAACTTCCAGGACTTGCATATTCATGGCCATTTATTGAAATTGACCCTTTTGGCAGTGTTAGCTTGTTAGCTAAGTGCACTGTCTCCTGCTGTTTCATTTGTGGAGGCAACATTCATGTTTTCTGCCATACAAAAAAATCCTCAGTCTAAGGGTGATGTTTGGCCCTTTGTTTAATGTAATTATGAGCGGTCCTCGAACTCAGAAGTTTTAGTGAATTGCACTTAAATACACATGATTTAGCAGCCAAATGGTAGCCAAAAGGTGGACTGTGCCAAGGGTAAATTACAGATCCATATGTGTTTACATCACAGTTTGTGTTGTGATGGTTCAGAAACACTGTGAACTGAGTGCACATTCTGTTTTATCCCCAAAAAGTACTACATAATGCACAGCATGGATAGATTTTAAAACAAGGATTACTTATCCTCACACTATTAAATGCACGATAACATTGAAGCCAAAGCATTCTGTGGTTAATAGGCAATAAATACGTCTGTACATGTTTATATGTCCTTTTATTTGTTATGTCTGATTCTATAACCTTATGAAGGATGCAGTCATCGTAAACACAGTGGGCTGAGACTAGTTTTGTAAATCAAAGCATGTCCTTACATAAAAGATTTATTTGCTGGGTGAGAGATTCTTGTCTATCATGTGTCCTGCATCTTTTGAAAAAGCCTGAAGATACATGCATGTCATCGGGTCTTTTATCTCTGTAACTAGCCATGACAAGGTCACGCATGCTTGTGTGTTCATAGGCACATGGATGTATGCCTTTAAAACACGCCAAGCATGTTTATACAAAGAATCTTTCAACATGTAAGGGTGATACTGCAGTTGAAACCCTGCAAGCTTTCCAGAACCTCCATAAAATGTGACTTTGTTGCTTAATACAGCCTTTCAGAACATGTCCAGTGGTAATAATGACAAACCTCGACACTATATTTTAGGGTCTCATTTCTTTATGGCTCCATTTTCGAAGGTTTGTAATTTTAGGAGAACTGCGCTGAAGTGATTTGAGGTAAAAGAGATCAAGGCAATCTAACAAATGTCATGAAAAGGAATGAGATCATTATGGCACTTGATTACAATCGTGGTGAGTCATTTTAAAGGGATAGTTCACTCAAAAATGAGAAATTCTGTCATCTACTCACCCTCATGTCAATTTAATTATTAATTATTTAATTTAATCAAATCAATTATGTATGGAAGCTTGTTTTCTCCAAAGAATACAAATTTTAAAAGATAATTTTGACTTTTTATCTCCCACAATTCTTTATAACTTCATAATTCGACTTTATATCCATAATTCTGACTTCTGACTTTATATCCATAATTCTGACTTCTGACTTTATATCACTCAATTCTGACTTTATATCACTCAATTCTGACTTTATATCACTCAATTCTGACTTTATATCACTCAATTCTGACTTTATATCTCTCAATTCTGACTTTATATCACTCAATTCTGACTTTATATCACTCACTCAATTCTGACTTTATATCACTCAATTCTGACTTTATATCTCTCAATTCTGACTTTATATCTCTCAATTCTGACTTTATATCACTCAATTCTGACTTTATATCACTCACTCAATTCTGACTTTATATCACTCAATTCTGACTTTATATCACTCACTCAATTCTGACTTTATATCTCTCAATTCTGACTTTATATCACTCAATTCTGACTTTATATCACTCACTCAATTCTGACTTTATATCACTCAATTCTGACTTTATATCTCTCAATTCTGACTTTATATCTCTCAATTCTGACTTTATATCACTCAATTCTGACTTTATATGTCAATTCTGACTTTATATCCCGCAATTCTGACTTTATATCCACAATTCTGACTTTATATCCATAATTCTGACTTTATATCCCACAATTCTGACTTTATATCCATAATTCTGACTTTATATCCCTCAATTCTGACTTTATATCTCTCAATTCTGACTTTATATCCCTGAATTCTGACTTTATATCATTCACTCAATTCTGACTTTATATCTCTCAATTCTGACTTTATATCCATAATTCTGACTTTATATCTTGCAATTCTGACTTTATATCCTGCAATTCTGACTTCTGACTTTATATCCATAATTCTGACTTTATATCCTGCAATTCTGACTTCTGACTTTATATCCATAATTCTGACTTTATATCACTCAATTCTGACTTTATATGTCAATTCTGACTTTATATCCCTCAATTCTGACTTTATATCTCTCAATTCTGACTTTATATCCCTGAATTCTGACTTTATATCACTCACTCAATTCTGACTTTATATGTCAATTCTGACTTTATATCCATAATTCTGACTTTATATCCCACAATTCTGACTTTATATCCATAATTCTGACTTTATATCCCTCAATTCTGACTTTATATCTCTCAATTCTGACTTTATATCACTCAATTCTGACTTTATATCACTCACTCAATTCTGACTTTATATCACTCAATTCTGACTTTATATCTCTCAATTCTGACTTTATATCTCTCAATTCTGACTTTATATCACTCAATTCTGACTTTATATGTCAATTCTGACTTTATATCCATAATTCTGACTTTATATCCATAATTCTGACTTTATATCCCACAATTCTGACTTTATATCCATAATTCTGACTTTATATCCCTCAATTCTGACTTTATATCTCTCAATTCTGACTTTATATCACTCAATTCTGACTTTATATCCATAATTCTGACTTTATATCCATAATTCTGACTTTATATCCCTCAATTCTGACTTTATATCACTCAATTCTGACTTTATATCACTCACTCAATTCTGACTTTATATCTCTCAATTCTGACTTTATATCCATAATTCTGACTTTATATCTTGCAATTCTGACTTTATATCCTGCAATTCTGACTTCTGACTTTATATCCATAATTCTGACTTTATATCACTCAATTCTGACTTTATATGTCAATTCTGACTTTATATCCATAATTCTGACTTTATATCCCACAATTCTGACTTTATATCCATAATTCTGACTTTATATCCCTCAATTCTGACTTTATATCTCTCAATTCTGACTTTATATCCCTGAATTCTGACTTTATATCACTCACTCAATTCTGACTTTATATCTCTCAATTCTGACTTTATATCCATAATTCTGACTTTATATCCTGCAATTCTGACTTCTGACTTTATATCCCTCAATTCTGACTTTATATCTCTCAATTCTGACTTTATATCCCTGAATTCTGACTTTATATCACTCACTCAATTCTGACTTTATATCTCTCAATTCTGACTTTATATCCTGAATTCTGACTTTATATCACTCACTCAATTCTGACTTTATATCCTGAATTCTGACTTTATATCACTCAATTCTGACTTTATATCACTCAATTCTGACTTTATATCTCTCAATTCTGACTTTATATCTCTCAATTCTGACTTTATATCACTCAATTCTGACTTTATATCACACAATTCTGACTTTATATCACTCAATTCTGACTTTATATCACACAGCTCTGACTTTATAACTCTTAATTCTGACTTTATATCCCTCAATTCTGACTTTATATCACTCAATTCTGACTTTATATCACACAGCTCTGACTTTATAACTCTTAATTCTGACTTTATATCCCTCAATTCTGACTTTATATCCCTCAATTCTGACTTTATATCACACAGCTCTGACTTTATATCTCTCAATTCTGACTTTACATCACTCAATTTTGACTTTACATCACTCAATTCTGACTTTATATCACTCAATTCTGACTTTATATATCACTCAATTCTGACTTTATATCTCTCAATTCTGACTTTATATCACTCAATTCTGACTTTATATGTCAATTCTGACTTTATATCCCTCAATTCTGACTTTATATCCCACAATTCTGACTTTATATCCATAATTCTGACTTTATATCCCTCAATTCTGACTTTATATCTCTCAATTCTGACTTTATATCCCTGAATTCTGACTTTATATCACTCACTCAATTCTGACTTTATATCCCTGAATTCTGACTTTATATCACTCAATTCTGACTTTATATCCCTCAATTCTGACTTTATATCTCTCAATTCTGACTTTATATCCTGAATTCTGACTTTATATCACTCACTCAATTCTGACTTTATATCCCTGAATTCTGACTTTATATCACTCAATTCTGACTTTATATCACTCAATTCTGACTTTATATCTCTCAATTCTGACTTTATAACTCTTAATTCTGACTTTATATCCCTCAATTCTGACTTTATATCACTCAATTCTGACTTTATATCACACAGCTCTGACTTTATAACTCTTAATTCTGACTTTATATCCCTCAATTCTGACTTTATATCCCTCAATTCTGACTTTATATCACACAGCTCTGACTTTACATCACTCAATTTTGACTTTACATCACTCAATTCTGACTTTATATCCCTCAATTCTGACTTTATAACTCTTAATTCTGACTTTATATCCCTCAATTCTGACTTTATATCACTCAATTCTGACTTTATATCAATTCTGACTTTATATCTCTCAATTCTGACTTTATATCACTCAATTCTGACTTTATATCTCTCAATTCTGACTTTATATCTCTCAATTCTGACTTTATATCCCTCAATTCTGACTTTATATCACTCAATTCTGACTTTATATCTCTCAATTCTGACTTTATATCACTCAATTCTGACTTTATATCACTCAATTCTGACTTTATATCTCTCAATTCTGACTTTATATCCCTCAATTCTGACTTTATATCACTCAATTCTGACTTTATATCACTCAATTCTGACTTTATATCACTCAATTCTGACTTTATATCACTCAATTCTGACTTTATATCCCTCAATTCTGACTTTATAACTCTTAATTCTGACTTTATATCCCTCAATTCTGACTTTATATCCCTCAATTCTGACTTTATATCACTCAATTCTGACTTTATATCACTCACTCAATTCTGACTTTATATCTCTCAATTCTGACTTTATATCACTCAATTCTGACTTTATATCCCTCAATTCTGACTTTATATCACTCAATTCTGACTTTATATCAATTCTGACTTTATATCTCTCAATTCTGACTTTATATCACTCAATTCTGACTTTATATCTCTCAATTCTGACTTTATATCTCTCAATTCTGACTTTATATCCCTCAATTCTGACTTTATATCACTCAATTCTGACTTTATATCCCTCAATTCTGACTTTATATCACTCAATTCTGACTTTATATCCAATTCTGAATTCTGACTTTATATCCCTCAATTCTGACTTTATATCACTCAATTCTGACTTTATATCTCTCAATTCTGACTTTATATCCTGAATTCTGACTTTATATCACTCACTCAATTCTGACTTTATATCTCTCAATTCTGACTTTATATCCCTCAATTCTGACTTTATATCCTGCAATTCTGACTTCTGACTTTATATCCATAATTCTGACTTTATATCCGACAATTCTGACTTCTGACTTTATATCCCGACTTTAATTCTGACTTTATATCACTCAATTCTGACTTTATATGTCAATTCTGACTTTATATCCCGCAATTCTGACTTTATATCCCACAATTCTGACTTTATATCCCGCAATTCTGACTTTATATCCCTCAATTCTGACTTTATATCTCTCAATTCTGACTTTATATCCTGAATTCTGACTTTATATCACTCAATTCTGACTTTATATCCATCAATTCTGACTTTATATCCCTCAATTCTGACTTTATATCTCTCAATTCTGACTTTATATCCCTGAATTCTGACTTTATATCACTCACTCAATTCTGACTTTATATCTCTCAATTCTGACTTTATATCCACAATTCTGACTTTATATCCTGCAATTCTGACTTCTGACTTTTCTGACTATATCCATATCAATTCTGACTTTATATCCCTCAATTTGACTTTACTCACTCTGACTTTATATCCCCATCAATTCTGACTTTATATCACTCAATTCTGACTTTATATGTCAATTCTGACTTTATATCCAATTCTGATTCTGACTTTATATCCCACAATTCTGACTTTATATCCACTTTATATCCATGCATTCTGACTTTATATCCCTCAATTCTGACTTTATATCTCTCAATTCTGACTTTATATCCCTGAATTCTGACTTTATATCACTCACTCAATTCTGACTTTATATCCCTGAATTCTGACTTTATATCACTCAATTCTGACTTTATATCCCTCAATTCTGACTTTATATCTCTCAATTCTGACTTTATATCCCTGAATTCTGACTTTATATCACTCACTCAATTCTGACTTTATATTCCTGAATTCTGACTTTATATCACTCAATTCTGACTTTATATCACTCAATTCTGACTTTATATCACTCACTCAATTCTGACTTTATATCACTCAATTCTGACTTTATATCTCTCAATTCTGACTTTATATCCTGAATTCTGACTTTATATCACTCACTCAATTCTGACTTTATATCTCTCAATTCTGACTTTATAACTCTCAATTCTGACTTTATATCCTCAATTCTGACTTTATATCACTCAATTCTGACTTTATATCACACAGCTCTGACTTTATATCTCTCAATTCTGACTTTACATCACTCAATTCTGACTTTATATCTCTCAATTCTGACTTTATATCCCTCAATTCTGACTTTATAACTCTTAATTCTGACTTTATATCCCTCAATTCTGACTTTATATCACTCAATTCTGACTTTATATCAATTCTGACTTTATATCTCTCAATTCTGACTTTATATCACTCAATTCTGACTTTATATCTCTCAATTCTGACTTTATATCACTCAATTCTGACTTTATATCTCTCAATTCTGACTTTATATCCCTCAATTCTGACTTTATATCTCTCAATTCTGACTTTATATCACTCAATTCTGACTTTATATCACTCAATTCTGACTTTATATCTCTCAATTCTGACTTTATATCACTCAATTCTGACTTTATATCACTCAATTCTGACTTTATATCAATTCTGACTTTATATCACTCAATTCTGACTTTATATCAATTCTGACTTTATATCACTCAATTCTGACTTTATATCCTCAATTCTGACTTTATAACTCTTAATTCTGACTTTATATCCCTCAATTCTGACTTTATATCCCTCAATTCTGACTTTATATCCCTCAATTCTGACTTTATATCACTCAATTCTGACTTTATATCACTCACTCAATTCTGACTTTATATCTCTCAATTCTGACTTTATATCACTCAATTCTGACTTTATATCCTGAATTCTGACTTTATATCACTCAATTCTGACTTTATATCCATAATTCTGACTTTATATCCCTCAATTCTGACTTTATATCTCTCAATTCTGACTTTATATCCCTGAATTCTGACTTTATATCACTCACTCAATTCTGACTTTATATCTCTCAATTCTGACTTTATATCCATGCAATTCTGACTTTATATCCTGCAATTCTGACTTCTGACTTTATATCCATGAATTCTGACTTTATATCCATGCAATTCTGACTTCTGACTTTATATCCATAATTCTGACTTTATATCACTCAATTCTGACTTTATATGTCAATTCTGACTTTATATCCCTCAATTCTGACTTTATATCCCACAATTCTGACTTTATATCCCGCAATTCTGACTTTATATCCCTCAATTCTGACTTTATATCTCTCAATTCTGACTTTATATCCCTGAATTCTGACTTTATATCACTCACTCAATTCTGACTTTATATCCCTGAATTCTGACTTTATATCACTCAATTCTGACTTTATATCCCTCAATTCTGACTTTATATCTCTCAATTCTGACTTTATATCCCTGAATTCTGACTTTATATCACTCACTCAATTCTGACTTTATATTCCTGAATTCTGACTTTATATCACTCAATTCTGACTTTATATCACTCAATTCTGACTTTATATCACTCACTCAATTCTGACTTTATATCACTCAATTCTGACTTTATATCTCTCAATTCTGACTTTATATCCCTGAATTCTGACTTTATATCACTCACTCAATTCTGACTTTATATCTCTCAATTCTGACTTTATAACTCTCAATTCTGACTTTATATCCCTCAATTCTGACTTTATATCACTCAATTCTGACTTTATATCACACAGCTCTGACTTTATATCTCTCAATTCTGACTTTACATCACTCAATTCTGACTTTATATCTCTCAATTCTGACTTTATATCCCTCAATTCTGACTTTATAACTCTTAATTCTGACTTTATATCCTCAATTCTGACTTTATATCACTCAATTCTGACTTTATATCAATTCTGACTTTATATCTCTCAATTCTGACTTTATATCACTCAATTCTGACTTTATATCTCTCAATTCTGACTTTATATCACTCAATTCTGACTTTATATCTCTCAATTCTGACTTTATATCCCTCAATTCTGACTTTATATCTCTCAATTCTGACTTTATATCACTCAATTCTGACTTTATATCACTCAATTCTGACTTTATATCTCTCAATTCTGACTTTATATCACTCAATTCTGACTTTATATCACTCAATTCTGACTTTATATCAATTCTGACTTTATATCACTCAATTCTGACTTTATATCAATTCTGACTTTATATCACTCAATTCTGACTTTATATCCCTCAATTCTGACTTTATAACTCTTAATTCTGACTTTATATCCCTCAATTCTGACTTTATATCCCTCAATTCTGACTTTATATCCCTCAATTCTGACTTTATATCACTCAATTCTGACTTTATATCACTCACTCAATTCTGACTTTATATCTCTCAATTCTGACTTTATATCACTCAATTCTGACTTTATATCCTGAATTCTGACTTTATATCACTCAATTCTGACTTTATATCCACAATTCTGACTTTATATCCCTCAATTCTGACTTTATAACTCTCAATTCTGACTTTATATCCCTGAATTCTGACTTTATATCACTCAATTCTGACTTTATATCCCTGAATTCTGACTTTATATCACTCACTCAATTCTGACTTTATATTCCTGAATTCTGACTTTATATCACTCAATTCTGACTTTATATCACTCAATTCTGACTTTATATCACTCACTCAATTCTGACTTTATATCACTCAATTCTGACTTTATATCTCTCAATTCTGACTTTATATCCCTGAATTCTGACTTTATATCACTCCTCAATTCTGACTTTATATCTCTCAATTCTGACTTTATAACTCTCAATTCTGACTTTATATCCTCAATTTCTGACTTTATATCACTCAATTCTGACTTTATATCACACAGCTCTGACTTTATATCTCTCAATTCTGACTTTACATCACTCAATTCTGACTTTATATCTCTCAATTCTGACTTTATATCCTCAATTCTGACTTTATAACTCTTAATTCTGACTTTATATCCCTCAATTCTGACTTTATATCACTCAATTCTGACTTTATATCAATTCTGACTTTATATCACTCAATTCTGACTTTATATCCATAATTCTGACTTTATATCCCTCAATTCTGACTTTATATCTCTCAATTCTGACTTTATATCCTGAATTCTGACTTTATATCACTCAATTCTGACTTTATATCCTGAATTCTGACTTTATATCACTCCTCAATTCTGACTTTATATTCCTGAATTCTGACTTTATATCACTCAATTCTGACTTTATATCACTCAATTCTGACTTTATATGTCAATTCTGACTTTATATCCATAATTCTGACTTTATATCCCACAATTCTGACTTTATATCCATGAATTCTGACTTTATATCCCTCAATTCTGACTTTATATCTCTCAATTCTGACTTTATATCCTGAATTCTGACTTTATATCACTCACTCAATTCTGACTTTATATCCCTGAATTCTGACTTTATATCACTCAATTCTGACTTTATATCCTCAATTCTGACTTTATATCTCTCAATTCTGACTTTATATCCTGAATTCTGACTTTATATCACTCACTCAATTCTGACTTTATATTCCTGAATTCTGACTTTATATCACTCAATTCTGACTTTATATCACTCAATTCTGACTTTATATCACTCACTCAATTCTGACTTTATATCACTCAATTCTGACTTTATATCTCTCAATTCTGACTTTATATCCCTGAATTCTGACTTTATATCACTCACTCAATTCTGACTTTATATCTCTCAATTCTGACTTTATAACTCTCAATTCTGACTTTATATCCCTCAATTCTGACTTTATATCACTCAATTCTGACTTTATATCACACAGCTCTGACTTTATATCTCTCAATTCTGACTTTACATCACTCAATTCTGACTTTATATCTCTCAATTCTGACTTTATATCCCTCAATTCTGACTTTATAACTCTTAATTCTGACTTTATATCCCTCAATTCTGACTTTATATCACTCAATTCTGACTTTATATCAATTCTGACTTTATATCTCTCAATTCTGACTTTATATCACTCAATTCTGACTTTATATCTCTCAATTCTGACTTTATATCCCTCAATTCTGACTTTATATCTCTCAATTCTGACTTTATATCTCTCAATTCTGACTTTATATCACTCAATTCTGACTTTATATCACTCTCAATTCTGACTTTATATCTCTCAATTCTGACTTTATATCACTCAATTCTGACTTTATATCACTCAATTCTGACTTTATATCACTCAATTCTGACTTTATATCACTCAATTCTGACTTTATATCAATTCTGACTTTATATCACTCAATTCTGACTTTATATCCCTCAATTCTGACTTTATAACTCTCAATTCTGACTTTATATCCCTCAATTCTGACTTTATATCCCTCAATTCTGACTTTATATCCCTCAATTCTGACTTTATATCACTCAATTCTGACTTTATATCACTCACTCAATTCTGACTTTATATCTCTCAATTCTGACTTTATATCACTCCTCAATTCTGACTTTATATCCCTCAATTCTGACTTTATATCACTCAATTCTGACTTTATATCAATTCTGACTTTATATCTCTCTGAATTCTGACTTTACTTATCACTCAATTCTGACTTTATATCACTCAATTCTGACTTTATATCTCTCAATTCTGACTTTATATCCCTCAATTCTGACTTTATATCCTCAATTCTGACTTTATATCACTCAATTCTGACTTTATATCCCTCAATTCTGACTTTATATCCCTCAATTCTGACTTTATATCACTCAATTCTGACTTTATATCTCTCAATTCTGACTTTATATCCCTCAATTCTGACTTTATATCCTCAATTCTGACTTTATATCTCTCAATTCTGACTTTATATCTCTCAATTCTGACTTTATATCACTCAATTCTGACTTTATATCACTCAATTCTGACTTTATATCCATAATTCTGACTTTATATCCCTCAATTCTGACTTTATATCTCTCAATTCTGACTTTATATCACTCAATTCTGACTTTATATCACTCAATTCTGACTTTATATATCTCAATTCTGACTTTATATCCCTCAATTCTGACTTTATATCACTCAATTCTGACTTTATATCACTCAATTCTGACTTTATATCAATTCTGACTTTATATCACTCAATTCTGACTTTATATCACTCAATTCTGACTTTATATCAATTCTGACTTTATATCACTCAATTCTGACTTTATATCAATTCTGACTTTATATCAATTCTGACTTTATATCCCTCAATTCTGACTTTATAACTCTTAATTCTGACTTTATATCCCTCAATTCTGACTTTATATCCCTCAATTCTGACTTTATATCCCTCAATTCTGACTTTATATCCATAATTCTGACTTTATATCACTCAATTCTGACTTTATATCTCTCAATTCTGACTTTATATCTCTCAATTCTGACTTTATATCACTCAATTCTGACTTTATATCTCTCAATTCTGACTTTATATCTCTCAATTCTGACTTTATATCACTCAATTCTGACTTTATATCTACTCAATTCTGACTTTACATCACTCAATTCTGACTTTATATCCCTCAATTCTGACTTTATATCCCTCAATTCTGACTTTATATCCCTCAATTCTGACTTTATATCACTCATTTCTGACTTTATATCACTCAATTCTGACTTTATATCTCTCAATTCTGACTTTATATCACTCAATTCTGACTTTATATCACTCATTTCTGACTTTATATCACTCAATTCTGACTTTATATCACTCAATTCTGACTTTATATCACTCAATTCTGACTTTATATCACTCAATTCTGACTTTATATCACTCAATTCTGACTTTATATCTCTCAATTCTGACTTTATATCACTCAATTCTGACTTTATATCTCTCAATTCTGACTTTATATCTCTCAATTCTGACTTTATATCCTCAATTCTGACTTTATATCACTCAATTCTGACTTTATATCCCTCAATTCTGACTTTATATCACTCAATTCTGACTTTATATCCCATAATTCTGACTTTATATCCTCAATTCTGACTTTATATCTCTCAATTCTGACTTTATATCCTGAATTCTGACTTTATATCACTCACTCAATTCTGACTTTATATCTCTCAATTCTGACTTTATATCCCGCAATTCTGACTTTATATCCTGCAATTCTGACTTCTGACTTTATATCCATAATTCTGACTTTATATCCATAATTCTGACTTCTGACTTTATATCCCGCAATTCTGACTTTATATCACTCAATTCTGACTTTATATGTCAATTCTGACTTTATATCCATAATTCTGACTTTATATCCCACAATTCTGACTTTATATCCATAATTCTGACTTTATATCCTCAATTCTGACTTTATATCTCTCAATTCTGACTTTATATCCCTGAATTCTGACTTTATATCACTCACTCAATTCTGACTTTATATCCCTGAATTCTGACTTTATATCACTCAATTCTGACTTTATATCCCTCAATTCTGACTTTATATCTCTCAATTCTGACTTTATATCCTGAATTCTGACTTTATATCACTCACTCAATTCTGACTTTATATTCCTGAATTCTGACTTTATATCACTCAATTCTGACTTTATATCACTCACTCAATTCTGACTTTATATCACTCAATTCTGACTTTATATCTCTCAATTCTGACTTTATATCCCTGAATTCTGACTTTATATCACTCACTCAATTCTGACTTTATATCTCTCAATTCTGACTTTATAACTCTCAATTCTGACTTTATATCCCTCAATTCTGACTTTATATCACTCAATTCTGACTTTATATCACACAGCTCTGACTTTATATCTCTCAATTCTGACTTTACATCACTCAATTCTGACTTTATATCTCTCAATTCTGACTTTATATCCCTCAATTCTGACTTTATAACTCTTAATTCTGACTTTATATCCCTCAATTCTGACTTTATATCACTCAATTCTGACTTTATATCAATTCTGACTTTATATCTCTCAATTCTGACTTTATATCACTCAATTCTGACTTTATATCTCTCAATTCTGACTTTATATCACTCAATTCTGACTTTATATCTCTCAATTCTGACTTTATATCCTCAATTCTGACTTTATATCTCTCAATTCTGACTTTATATCTCTCAATTCTGACTTTATATCACTCAATTCTGACTTTATATCACTCAATTCTGACTTTATATCTCTCAATTCTGACTTTATATCACTCAATTCTGACTTTATATCACTCAATTCTGACTTTATATCAATTCTGACTTTATATCACTCAATTCTGACTTTATATCAATTCTGACTTTATATCACTCAATTCTGACTTTATATCCCTCAATTCTGACTTTATAACTCTTAATTCTGACTTTATATCCCTCAATTCTGACTTTATATCCCTCAATTCTGACTTTATATCCTCAATTCTGACTTTATATCACTCAATTCTGACTTTATATCACTCACTCAATTCTGACTTTATATCTCTCAATTCTGACTTTATATCACTCAATTCTGACTTTATATCCCTCAATTCTGACTTTATATCACTCAATTCTGACTTTATATCAATTCTGACTTTATATCTCTCAATTCTGACTTTATATCACTCAATTCTGACTTTATATCTCTCAATTCTGACTTTATATCCCTCAATTCTGACTTTATATCACTCAATTCTGACTTTATATCACTCAATTCTGACTTTATATCCCTCAATTCTGACTTTATATCCCTCAATTCTGACTTTATATCACTCAATTCTGACTTTATATCTCTCAATTCTGACTTTATATCCCTCAATTCTGACTTTATATCCCTCAATTCTGACTTTATATCTCTCAATTCTGACTTTATATCTCTCAATTCTGACTTTATATCACTCAATTCTGACTTTATATCACTCAATTCTGACTTTATATCCATAATTCTGACTTTATATCCCTCAATTCTGACTTTATATCTCTCAATTCTGACTTTATATCACTCAATTCTGACTTTATATCACTCAATTCTGACTTTATATATCTCAATTCTGACTTTATATCACTCAATTCTGACTTTATATCACTCAATTCTGACTTTATATATCTCAATTCTGACTTTATATCCCTCAATTCTGACTTTATATCACTCAATTCTGACTTTATATCACTCAATTCTGACTTTATATCAATTCTGACTTTATATCACTCAATTCTGACTTTATATCACTCAATTCTGACTTTATATCAATTCTGACTTTATATCACTCAATTCTGACTTTATATCAATTCTGACTTTATATCAATTCTGACTTTATATCCTCAATTCTGACTTTATAACTCTTAATTCTGACTTTATATCCCTCAATTCTGACTTTATATCCCTCAATTCTGACTTTATATCCCGCAATTCTGACTTTATATCCATAATTCTGACTTTATATCACTCAATTCTGACTTTATATCTCTCAATTCTGACTTTATATCTCTCAATTCTGACTTTATATCACTCAATTCTGACTTTACATCTCGCAATTCTGACTTTACATCACTCAATTCTGACTTTATATCCCTCAATTCTGACTTTATATCCCTCAATTCTGACTTTATATCCCTCAATTCTGACTTTATATCACTCAATTCTGACTTTACATCTCGCAATTCTGACTTTACATCACTCAATTCTGACTTTATATCCTCAATTCTGACTTTATATCCCTCAATTCTGACTTTATATCCTCTCAATTCTGACTTTATATCCCTCAATTCTGACTTTATATCTCTCAATTCTGACTTTATATCACTCAATTCTGACTTTATATTCCTGAATTCTGACTTTATATCCCTCAATTCTGACTTTATATCACTCATTTCTGACTTTATATCACTCAATTCTGACTTTATATCACTCAATTCTGACTTTATATCACTCAATTCTGACTTTATATCACTCAATTCTGACTTTATATCTCTCAATTCTGACTTTACATCACTCAATTCTGACTTTACATCTCAATTCTGACTTTACATCACTCAATTCTGACTTTATATCCCTCAATTCTGACTTTATATCCCTCAATTCTGACTTTATATCCCTCAATTCTGACTTTATATCCCTCAATTCTGACTTTATATCTCTCAATTCTGACTTTATATCACTCAATTCTGACTTTATATTCCTGAATTCTGACTTTATATCCTCAATTCTGACTTTATATCACTCATTTCTGACTTTATATCACTCAATTCTGACTTTATATCACTCAATTCTGACTTTATATCACTCAATTCTGACTTTATATCACTCAATTCTGACTTTATATCACTCATTTCTGACTTTATATCACTCAATTCTGACTTTATATCACTCAATTCTGACTTTATATCACTCAATTCTGACTTTATATCACTCAATTCTGACTTTATATCACTCATTTCTGACTTTATATCACTCAATTCTGACTTTATATCACTCAATTTTGACTTTATATCACTCAATTCTGACTTTATATCTCTCAATTCTGACTTTATATCTCTCAATTCTGACTTTATATCTCTTAATTCTGACTTTATATCACTCAATTCTGACTTTACATCCCTCAATTCTGACTTTACATCCCTCAATTCTGACTTTATATCCCTCAATTCTGACTTTATATCACTCAATTCTGACTTTATATCTCTCAATTCTGACTTTATATCTCTCAATTCTGACTTTATATCTCTCAATTCTGACTTTATATCTCTCAATTCTGACTTTATATCACTCAATTCTGACTTTATATCTCTCAATTCTGACTTTATATCTCTCAATTCTGACTTTATATCACTCAATTCTGACTTTATATCCCTCAATTCTGACTTTATATCACTCAATTCTGACTTTATATCACTCAATTCTGACTTTATATCTCTCAATTCTGACTTTATATCACTCAATTCTGACTTTATATCCCTCAATTCTGACTTTATATCACTCAATTCTGACTTTATATCCCACAATTCTGACTTTATATCATTCAATTCTGACTTTATATCACTCAATTCTGACTTTATATCACTCAATTCTGACTTTATATCCCTGAATTCTGACTTTATATCACTCACTCAATTCTGACTTTATATCTCTCAATTCTGACTTTATATCCCGCAATTCTGACTTTATATCACTCACTCAATTCTGACTTTATATCACTCAATTCTGACTTTATATCACGCAATTCTGACTTTATATCACTCAATTCTCTGACTTTATATAACTCAATTCTGACTTTATATCCCTAATAATGTAAAGCTTCTTTCACACTTTCTTTTCTCTTGTTTTCTTAAAATAAAGTATAGAAAGGCCTGAGTTCTACTGCAGCTCCAAACCCAGAGTCACTCCTGTTCTTATGGGTAAAATAAACACTTCAAAATGGTCTCATATCTCACATATAGCTTAACATTTCATAAGGTTTTCCCTAGAGCCAGGTATGACAGAGATGATGAATGAATGCATGTCTTCTGCTTGTTATCCACCACAGACACATTCAGCTTCAATCACTAGAATTTGTTAAATGAAATTTGCATTTCATACATTTCAGAAATGAAAAATGCAAATCATCTATTCACTCAGCACATGAAATAATTGCAGCCTCTTACAGACATAAACATTGTTTAGTTCATCAAACAAAACGATGAATTATTGGCCAATTTGATTGGAATGACACAGAACTCGGAGTGAATGTCAAACAAATATGTTATAGCCGTGGTGTTTGAATACGAAATGTCATAAATGAAGTTCAAATCAGTTCATTTATTCTCTCAGTATGGTGCACAGCTGAGGAATTCCAGATATGACCTGTAAAATAATGAGCTAAGAGCCGTGAAACTGTTCTTTATGTCCGCTCCATTGGAATATTTCTGGTTCACATATAAAATGTCTCTTAAAGAGCTTTATAGATAATTCCAAATAAAACACAAACCCACAGGAGCTACAGGGTAAAATTACTGATGGACGTAATGTTCTCAGAAGCCATAACAGCCTAAAAGCACAACAAATTTAAAACTAAACCTGTATGATAGCAAAAGTGTACCTGACTAAAGAAATATTAGAGAAAAAAAAAAAAAAAATCTATATATTATTATATAATATATATATATATCATTTATGTTAACAGTTTACATTGAAAACTGTTGTGGCAAAAATATAAAATTGATGGATTCCTTTTAGCTTATTTAATTAATTAATTAATAACAACTGAAATTCTGAGTTTCAGTTTCAGTTTCTGACTTAATTTACCATATAACCTTTGTGGTAGAAATATATTTTGATGACAAAATGGCTTTTGCAATATATATAAATATATATATAAAATGAACCAATAAAAATGTATACTTAAATTAGGAGTAATCTGAAAGGAATACTTTTGAAAATCCTGTCATACTCACCCTCATGTCCCTCCATGATTTTATCCGTCAAGGATGAGGGAATTCGAGGTTGATGATTGAAACACTATCCATATGATTCGTATCCAATAATAATAAGTGTTTAGAAGTCATACGATAGCATTGTGTGAAAACAGATGAAAAGTCAGAAATGTGAATTTGGCGATAACGTCAGTTTGTTTATACGCAGTGGCAATTGTGAACGCGCTCTCTACGCCAGAAAGCCAGCGGAAGAAATTGCTCACAAAGCTGCATTGTCTCTCGTGAGTCGCCACGAAATCAAAATTTACAATTTTAAATGTAATATTGTAGTATTAATTATAACTTATGTATCCGTACCATAGTGGACATTATCGAGTGCACTCATTTAATCCCATAATGCACCGCAATAACGAGTGTCCTGTCACAACCGGATGCACAAACGTGAGGATAAAGATCTGCAGCAGTGTCAATATATTTATTAAACAAAACTCAAAACTAGTTTTGCCTATAGGGTGCGCCGCAACTATTGACATATTGGATCTTCCAGAGAGTGTGAGAGACACAGTATTGAAATTATAAGATTTTATCATAATTTTGATGAATGTACTCTTTTAAAATGTGTGATAGACATGACCCAGCTCCACCAAGTGTTACATAGTTCTCCAGCAATATGTAAAGTCGGTGAATGTCAGTGCACTATGTTCCTGACCTGGATCAACATTTTCGTTGATTCTAAAAACAACATTCCAATCAACCAATCAGATTTGAGAGACAAGTTTACCGTTTCAGTTTCGGCTTATAACCAGGGTTAGGCGCTTCTACATCAATGTTATTCATCTTAATTTCCCTCTGATTTCAAGGATAAGTTAAGGGTGGGCTAGGGATAGGGTTAGGTTTAGGACTACATTTTTGGACAGGAATGTTGTTCCATGGTCAACAAAATATGTTGAAATATAAGATGTCTGTTGTGTGCTACATGTCCCTCTTCACAACTCTTTTCTTGTTAAATTCGATCTCTAAGAACTGACACAGAGCTTCCAGTGAAGTTTAACTCTAAGCCAGTGTCCATCAAGAGTGTTCCTTGGCTGTCAATTCAACAAGAACGGTTCTTGTCATGAAAGTCACAAGAGAGCACATTTTACTCTGAATTTGGCCTCCAGTGTTGCATACAAACAGCAAAGTCACCATGTTGCCAGCAAGCTGCACTCTATCTGTCATTTTTACAGCTTTGTGTAAGACTCTGCAGAGCCATTAGTCTTACAGATTTGTGTTATTGACCGTACTGCCATTGATTCGCTCCACATTCTACACAAAAACGTTCTGCTGTGCTCAGCTAGAGAGAAATAAGACAGATTACATTATTTTGGTATGAGAAAACAGAGGTGTTTCAACATTCTCATGGCAATTTGTAACTAGTTTACATTTTAGTGAATTAGTGGTCTCATTTGGAAAGCTCTCATTAAGGAGTTTGTTTCCATTATTCATTTACGAGATATATCAATTATGATCATAATTTGTGCAAAAATGTATATAGGCTAAAATATTTTCATATTTAAAAAACAAAGCTGAAAAAGTTAACACCATGCACATAAAATTACCCTTATTCACCTTTACATTATGTGCTAACTGCTAAGTGATGATCGTAATAACTTTCAGTGACAGCAAGGAGCAGAAGTACAGTTATTTACTTGTGTTTGAAAGTCTGAAGCTCCATGATGAAACAGACCACAGCCGCTTCAGTATCTTTTATGACTCATTTGCTCTCGTAAAAACTCCTAATCACAGCAATCATCCCCAAGTGCAGGGAAGTTTGGGCAAAGACGTTTGTGCACCGCTTGAGAGCCTTTCTCCTTTCTGCAACTTGACACACACAGTCTGTTCTTCCACAGACGATCTGTCACAACTGATACAAGTCTAAAACAAATAATCCTGTTTTATCTACTAGATTTTTTTTTACAATAAAAATATACAATTTAAACTTTAAACCAATGGATGGATGGATGGATGGATGGATGGATGGATGGATGAGTGGATGAGTGGCTGGGCGGGCAGGCGGATAGATGGATGGATGGATAAACAGACAGATAGATAGATAGATAGATAGATAGATAGATAGATAGATAGATAGATAGATAGATAGATAGATAGATAGATAGATAGATAGACAGACAGACAGACCGATAGATAGATAGACAGACAGACAGACAGACAGACAGATAGATAGATAGATAGATAGATAGATAGATAGATAGATAGATAGATAGATAGATAGATAGACAGACCGATAGATAGATAGACAGACAGACAGACAGACAGACAGACAGACAGACAGACAGACAGATAGATAGATAGATAGATAGATAGATAGATAGATAGATAGATAGATAGATAGATAGATAGATAGATAGATAGATAGATAGATAGATAGTAAAAGTGGTCGATAGATAAACTGACAGACCGATAGATAGATAGATAGATAGATAGATAGATAGATAGATAGATAGATAGATAGATAGATAGATAGATAGATAGATAGATAGATAGATAGATAGATAGATATAGATAGATAGATAGATAGATGAGTGGGCGGGTGGATAGATAAACAGACAGACCGATAGATAGATAGATAGATAGATAGATAGATAGATAGATAGATAGATAGATAGATAGATAGATAGATAGATAGATAGATAGATAGATAGATAGATAGATAGATAGATAGATAGATAGATAGATAGACGAGTGTACGGGTCGATAGATAAACTGACAGACCGATAGATAGATAGATAGATAGATAGATAGATAGATAGATAGATAGATAGATAGATAGATAGATAGATAGATAGATAGATAGATAGATAGATAGATAGATAGATAGATAGATAGATAGATGAGTGGGCGGGTGGATAGATAAACAGACAGACCGATAGATAGACAGACAATAGATAGATAGATAGATAGATAGATAGATAGATAGATAGATAGATAGATAGATAGATAGATAGATAGATAGATAGATAGATAGATAGATAGATAGATAGAGAGACGGACGGACGGACGGACGGACAGACAGATGAAAAATAAAACGAAATAACACTCCATTAGATTTAACTGACCATGAGAAACTCCAATAAAATAATAATTTTTAATGATCCTCTCTGCTGTTTTATAACACAATTTCCCATATTCCAACATGAACGCAGTAAAAAGAGTGTTTCTTCAGTTCTCTTGCCAATGGCACGGCAGAGACTTTCTTAGTTGGAGCCCATCTCTCAATACTGAACCAGCCTAATGAAGGAGTTCTTGAACCCTGTAGGCATATCTCTCATCACCTCACTCCCAACATGAATCACTGTAAACTACACGCTTACAGCCATGACGACTTCATGTCAGATATATGACTGGAGTCACAGGCATACCAGCGCACTGATATCAGGGACAGCATCTTGTTATACAGCGCTATCATTCCCTTCTCTGCCGATCTTGCCACAGGGTTACTAATTAAATATATTAAATATTGTAGTAAATAGAAAAGTAATAATCATAATTGCTTAAAAATATAATACATTTAAAAAAATAATAATTTTAAATATAATAATGGATGTTTTTGTTTCTATAGTAGCTTTTATTTATATTTTTTGCAGTTCCATTGGTAATGAATTTCTTATTCATGAGATTATCCAAATCAAATTTGATTCTGGGCTGTAACGTCTAGTAGTGTGTAGTTATCCAAGCAAGTTTCCCCTCATCTCTCCAAACATGAGAAATCCTGTTCGCTGTGCTGAAATGTCCCCATGCAAGAGCACGCATACATGGAGAATAATAGAACACATATGTGAACCCGCAAGTTCAGCCACAATACATAAGACTTTCTCTACAGCAGATGTGTGGAGAAAGCCCTTTGCTATTGTCCTTGAGTTAAGGTCAGTTGCTGTTGGCTTGCTAAAGACACTCACACAAAGAACTGTTAAAGGAGATGTGCTGAAAGCTGGCAATCTAAAGTTACATAGCAGTCACTATATACATGAATAGTAATGGCAAAAACAATTTATGTTACTTATTAAGCAGATTAAAGTGAGATTACTCACAATTGTTTTATATGTTCTTTATGGTTTAAATTTTAGTATGTGGATATTTGGTGTGAATTTAGTAGCTTTCACTTTAGACCAGTGCAAACAATGGAGAGCTTTGTGGTGGCTGGTGAGAGGGTATACACTGATCAGGCATAACATTATGACCACTGATATGTGAAGCGGGCAGCCAAGGCTCATTGATGCACATGGGGAGTGAAGGCTGGCCCGTGTGGTCTGATCAAACAGACGAGCTACTGTAGCTCAAATTGCTCAAGAAGGTAATGCTGGTTCTGATAGAAAGGTGTCAGAATACACAGTCCACTGCCGAAAGCATGTGGGCACGTGAGCATCAGAACTGGGGCTTGGCAGCAAAAGGGCGACCAACACAGTATTAGGAAGGTGGTCATAATGTTATAACTGATCGGTGTATACATCTAAAACAACTTGCTAGACATGTTCATCCTCCTGTTTTTTCAATAAAGTCTAGTGTTTCAGGTTCAGAAGCAAAGCTTTACTTCTTTCAAATATTTAGTCATCCATATATCTTTGTGTAAAGGCATATGCATGCTGCTATATAATCCCTCTTGTAAACGTGTTTCTTTTACTCTGCAGTGTTAGTTTTTGCATTTACGTCGTCATTTTTGACATGCTATGTATCTATAAATGAGCACATAAAGAGATTAATGTGTTTGGCTCACAGTAAACTCAAGATGGATAGCAAATAATTATGACTTTATCAGCAGAATGTGTGGAAAAAATCAGTCATCTTTGAACAGTAATTGGATACAAATGATTGGTAATGCCTATCATCATTAGGCTCATCATTAGCAGTAATTGTCATCATATTCATTAAGTATATGATGAGTAGAAGCACAATGTCCCAGGACAGTTCACAGTGCTGTTCAGTATTTAAAGGGTTAGTTTAGCCGAAAATGAAAATTCTGTTATTAATTCCTCACCCTCATGTCATTCCAAACCCATAAGATCTTTGTTCATCTTCAGAACACAAATTAAGATATTTTTAATGCAATCCGAGAGCTTTCTGAGAACCTCTGTAGACTGCAACGCCATTACTACTTTCAAGGCACAGAAAGGAAGTAAAGAAGTTAAAATAGTCCATGTGACTCCAGTGGTTCAACCTTAATGTTATGAAGCCACAAAAAACTTTTTGTGCAAAAAAAACAAACAAAAATAACAAATTTATTCAACAATTTCTTCCCTTCCATGTCCGTCTCTGAGTCTGTTCACATTGTAAACACATTGCAGAGCTTCCAGGTCATCAGAACATGCTGGCTCAGTATTGGCCAGCATACATCATTGTGCTCACATGAACAGCGTTGGCCAATAGTGAGCCGGCTTTCTGATGTAGAACCAGGAAGCTCTGCACTGTGCTTACTACGTCAACAGTGTCAGAGACTGCCATGGACACAAACACAAAATACTTTTTGAAAAGTATTCTCGTCTCTTCATAACATTAAGGTTGAACCACTGGAGTCACATTGTCTATTTTAACGATGTCTTTACTACCTTTCTGGACCTTGAAAGTGGTAATGGCGTTGCAGTCTATGGAGGGGTCAGGGAGCACTCAGATTTCATCAAAATATCTTAATTTGTGTTCCAAAGATGAACGAAGGTCTCAGGGGTTCGGAATGACATGACGGTGAGTGATTAATGACAAAATTTTAATATGATTCATAAAACAATAGTTGAACCACAGTTAAAAAGCTACAGTTTTGGAGGTAAACAGTAAAATCACAAGTAGAGTTGTTTTTTAAGCAGAAATTCTTTTATTTATTCATTTTTAGCTCCATTAAGGCTTATTACAATGTGATGATTTTAATTTGTACAATTGAAAAGTCTTTTCTATTTAAAAAGAAAAAGAAAAAAAAAATAAAAGGTTTTAAGTGAATAAATTCATAAAAATCACTTCAGCAGAATGATGGATAGTTACAAGCTGCATAATTTAAAGTAAACACAACAGCCAAAGCTTTGTTGATCCTGATCAGATAAAAACGCATTCATGTGTCAGAATGCAAGCACCACAAATTATCATGTGCATGACAAACTCAATGACAAAGCTCATACAGTATATATTCAAAGAAACAATATAAACAGCTAGGGGGATAAGAAAATGACCAATGTCTCTCTTTGCAACCACCACCATTCCAAGTACCCCTTATCTGAGTTGAAGTGGGGTGTTTGCCACCCAGATCCAAGATATTACTGCACTGATTTGTAATGTGTAAACATTCAATGCGGTTTGTAGCAAAAGTCTATTTTCAGGACAAACACACTATTCTCTTTCACTTAAGCTGGATCTCCAGGTACAGCCTCCATTCACCTCATTGTCTGGGTTTGGAGTGATGCCTGACCAGTCTCACTCTTCGCCTTAATCCTGTGTTTTAGTCCACACACACACACACACACACACACACACACACACACACACACACACACACACACACACACACACACACACACACACACACACACACACACACACAAACACAAACACACACACACACAAAAACAAAAAGCTGATCGACACATCTATGGTTCATTTTCCTCTTTGTCTATGGACTATGATAAAGTTGGGTTTGAAAATAAAAAGGTGGTAAAACTAAAAAGAGCAACAACTTCAAACACATCAGATGTTAATAAACTGAAATGCATACCTTGTGGTTTTCTGATGGCGGCTCGTTTTTGAGAACGCCCCTCTGAAAATAAAATAAAAAATCAATTAAACTTTCGGCATCAGATCCTTCTTCATATCATTCGCATCGAGCTATGAAGCCACTAACCCTTGATGATTCTGGTGATTCTCTCGGTTTCTGATTCAAAGAGTTCTGGATTGTCCTTCAAAGATACAATCTTTGAGAAATCTGGTACTAAAAGAGGCATAAAATTAAATTCAGTAAATATTAAAATATATAATATTATTACACTCAGTCATTATCTACTACACTCTTAGAAGAAAATGTTCTATATAGAACCTTAAAGGGTTTTGTCAGGCGCTTTATATATAGAACCTTTTAGGGTGTTCCCAATATGGGATATTTGTCATTTTGAATTTTCTGAAAAACATACTTTTTCTTTTTAATTGCAAAGCTGCCAAAAAATTTGGAGTCACAGAATGCAATGTTGGAGGTGGCGAGCACCTTTTCCCCCAAAAATAAGTCTGGAAAATGGGGGTCGTCTTATATTCAGGGTTGTCTTATATTCGGGTATATACGGTATATTTTATGAATTAAACAGCTTGTAAACATACTTTATCACTAGAAAAACTGAAATACCATATTAAACATGAAAGTACTTCTCCTTATATAGAACCTTTTTAGCATAAAGTGTTCTTTAAAATTGAGTCAGGAACTGTAAGAGTGTAAAGTAATTTAAACTGATTTAAAATTATGGCTGATAGTGATAAGTGACAATAATTTTTCATGTTATAACTGATAATAAAATTATTTCATTTTAAACGTCACAGTTGAATTTAGGCATCAAAATTTTATATGTACAGCATAAAAATGCATTTACATTTTGAGATTTGATAAAGATTTCACAGTGTTGATTCATATTTTTGATATCAACTGTCCATTTAATTAAAACAACAACAAAAAAATCTGTAATATCAGAAGTGTAAAATCATATCTTACCTTCAATGATCTGTGGTTCTGGTTGAATTACTCTGGTAACAGTGGTTTCCCCTGGATCACCTACAAAAAGATGAACATTCGATATGGTTAAAACTTTTAAACCACACCATATCACTATGTATTGATATATTACTTCTCACCTTCAGTGATCTGATGCTCTTTCTTGATTACTCTGGTAAAGGTGGTGATCCCTGGTTCACCTTTAAGCAAAAAGATAAATCTATGACACAAAAACATCTGGGCAAAACCTATATCATATCATCATTTACTTTATTAGGGCTTACTTTCAACAACCTGGGGCTTTGGTTTGATTACTCTAGTTATAGTGGTGATGCCTGGTCCACCTTTGAGAGCAAGAAGACATGAGAACAATGGATGAACAAACTTCTGGGCAAAAGTGAACGCAGCCCTGAGCCAAATCAGTGAGTAATAGTCAATAATGAAAGCCTTAATCTTACTTTAACTGTACTGCTTAAAGGTTCTGGAGTAAAACCGATTCTTTCTTTTAGCTAAATCATCAGTGCGATCTTGCCAAAATGAATCAAAACCATAGGGTAGGAACTTAAATCAAAACCATCTGGAGTAGAGCCATGTCTGTGAGCCATGGGAAAACCAACAGGCTTTATTCTGTTACGTAACTAGGGATTGTAATCCATGGGCATAAAATTAGACAGACAAACAAACATTAAATATTACTAAACAATGATGAATCACTGAGTTCACAGCTGCTCTCAATAAAAACACCAAGCTCTTCAGGAATCTACAAAAGAGTCTTACAGGAGATCCCAAGCCTTTCAAAATCATAAATCAAATTAATGTTTGGATCAATGGCAAAAAAAAACAATACGGGAAAGAACATGATCATTACATATGCCAAGGATTATGGGTAAAAGTGTTTGGCAGCAGAGAAAGATATATCTGAAAAATGTGTGCTAAAGGGGAAGACTCAAGAACGGTCTCTTGGTTCAAGTGTAAATGGCTCACTGATTCAGTGTCAATGAGTTTGATTTGTTCAAAATACAACATTAACCTTCAAAACAATTATCGAATTGTATCCAGGTCAGTGATGTTACTGTTGACTCATTTCCGTTAATTGAAATAAAGCTGAAATAAAACATGCTATGAATATTAGATGAAAAACAAACTTAAATGTTATAAATGTTGACTTGGCAATTATCTAAAATAAAATAAATTACTAAAATTAAGTTACATACACATAAAGTTAAATAATATTAATATAACTCTATATAGATGTCATGTTTATAAAAAGTCTATCATGCAGTTAATATCATACAATGGGTTACCATTTTAGCAACATTGAGGCCTGTATATGCTTTATATATATATATATATATATATATATATATATATATATATATATATATATATATCATAATATATATAACCATAAAACTCTCTTTAGACCAACCTCCTGAGTGATTGCGTCAGAGATTTGTCTGATGTCTTCCTCCTGGAGGATGCGTACGTCACCGCCGTGAAACGTCTGCACCTCGGTTATATCTACAACATATAAAGTGATAAGATTTGACATGGCTGTGCCACAAGAATCCTTCCAATGATGAATCAGACAGAATAGAACAAACAACTTTGTTTACAGCCCATCTAAACCAAACTGAACTGGTAAAGTACGGATAACGTGCGGATTTTTTTTTGAGAACAGACTTGAACATGTTGAGTATCTCTTTCTAATCCAGTTCTTACTGCACTAGAATCAATTCTCAAATGTTTAATTAAACCAACTGGACATTTGAAAGGTATAGTTCACCCAAAAATTTAAATTCAGTCACTTTCTCACCCTCATGGTGTTCTAAACCTGTATGAATTTCTTTGTTCTGCTGAACACAAAAGATGATATTTTGAAGAATGTCGGTAACCAAACAGTTGATTTGACCCATTGACTTCCATTGTATTTTTTTTCCTACCATGGAAGTCAATGGGGCCCATCAACTGTTTAGTTTTCTATATTCTTCAGCAGAAGAAAGAAAATACAAGTTTGGAACAACTTAAGGATGAGTAAATAATGACAGAGGTTTCATTTTTGGGGGAACTATCCCTTTAACTCTTAACAACTTGGCCAGATTGTAATGTTGAACTACACAATCAAATAAAGCTGTTAAAATGAATGACCTTCACCCATGATTCTCTTGATTTCTCCCTCAGCATCAATTTCACCATCAGATGAGGCACTGTGAGCTGAGCAAAAACAATGAAGGCAAAATAAATGTGCATTTTAAAAAATAAAATAAAATCAACCTTGACAATTAATTTGAAGTTTGGACATACTTTCAATGAGCCCTGTGACAGATGGCTTTCCTTCAACAACTTGTGTAATTTCGGTGACACTTGGTTCTCCTTCAACTACTCGTGTAACTTTGGTGACACCCGGTTCTCCTTCGACAACTCTTGTAACTTTGGTGATGCTTGGCTCACCAACCACTCGTGTAACTTTGGTGACATCCGGTTCTGCTTCGACAACTCTTGTAACTTTGGTGATGCTTGGCTCTCCAACCACTCGTGTAACTTTGGTGACATCCGGTTCTGCGTCAATAACTCTTGTAACTTTGGTGATGCTTGGCTCTCCAACCACTCGTGTAACTTTGGTGACATCCGGTTCTGCGTCGATAACTCTTGTAACTTTGGTGATGCTTGGCTCTCCAACTACTCGTGTAACTTTGGTGACACCCGGTTTTCCTTCGACAACTCTTGTAACTTTGGTGACACCCGGTTCGCCTTCGACAACTCTTGTAACTTTGGTGACACCCGGTTTTCCTTCGACAACTCTTGTAACTTTGGTGACACCCGGTTCGCCTTCGACAACTCTTGTAACTTTGGTGATGCTTGGCTCTCCAACCACTCGTGTAACTTTGGTGACACCCGGTTCTCCTTCGACAACTCTTGTAACTTTGGTGATGCTTGGCTCTCCAACTACTCGTGTAACTTTGGTGACACCCGGTTCGCCTTCGACAACTCTTGTAACTTTGGTGATGCTTGGTTCTCCTTCGACTACTCTTGTAACTTTGGTGATGCTTGGTTCTCCTTCGACTACTCTTGTAACTTTGATGGGACCTGTGGTGGAAAAGATACAGATCCTGTCAGATGTCAAAACATAGTGGCCATGATCTTTTCAACAATGTTCTCGGTTCTTGTGAAAAACTAATTATTCAGAGACATTTTTCTTTCTTAGCATAAAGTACAACTGCCTTAAACAGTACTTTTAAGTTAAAGTTAGGTTTGCTTCCAATTGCAGCAAACTGATTTCACTTCTGAAATACATTAATGCATTGTGCCGAAGTGATATCAATCACATGTAAATGATCAAAGATGAGAATTGGAGTTAAAGCCAATCATTAATAGTCACTGGCGCTGTCAGAGCTGTTAATAAAAACCAGTTTGTCCTTTCTCTCTAGACACTGCAGTATGGGTCACATTTCGTGCTACTGCTGGATTCATAAAACATAAATTAGGATATTCTGCCAAAGATGAGATAAGACACATGTGGCTGCGGATCAGGATTGTGACTTATTTTGATTGCAGGCTCAGCATAAATGGTACTTTGTGTTTAACTCAAACAGAGTGTGCACTGAGTGTATATAATAAACTGTAAAAAATAAAATACTACATCATAGACACACACAGTACAGTACCGTTTGGGGTCGGTGACATTTTTCTTTCCGTAATCAAGAAGTCTTGACTGGTGAGCAGGTAAGAAGTGTCTACAGGATTTTTCTATTTTAGTATATTTAAAAAAAAATCCCGTGATCATTACTGCAGCCTTCAGTGTCACATGATCCTTCAAAAATCATTCTGCTATTTAACATTTCTTATCAATGTTGAAAACAGTTGTCCTTCTTAATATTTTTGTGGGGAAACAACAAATGTGATGCAGTTTTTTGGGGGGATTCTTGATGAACAGAAAGTTAAAAACTGCATTTATTTTAAATTGAAATCTTTTGTAACATTATTATAATAATTATTATGATGAATGTGCCCTTGCTTAATAAAAGTATTAATTTCTTTCAAAAATAAAATCTTACTGTTATGGCTTACAGGTCACACAACATTCAATCAACAATTAGACCATATACTTTGTCGTTATAAAGGTTTCATTGTACTCTGTGTGGTTTTAAAGACTGATTGGAACCATGAAAGATGCACAATGTGATAAACGAATGGCACATGTGAATGTTTCACTTTAACATTGACTTATTAAATTAAGCCGTACAAAGACTCCAAATGCCTTGACTTTCATTAGTCCCATCTGTATTTCATTTATAACTTATTTTGTCATTGAAAGACCTTTCATTGGTTTGTCCATCATTTACAAAAAGTCCTGCTATGGGATTGGGTCTCTCACAGGGGTACCCTCGCAAAGGTTCCTGCAATTCTAGACTGGACCAGCCTCAGAGGATTCATCAAGACTTGTGATTGTAAAGTAACATACATTAAAGCCTTTAGAATTTTAGATGCTGACTGTCAAGTGTATATATACATCAATCAGGCGTAACATTATAACCACTGACAGGTGAAGTGAATAACACTGATTATCTCTTCATCACGGCTCCTGTTAGTGGGTGGGATATATTAGGCAGCGAGTGAACTTTGAGTGTCCTCAAAGTTGATGTGTTAGAAGCAGGAAAAATGGGCAAGGGTAAGGATTTGAGCGAGTTTGACAAGAGCCAAATTGTGATGGCTAGACGACTGGGTCAGAGCATCTCCAAAACTGCAGCTCTTGTGGGGTGTTCCCGGTCTGCAGTGGTCAGTATCTATCAAAAGTGCTCCAAGGAAGGAACAGTGGTGAACCGGCGACAGGATCATGGGCGGCCAAGGCTCATTGATACACGTGGGGAGCGAAGGCTGGCCATTGTGTGGTCTGATCAAACAGACGAGCTACTGTAGCTCAAATTGCTCCAGAAGTTAATGCTGGTTCTGATAGAAAGGTGTCAGAATACACAGTGCATCACAGTTTGTTGCGTATGGGGCTGCATAGCCGCAGACCAGTCAGAGTGCCCATGCTGACCCCTGTCCACCGCTGAAAGCACCAACAGTGGGCACGTGAGCATCAGAACTGGACCTGTGTGATGCTTTGGGCAATGTTCTGCTGGGAAACTTTGGGTCCTGCCATCCATGTGGATGTTACTTTGACACGTACCACCTACCTAAACATTATTGCAAACCATGTACACCCTTTCATGGAAACGGTATTCCCTGGTGGCTGTGGCCTCTTTCAGCAGGATAATGCGCCCTGCCACAAAGCAAAAATTCAGGAATGGTTTGAGGAGCACAACAACCAGTTTGAGGTGTTGACTTGAACAAACAAGTCCAAATCCATGGAGGCCCCGCCTCGCAATTTACAAGACTTAAAGGATCTGCTGCTATCATCTTGGTGCCAGATACCACAGCACACCTTCAGGGGTCTAATGGAGTCCATGTCTCGACGGGTAAGGGCTGTTTTAGCAGCAAAAGGGGGACCAACATAATGTTATGCCTGATCGGTGTATATATTGATTGAGCCGATTTTGGGCTGTTTTGACAATTACACACATTAGTTGCACAAAATTGTGTGACTTTATTTATTTATTTTTTCAAGAAGAAAGGTATCTCTGCTCTAGGTTGTAACTCTCGCAAACACTGCCAGTACCTAAGCTTTAATCAGTTTTTACCTTCACAAATACACATTTTAAGCCAAGTTTCCAATAGCTTCAATTCACATAAATTCCATTTCAAATTTTCGGAACTTCGACACTCACTCCTATTCAACAGGTAGGTCTCCTGCCATGGTCTGAGGCGAAACACTGTCCCTCTCTGTCTCTAATGGCTCTTTATCTGCTGTATCTGTCCAGCGACTGCCAGAGGAGATGCCAGTGCTGGTTCCAGCCAACAAAACAACATGCGCTTGCTCTCCTCTGGGGCTCTATGATGAATTGGTTTACTTCGAGTTGCAGCTGAGGCGAAGTTCAGGCTTGTTGTTGTATTGAATAATGATTGAGTAAATACGTAATTGTACAAATACCTAAAAGAGCTTCTGGGAATAATCGGCTGGCGGAGAAGGGCTTGCCGGAGGAGCTCAGTATAACATATAAAATAAATTATTACTTAAGGACGTAGAAAGGGGGTGAGTGGACGGCAAAAATAAAATAAATATGATGTAATATGTTTTACCTTTCTCAATGACATGTGTAGTTATAGTCCTCGCTGCAAGGGGAAACACAATATTCATTAATAAAAAGCATGTCAAATATAACCCATATTTCCTTGATGATGTTATGTTATGTGGAACTGAAACTGAGAGGGATGAAACGGAACTTACTGATGAATGTAAGTGGAATCTCACGGTAGGTGAATCCAGATACAAACTATACATAAACCAAACCAAAAATAAATAAATAAAATAAAACCAACTGATAAAACAGAATGTGCGATTGTATGCTGATGTACTCGACTGTGATGGATCTGTTGTATAATGTGAGTCAGTGTTCAAATATGATGTTTGTTCTGCTGTACCTTCAGCTGCATGTATTTGATGAGTCTCTTTAGCAGAATCAATATGTCTTCACTGCCAACTGGCAGATCTGTGAAATGCAGTAAAATCCTTTATTAAGCTTTAGGGACTGTGTCTTATGTCTCAGGAATTGTACAGTTATATAAAGTGGAAAAAACAGGTACAATGAAGATATAGTTAATGCACTTGATTTTGACTTAATGAATGAAAGTCCCACCAAAATATTACATCTTAAACATCTTAAAGATATTAGGGTAACACTTTGTTTTACAGTGTCCTTGTTACATATGTTACATGTACTTACCATAGTAATAAGAGTAAATTATACAAGTAACTAACCCTAAACCAAAACCTAATCCTACCCTAACCCTATAGTAAGTACATTATTATTACTCAGCACTTAAATATATAACTACACTGCAACAATGACACCTTAATATAAAGTGTAAGTATTCGCATATAAATGCATATTCATTGCTTTTAATACTATACCTTGAGGGTATAATATAGTCTTCACTACATGGACCACTCCATTGGATGCCATGAGATCAAAATCTGGAACCTCCACTGAATTTACATGGATGGAGTTGTTAACCTGAGTACAAGGTGGTGTTAATCATTAAATGGCTTTTTTGAAAATGAGTCAAACCAAAAATTATTCAGAATTACACAGAAACAGCCATTCACTGCCATTATAAAGCTTGGAAGAGCCAGGACATTTTTTTAATATAACTCTGATTGTGTTCATCTGAAAGAAGAATGTAATTACACCTAGGATGATTTGAGGGTGAGTAAATCATGGGCTAATTTTCATTTTTGGGTGAACTATCCCTTTAACAGCTGACAGCTGATTGGTTGATCGTAATCCATTACATACCTTTCATTATCAAGATGATTTTTTCACTCTCTGAGTTCTTGTCATATTTTATTACCATTTACTTAACTAAAGTGAATAAACTGTGATAATGTGAGAAGGAATGTTGAAGGTGTCTGAATAAATTTTGGTTTGACTGTATAATATTACATACATATACAACAATATATTAAAAATAATATTGAATTTAATAAAAATAAACAATAACAATGTTGTATTCCAAGATTTATGAGCTTAAATGAGATGATCTTACAAAACCCTTTAAAACAACTTCAGCACAGCACAGCTGGACATCATATTAAGAAGTCACTTCCTAGCTTTGGCTCTGTTTGTGAGATATCTCTTGACAAGTAAATGTACATTTACAGTGCTGATTTCTGTTTTCAGCAAAGGAAGTGTCTGGACATTAGGAGACCTATTGTTCCAGCTTTTAGAGGCAGTCGTGAATGGAGGCGTTTCTGAGATTTGAGCTATGTTGATTTTGATTGATGGCAACAAACTGTCTGGATGTTATGACCTTATCACTTAGCAATGCTCTAAATTCACACACAAAAAGCCCTATGCCATAGAACCTCTGTCATACACAAACATACAAAATTTGTCCTAATTAGGATTAAATGATGATGTATGTTTTTTATAATCAAGTCAGTTTCATACTTCATGTTAACCTGCCGGTGCGGTTTCCTGTAAAGGATTTACGTGAATAGTTTGGATTTGGCTCATGGAATTTTTGAGAACAGACACAGGAAACTTGCTCTGTGTCTAATTGCATTGTCTGATGATAATCACATGTCAGGTCCTTCCTCTCTTGTGCTACAAAAACATTAGTATTGGATCAAATTTAAAAGTCACTCATTCAGAGTCTAACAGTTTTGTTATGGAGTGTGCAAAGGCCTTTGAACATTAATCATGTAACTGGAAAAGCTAATTATTGGACTTTACTTTTTTTTAATTACTGCTGGGAAAAGGCTGACATTTGAGGAAATCTGTGTTTTCACTGATTATGGTGTTTAACCATGACCGATAGAGATCCTATCAATGTACTCACAGACAGCACTTGAAGGTTGTTGCCCTGTATGGTCTTGAGAAGATTAGTCACTCCACCCTCCAGTCCTCCATTAATAAAGACGCCATTGCTAAAATGGTAGAGCAGGATTGCCCTGAGGGCATTGATGTCACCTGGATAAGAGAATAGTCACTGGTCACCTGTGAGGTAACAGACCAAGCAAATGTTGGACATATTAGAGGGAAAAATGGTTTACTTTTTAAAAGAGCAAAGTCTTCCTCTGTCAGAGTGCCAAAGGCAGCATCGATAGGGGCGAAGAGTGTGTACGATCCCTCCTGCTTCAGGAGGTCTGTCAGTCCAGCACTCTCCATCAGAGACAGGAAGATTCTGGAACAGTTCAGCCAGTTGATAAATCATTTGTATACTGTAAACATGTGTATATATATCAATAAAATAGTAATCATTTTCACATCATGATGATAATCTCACTTGAATCGTCCTTCTTTCAAGAGCAGCTCATAGATGGTCGTCTGGGGTGGCTGGATCAGGGACTTCATGAGATGAAGGACTCCGTTACTGCCTTCTCTGCTGCCTCTGACCATACATGCATTCTCAATACACACAGCCTAATACACACATATGAGGAGAATGAAATGATAGTTGTGCTTTGGACATTTTACAGAGTATTGACAAACAATATAGTCAGATGAGACATTTCAGGTCTTACCTGAAGCAAATATGCAAGTGTATAAAAGTTAACAGAGCAATAAAGAGTATAACAAGTGGCTGTTTGCACAGTAATTGTTTACAGGTACTCAATCTTTCTCTAAGTCTCTTTTCTCGTTGACAAAAACAATACGAGTCTTTGTTTCTCACCGTGCGATAAATAAAGACTCTGAGCAGTTTTCCTCCAAGGGTCTCAAGCAGCTGGCCGTTGTAGAGTTCATTCAGAGAGACCTTGAATTTCAGGATGTGGTTTTCCAGAATGATCTTCAGGAGACGTTGATCCATGGACATTACCTCATCTGCATGACATGTGATGAGGAGACATTTGAAGTTATTTTGACATTTTAACCAGGACTGAGTGGTATTCAGAAGTGTAACTATATTAAATCCAAAGTGAAGATAAAAAATATATAGGCCTATGTATGTATGTGTCAGGGGCAGCCTTCGCTCCCCATGTGCATCATTGAGCCTTGGCCACCCATGACCCTGTCTCCGGTTCACCACTGTTCCTTCCTTGGAGCACTTTTGATAGATCCTGACCACTGCAGACCAGGAAACACCCCACAAGAGCTGCAGTTTTGGAGATGCTCTGACCCAGTGGTCTAGCCATCACAATTTGGCTCTTGTCAAACTCGCTCAAATCCTTACCCTTGCCCATTTTTCCTGCTTCTAACACATCAACTTTGAGGACAAAATGTTCACTTGCTGCCTAATATATCCCACCCACTAACAGGAGCTGTGATGAAGAGATGATCAGTGTTATCCTGTATTTTGCTTACAGAGTCATGGCCAACTCACCAGAGAAGGCTCCATTTATTGGGGCGAGAAGAGTATACTCAGTCTCAGGCTGCATGACAGCAGAGAGGCCGAGCTCAGACACCATGTCACCGAAGATGCTCTCAGATTTGTCCACAAGCTCCATCACCTGCTTGGCTGCAAAACATGCAAAAGATACACACTAATCATAACTTCAGATTGAGATTTAGATGTTATATTAGTGCCAATAAAGTTGTATATTTTAATATCTGCTATTGTATGACATGTGAGTGTGATTGTTTTAGGTGAGCTATCCTTTTAAGGTCAAATAATGTCAGGTTGAACCCAGAAGGCATGTTTAGAGTCTCACCCGAGTCAGGCATGAGCACCTGGTCGATCAAATGTATGACCCCATTTCTGGTGACAATGTCTTTCTTCAGCACCATCTTGATACCATTGACTGTAAGGCTCTCGCCATCACATCCAATCTCAATATTACTGCCCTCAAGAGTCCCGTAGATGGAGCCAGCCATAATGGCCTCAGAGCACTGCACTGAGTTCAGGAGGTGGTACTTTAAAAGGGCTTGGAAAAATAACCAGAATGAGAGAGATAAAGAAAGGTTAAGTGACAGATAAGTAAAAGATAAACAATGTGGTGACCTAAACTGTTGAATTGTCTTCATCGTCATAGACTTCTGGCTATAGATCTCCAAAGGCATTTCAAAACACAGAAGCTCATGTTGACCACTGGGACATCCGGACAGTTCTTCCTGTGCGGGGGCAATCTGGTGGAGAGTTGAGGCTCTTACATCAACTGTGATCTGTGATATCACTTTCCCAGCAGCTGAGCTTATTTCCTGCATCTGTTTAAACAGTACATATATGTGTATTCTGACAACCTGTAAGTGCCTCGCTAAACCAAAACCACCTTCCTAAGACACTTAGGCCCCTTTCAAAATGGTCTTCTTTGAATCTACACTTTGCAATATGGGCTACTGTGTAACGGTCTGCTGTGGGGTCAACATCAATGCACAAAGGTGGCCACAAAGGGAGGCCACAAAGGGAAAATGGGACACCTAGAAGCAGTGGTTTACAATTCCACTTGACGGCACACTTTTAAGATGATTAAAATTAAATAAAAAAAAGCAAAAAAAAAAACAAACAAAGCAAACTTTAAAATAAGTTAAAACAGCTAAAAAAAAAGACCTTAAAGCCACAATATGTAATTTTCACCACTAGAGATCACTTATTCAAAACAAAGGCGTAGCTCGATGACGGCAAGATTTTGCAGAACTTTTATTATGCCTCAGACGACCGCCGTCCACTTCTTCTGCTCATGGGGTGACGCAGCACTGTTTAATCAGATTAGATACATTTGAGTATTGTTGAAAGTTATGTTTTAATGCTTCTCTGTGCACACTGCAGTGAGCTAGATCAATATTAGGTATGGTAAAACATGGTACTTACAGTAAACCAAGAAAACAAGATTTAAACAATAAGACTGTGTTGAGCTATATAACAATTATTTTTCTATACAAATAATTCGTTTTCTGTGGATGAATGTATCCAAACAGTTGCTCACCTGTCTAGTGAAACGCATAATATATTAAAGCGTCTTTGGTGTTTCCATGGTTTCTACAAAATAAAACCGGAAATGTATGATGTCACTGATAGGCAGCGCAGATTTGTCCTGGTTAAAATTGCTTATTTCTCTGGATTTAAACATTCTTGGAAACATTTGGGATGATGTAAATATATAACATTGATTTCTTTAATGGATATATATATTTTTTAGTTATGTCAAAACTGTTTTATTGGGTAGAAATAGCTATTTGTGAGTAAATAGTAATAATAATAATAAAAAAAAATCTCAAACGTGAACAACTGGAAAAATCTTGTAAATATAAAATGCGTTAACCATTTACATTCAGTATATTAAACTTTAAGCCTATTGCCACTAGTCAAAAAGGTTTGAAAATCAGCTGTCATTTTGCAGCAGAAGTACCAGAAATATTCTGGTCTACATGGGGGGCCTTTAAATATAGTCTTGGACGACTGGTGACTTGGAGTCAAAAGGATGAAAACCAATGCTTTGGGTGTCACAGTTATGTTCTGTTAAATTCATTTTTATGGACGTTTAGTTTGTTTATCGTCAGTGACGTTTCATTTGTTCTAGTTTCCCGCCACTCATTAGTTACTATGGTTACAGGTCACGATTAGACATTCTGTTCAGTTGTTTGTCATTTAATCACCTTGTTTGCCTTACTATTTAAGCGTTTTCAGTTCTCATTTGTCTGGTCATGTAAATGTTAAATTGTGTTAGCTTGCCTGCCTTTTGAATTGTTTGCTCGTATGGATTTATTAAAGCCTTTTTTTAACATGATCTTCATCCTGTTCGTCCTACAACCTAAGTGTGACATTAAGGTCTTGTGGACATGAGACCGCAGGTCCACATCAAGTGAGCCATTTGGACAGGGCAAGCATGCCGCACATGTCCTGAAAAATGAAGCCAAAACATCTCGATGGTGGTTGGTCCCAGTATAGCTTATAAATGTATTCTAATGGAATGTGAGACAAACTAAGCAATCAAATTACACTTTAAATATTTTTTTTAATAATAGATATATAATAATATAGTAATAATAATAATAATTAGTTACATTTATATAGCACTTTTCTGGGTACTCAAAGCGCTTTACATATAGAAAGGGGGAATCTCCTCAACCTCCACCAATGTGCAGCATCCACCTGGATGATGCGACGGCAGCCGCGCCAGAACGCCCACCACACACCAGCTGATTGGTGGAGAGGAGACAGAGTGATGAAGCCAATCAGTATATGGGGAGGATTGAGGCCATGATGGACAGAGGCCAATGGGCAAATTTGGCCAGGATGCCGGGGTTACACCCCTACTCTTTTTACGGGATTTTTTATGACCACAGAGAGTCAGGACCTCGGTTTAACGTCTCACCGGAAGGAAATGAAGCAAAGATGCGGTTTCTGTCATTTTAGGTAGTTTTTAATCACGCTGATGCAAGTTCAAATGTTCGTTTATTAAAATAAGTTTGGTTTTAGTTAGTTGTTTGATGCTATAACAAAAAAAGAGTTTTTTTCACACAGCTGTGATAGACAGCTTCTCTGAGCAAAGTTGTCACTGAGGCACCAACAGACTTTTCTTGGGTTTTCCGGGAGGAGATTGAGATTGATTAATTTCTACGTTTCCATAACTGTTTATTTCACACCGATATAATGAGTTGTTCTGCAGTAAACTGTACTAACAGATGCGGGAGTGTGGACGGAGTTTTGATCGTTCATCTTTTTTACAGTCTATGGGACAGGGCCAAAGATCCTTGAAGAGCCAAAAGTGATGTAATTCTGACATTATACTGTACATCTGTGTGGTCCTACTAGCCATACTGAGTCATACTAAAAAAAAATCTAATTTAAGTAGACAAAATACACAAGCAATCTGTTTTGTTATTCTATTGGCCTATAACCAGAACCCCGATGTCTGCTCTAATGATTTGTGTTTTTGCACACTGCATTTACATCAGTAGATTCAAGGTTCTTGAGATAATTATCCTCAGGAGAAATTCATGTTAACATCAAAGCTAGACTTTGCTTTGAATAAAGGTTATTTTCTTATAACACTTTTCCTTTAATGATAATCTAATCTAAAAAAGGTCACACAGAGTAGATTAGGTGTAAAGAGACCCTCCTTTTAGCCAATATTTGCTGTCTTTTCTTTGTGAAACTGTGCCATGGGAAAACAGACATACTTTTGTCTGTTACAGCACTTATAATTGTCTGACCACAAAATACCTAAACCTTTTCACCAGAATCCGATGAAGTATTATTCAACATCTAAGCATTTCCCATCCTGATAGACGTCTTGACCAAACTTGATTTTGAATCCCCGTGTTGCTGCGGTCAGATCTGCTGTTTGCCCGCCGTCTGAGAATGTGCCACTGCTTGGATTGGACTGCGTTTGTGGAGTTTACTTAAAACATGAGGTTGCTAGTCTTTCAAAACTTTGAGGGTGATTATTTCATCCTGTGTATGTTTTGTGTGCACATACACTGCCGTTCAAATGTTTGGGGTCGGTAAGATTTTAAATGTTTTTGAAAGAAGTCTCTATTGCTCACCAATTCTGCATTTATTTGATTATAGAAATAACTTTTATTAAATGTTTTAAAATGTAATTTATTCCTGTTATGCAAAGCTGAATTTTCAGCATCATTACTCCAGTCTACAGTGTCACGTGATCCTTCAGAAATCATTCTAATATGATGCTTTGAAGAATAATTTCTTATTATCAAGATAGTTGTGCTGCGTAATATGGTTGTGGAAACTTTTTTGAAAAAAAAAAAGATTAGTTAGAAAGAACAGCATTTATTATTTTTTGATCAATTTAATGCATCCTTGCTGAATAACAGAATTCTTTTAAAAGACCACAAACATTTGAAAGGAAGTGCACTTTGTGATGAAGACTTTAAAACCATAGCATTTCTGCTAGTATTAATACTAGCTTTGTAATGCATCAAGACTGAAAACCACTTGAAAACAGGAATCCTTACATTTATACTGTCTAAATAATGTTCTGTGGTTGTGGCCTACTAGACAATAAGTAATATGTTTACCTTCAAGTACAGTTTTGTCACTCATAAGTCTCTCCAGGGTGTCGCTGTTTATTTTATCAAAGGCCTTGTTGGTTGGAGCAAAAAGTGTGTAGTGTCCGGGCTCGCCCAGTTGGTCCTGGAGACCTGAATTCACAGCAACCATCTATAAAAAATGTTAAACAAAATGTTTGTCTAAACTTGACTCTCAGAAATCATATGCCCCTACTGAGGAATAATTTTTCATCAGTAATGGGGTCCTATCAGAAGTTCAGCAAGCCTCCAAGGAGTTTTTATATTAATTTACAAAAGCACAGTCACAGCAACACATACATTCAGTGTAGACAGCTCATCATTGTCTTCGATCACATCCTTTATCGTTTTGCTTATGGCGCTGATGACCCGATCAATGACATGCACAACTCCATTAGTGGCCACCTGGTTGCCGTGAATGATCCGGGCACAGTTCACAGTGACAACCTGTAAACCATTGAAACAGATCAGTTTAGTGACTTTAAACTGAAATGAAAGGGAAAGTTCAACCAAAAAATGAAAATCATTTACTCTTCCTAATATCATTAGTATTGTACAACTTTATTTCTTCTTTGGAACACAAACACAATTTAAATTTGTTTTGTCCACTCAGTGGGGTCCAATCAATGTTGCTTTGGACCCCATTGAATGGCTGAAACCTTCTTTAAAATCTTCCTTTGTTTCACAGAAGAAAGAAAGTTTTGCAGGTTTGAAATGACATGAGGATGACTATATGATGGCAGGATCTTTAAAGTGTTCATAACAGTTTTGCAATTGTTAACTAAAACTAAAAACATTTTTAAATTATTATAGAAATAAAGCAGGAATAAAATACCAATAATATATTTTTTTGTCCACTCAGTGAAAGTCAGTGGGGTCCAATCAATGTCGTTTTGGAACCCGTTGACTTGTATTATATGGCTGAAACCTTCTTTAAAATATCTTTTTTTGTTTCACAGCAGAAATAAAGTTATACAGGTTTGAAATGACATATGATGGCAGGATCTTCAAAGTGCATTTCATAACAGTTGTGACCCTGGACCACAAAACCAGTCAAAAAGGTAATGTTTTTGAAATTGAGATTTATACATCATCTGAAAGCTGAATAAATAAGCCTTCCACTGATGCATGTTTGATGTTGTGGCGAGGTGGACGAGCGAGAGACATGGGAGGAGCGAGTGAGACCGGTGCGTGATTGAGAATGAGCATCACCTGCGAGTCACACCGGTCTCGAGTCCTCTCATGAGGGAGCTTGGAGGCATATAAGGACGAGCAACACCAGTGAAGGACGAGAGAGGACCAGGCCTGGACTTTACGTTGCGTTTTATTTGTTTTATTATGTGTGTGCATGGCAGTCGTCCGTGAGGGGCTGCCTGCGGTTTACTTTCATTTTGTTTTGGTTGTTTATTAAAGTCTTTCAAATGTTCGCCGGTTCCCGCCTCCTTCTTCCCATACAAATAAACTACGTTACAGATGTTTTTTTAGGATAGGACAATATTTGGCGTCACGTAGACGTGACGTGGATGATTACGTTACTGTTGATCATCTGTCCATCATCGTATAAAGCCCGCCCTGACAATTTGATTGGACCGAACAGCTTCTGTTCGGGCATAGTTGCTCCACAACGGATCAAGTCCAGACCGACCTTCCCGAGCTCAAATGTTGTGGGTGGGGCTAAGTTCAGCTGGCATCCAGGCTAAGACAACTATAACTTTTCCTCAGAATACTTATAGTCAGCAAGCAATAGCCATCATTTCACCGTCTCGGTTAACTATACACCTGATATACCCAGCTATGAGTAACCCACTTACATGTTACATGTTGTTTTTGCCAAAATAACTTGCGAGATGAGTGATATTCCATCATGTAAGCAAAGTCAACAGTGATTACAAGGTCTTTGGTTTAATTTCTTTGACATGTTCATGTTCTAGATGACTAGTCTATTCTTGGACTATGGTTAGACGTCTATTAAATTTCCACTGACAGCTTAAATTTTGCCTTATTTTAGCCTAGACGTCAGGGCTGTGTTTGGACAGCTATTAGACGTCTTTTAAATGCAAAATTGCTTGCTGGGTATGTTTTATACATCATTTATACATCATCTGAAAGCTGAATAAATAAGCTTTCCACTGATGTATGTTTGATGTTTGTTAGATAGGACAATATTTGGCCGAGATACAACTATTTATAAAATCTGGAATCTAAGGATGCAAAAAATCTAAATTTTAAGAAAATCACTTTTAAAGTTGTCCAAATTAAGTCCTTAGCAATGAATATTACTAATAATAATACATTTTTGATACACTTACAGTAGGAAATTTACAAAATATCTTTACTTAATATCCTAATGATTTTTGGCATAAAAGAGAAATTGATCATATTGACCCATACAATGTATTGTTGGCTATTGCCACAAATATACCCGTGCGACTTATGACTGGTTTTGTGGTCCGGGTCCCAGTTTTGCAATAATTTTCGTTAACTGAAATAAGTTTGTGTTATATTTTATTTCTGCTTTAAGCTTAAAAACCAAAAAACTAATTTAGAAATGTTGTTCAACTAATTGAATTACAAAAAAATGTATAAAATCTAAAACAGAAATAAATGACATAAGCTAACTAGAAAAATCACAAAACAAAATTACTACAACGTACACTAAAATTTAAATGAAAACTTGAATGAACGTTCATTCAAAATATTAAATAATAGTGTATAAATGATAATAATAATAATAAAAAAGCATATACACAGTACATTTGAAGAAAAGAGGAACATACTCCATTTGAATAGTGATTGATATAGAGGCCTTGTTTGTCATTCATGGACACCAGGGTCATATCATTCTTCAGGTCTTTAGTGAGAAGACGTTTGTTGACCATGTGATAGAGGAGTGCATTGTAAAGCTCAGTGTTTCCACTGCTGACCATGGCAGCTTTCTCTGCCTGCAAATATACAGGAAAAAAAGTTAGCAGAAAATGACAGTATGAAGACATATTCCTCAATTTACTTCTTCGTAATAAGTTCCATTCAGCGCTCCAAGTATGCTTATTAATAACGCATACATTTGATAACTGATTTAAACGTAGCATGCAAATACTGCGGCTTGAATGAAGTAGAATATGGCCTGAAATACGACTCACAGGATCTAACTCTTCCCAGGCATCATCACTGGGCGCAAACATTGTGTAAGATCCTGCTCCCTCGAGTTCTTCCCTCAGTTTGGATTGGTCCACGTAGTGCTGGGTGATCTTGGCTTTCACCAGATCCAGGTTGCCGTAAACGGTGTCAATAGGGGCCACTGGGTGGTGGAGCGAAATTTACAGGAAATAAGTACGAACAGTCTCATGCACAGTTTCTATCAAATAAATAGACTGAGTATAGAGTTAAAATACAGCACATAATCCAAAGTCAGATGATGTGAACCTCGGGTCCATGTTCAAGACAAGCTGTGGCTCATTAACCTCATGTATAAGAACAGCCAGCTGGGTCTGGGTTTTGTTTAGAGAACAAAAACTAATGTTCTCCTCCACTGTACTCATAGCCAATGAATAACCTCACATTTAATCTAAGCATGACCTTAAACTGAAGTCAAATGTATTGTAATTGTTGGCTCAATCCAGTATACCAACAAAAATAACCATATGTATTAACCTTTGACGTGAATGTTGAATGAATACAGACCTGCAGGGCACCCACGCTTCCCTTCTAACTTCATATACCCTGGGCAGCACTCATATAATATCATCCTGCATTGAATAAAGAAAAAAAAAAAAAAGAGTCAAATTATTGAAACAGTATCATAAATGTCATATTCAAATGATGTTGTTGAGATCATCGTTTTTGGTTAGCATTTAAAATAATTTATTCTCTACCTAATTTGTTCCTTTGTTATAAAATGGAAGAATTGACATTTCGTTCGTATTCGGTCCAGGAAACTCACATGATAACTCACATTTTAGCATATCTTGTTCATTTTTAAATGTACACAGATGTGTCTTTTTCATATAAAACATGTTTGTTCAACCATCTGGACTTTTATCTGGATTTGTTTTGAATTTAGTGTTGCCTATTTCTCCACATATGTGCAGTTGTAAATCAAAATGTGACACAAACTGCATGCTGGACCTAATATTCATGACTACAAATAAGATACCCATATGATGTAAATGTGTATCTTATTTGTAGCAAGCCATGAGCCACCATCATTATCTATAAATACTTAGAAATGACCAATGAAAAGACACTAAAAAAGAAAAGAAAATCAATATATTACAGCAAGACAACTATAGCCTGACGTCTTCATACTCAGATTCTAGTCAGAATATGAGTCTGATACTGCTCCATTGGGCTGTGATTATGGGGCGTGTTTCAACCGAACCAGGAAAGAAAATGCCTCTGCACTCAATTGGATAAACCTACAACCAATCAGAGCAACGGAGTAAGTGACGTATGTTGAGCGATGCATAGTTGTCAAAGAAGCAGAAGAAGATGAGGAGTGTAAATGATCTTTGCCGGTGTTGTAAAAAGAATTTCAGGATACACGGAGTACTTACCAACACGATCATCATTTTTGAGAGAACTTGTAAAGGTGAATGCATTTTAGTTCTCCGTTTAGGATTAGAACGAATTCAATCCAAGCGCTCTTTGGTGACGTGGATGATTACGTTACTGTTGATCATCTGTCCATCATCGTATAAAGCCCGCCCTGACAATTTGATTGGACCGAACGGCTTCTGTTCGGGCATAGTTGCTCCACAACGGATCAAGTCCAGACCGACCTTCCCGAGCTCAAATGTTGTGGGTGGGGCTAAGTTCAGCTGGCATCCAGGCTAAGACAACTATAACTTTTCCTCAGAATACTTATAGTCAGCAAGCAATAGCCATAATTTCACCGTCTCGGTTAACTATACACCTGATATACCCAGCTATGAGTAACCCACTTACATGTTACATGTTGTTTTTGTCTTGAGTGATATTCCATCATGTAAGCAAAGTCAACAGTGATTACAAGGTCTTAAGGTTTAATTTCTTTGACATGTTCATGTTCTAGATGACTAGTCTATTCTTGGACTATGGTTAGACGTCTATTAAATTTCCACTGACAGCTTAAATTTTGCCTTATTTTAGCCTAGACGTCAGGGCTGTGTTTGGACGGCTATTAGACGTCTTTTAAATGCAAAATTGCTTGCTAGGTATGTTTTATGACAGTAGGTTCCACAGTATTACCTCATCTGCAAATCCTCAAGTATTTGACAACATAAGAGGGCAACTATTCAAATCTGAGCCAAGCCTGACAGAGAAAGTCTGTAGATACTGTCTGAAACGTGTGAGGTCATTGCCTCTGGGCTGTTTTGACAACATCATGATTGATGTTTATTTTAAACAGTAACTTCAACTGGTATCTCTATAGTATATCTGGCATGCAGTGTGGAAAAATGTGAAGCATTCCAGTGGTTTATTGAACACATCAAGAGCGTACAGGTTGATATGTGCTCTCAGAGGACATTTTATTGCTTAGGGGTGGCTCAGGTTAGATTTCATTCAAGTATCAGCTTTGTTTTAGATGCTGTTCAATAAATTCCTATGGGAATTTTAAATTTGATACAAATATAGACATTAGCAGACATATAAAATTACCATCCTAACTAACAAAAATATGTTCTAAGGACGTTTTGCGGCATCTAGCGTTGAGGTTGCGATCTGCAACTGTCCACCTCTCACCCCTCCCTTTCGAAGCACATAGAGAAGCTACGGTGGCCCACACAGGACAAAGATGACATCTGAGACAGCAGAGAGTAGCTAGTAGCTGCATTGACAGAAATGCAATATAATATACATAACTATGTTTTCAGTGGAGTATAAAGACCTTACATAATGAACTGGTATGTTTTTATTACCTTAGAATGAGCTATTTCTATCTACATACACCGCGGGTCCCCTTACCATTTTGTGCCGTCATGTTTCTACAGTAGCCCTAAACGGACAAACTGCTCTACAGAGCGCTAGCTACTCTCTGCTGTCTCAGACGACATCTTTGTCCTGTGTCGGCCACCGTATCTTCTCTATGTGCTTTGAAAGGTAGGGGTGAGCGGTAGACGGTTGCATTTCACAACCTCACCCCTAGATGCTGCTAAAATGTATACAGTGCACCTTTAAAGGCCCGTTCACACCAAGGATGATAACTATAATGATAATGATAAAGATATAGTTCTAAATATCATTCTCAATAGAAAGAATAGCAGAGTTCACACCACAGCTATAACGATAGAGAAACGATATAGTTGGAATCACAATTTCAGAACAATTTTATCCAGGTGATGAACAATAAAAAGCCAATCAAAATCCATCCTGCTGTAACGAGCTCGAGCATTTAAAGTGACAGACAAGCACGCACTTAGAATAAACAGAATGATGTGATCCGCTAGTGTGGATGCTAATATAGTTATCTTTATAGTTATCGTTTTTGGAGTGAATGGGCCTTAAGGCAATTTTATCATTTTGCAAATATTATGGGAATGTTACTTTTGAAACAAGTAGTGACATTTAAAAACTTTCTCAGGATGTATGTGATAGACCAGATAATGATATATATACAGAAATGTTGGCCCATATTGATAGGATCTTGCAGTTGATGGAGATTTGTGGGATGCACATCCAGGGCACAAAGTTCCCGTTCCACCACATCCCAAAGAAGCTCTATTGGGTTGAGATCTGGTGACTGTGGGAGCCATTTTAGTACAGTGAACTCATTGTCATGTTCAAGAAACCAATTTGAAATGATTCGAGCTTTGTGACATGGTGCATTATCCTGCTGGAAGTAGCCATCAGAGAATGGGTGCATGGTGGTCATAAAGGGATGGACATGGTCAGAAACAATGCTCAGGTAAGCCGTTCCCCCACACCATTACACCACCACCACCAGCCTGCACAGTGGTAACAAGGCATGATGGATCCATGTTCTCATTCAGTTTACGCCAAATTCTGACTACCATCTGAATGTCTCAACAGAAATCGAGACTCATCAGACCAGACAACATTTTTCCAGTCTTCAACTGTCCAATTTTGGTGAGCTTGTGCAAATTGTAGCCTCTTTTTCCTATTTGTAGTGGAGATGAGTGGTACCTGGTGGGGTCTTCTGCTGTTGTAGCCCATCCACCTCAAGGTTGTGCATGTTGTGGCTTCACAAATGCTTTGCTGCATACCCCGGTTGTAATGAGTGGTTATTTCAGTCAAAGTTGCTCTTCTATCAGCTTGAATCAGTCGGCCCATTCTCCTCTGACCTCTAGCATCAACAAGGCATTTTCGCCCACAGGACTGCCGCATACTGGATGTTTTTCCCTTTTCACACCATTCTTTGTAAACCCTAGAAATGGTTGTGTGTGAAAATCCCAGTAACTGAGCAGATTGTGAAATACTCAGACCGGCCCGTCTGGCACCAACAACCATGCCACACTCAAAATTGCTTAAATCACCTTTCTTTCCCATTCTGACATTCAGTTTGGAGTTCAGGAGATTGTCTTGACCAGGACCACACCCCTAAATGCATTGAAGGGGTATATACTCACTAATGCATCATTAATGCAATTATCTAATCAACCAATCACATGGCAGTTGCTTCAATGCATTATTATTTTTAATTTTTTTTTATTTTTTTAAAGCACAATTCCTGATTTGAAATTGAAATCTTTTAATGGCAGACTTTTTTTGGTAAATCTGAGGACAGTACAGATCGCCTCTGAAACTCAAGAGGAAACACATTTGGTACACTTAAAAGCCTCTTCCTCATGAAAAAAAAGAAAAAAAGATTAAAAATAGAAAAAAGGAAAAAAAAAGAAATTGTCAATTTGCTTTTTGTTCACTCTCAATGATGTCTAAACTGCAATATTAGCATGAACATAAAAATATAGCATGTGGGAAAAAGCTGACGAAAGCAAAATTTCCTTCCCATGTTAAATATATTAATTGCTATAAATGTTTTATTTTTATTTTTTATTCATATTTAAATTAAAATCTTTTTAGACGATTATTATATGGTTAGTTCACCCAAATATGAAAATTCTTTCATGTCGTTAGAAAACTGTAAGACCTTCGTTCATCTTTGGAACGTCATCTTCGGATCTTTGGTCTCACGGGTTTGGAACGACAAGAGGGTGAGTAATTAATGACAGAATTTTCATTTTTGGGTGAATTATCCCCTTAAGAGTAAACAATAATTTGAATCTTTGCCACTAGCCTAAAAACTAAAGTTCTAACCTTGTATTTAAAAAAGAGGCTTTCGAACAGCTGTCTGCAGATGGCGTGCATATAATTCTCCCATGACTAATGTCATTCCATAGCGAGAGATGTGTTTTTGAGAAATATCTGCCATGTAGCCCTGTTGTTTGTCAGATATGGTGGGAAGCACGCACCTGACACTGCACAGATTAAATTGCTCTTTTTTATCATCATGATAGCGTCTAGAAGCGCAGACGTTGCAGCTGTGGTGGAGTTCATCCACTGACACGGAACAATGTTCCCAGTGTCGATGAAGGAAGGAAAAAGGAAGCCAGCGGGACCCCTGAGAGAGGCCTGACTCAAACTTTCCCTTAGGCGGCCAGGGAGAGACAGCAAGCTGGGCAGCTCCGGACCTACTGCTGCCCAGATTTTAGTCAGGGGGAACTGGGAAGAGATGCCAGTCAGGGGTGATTTTTTTGTGCTTTTATTATTTACCTCCCAGTAGACAGATTCAAAATTGCTTTCGTATGTTTTCAGTGACCAGAGAGGCTGCAGCCATACTGTTAATGCTGGAGGAAATCCAAGAGTAAACCAACACTGCAGGTGAAAAAAAGGATGACAATTGAGTTCTATCATAAATCTCACAGGACATTGATTAACGTATGCAGGAGACTCTTTGTAATTCTTTATAATTCTGTGTAAGTCTATCTTGAGAATGTTGACCTGGGGACAATGGTTATGATATAACTCCAAGCTTAAATAGGTCCGAGTTATGGTCTGAAACGCATGGCGCAGGTGCACTTAGGGCATGTCCGCAAATCTACTTTTGCTAGTTTAAATATGGAAAAAACGGTCTGCACACCAGGAGCATGGTCCAAAAAGGTTGTACCTAGTCTCTTAATGAGTCATGGATGTGTTTTGGGCATAACGTGCATTAAACCAATCAGAGACTCATCTCCCATTCCCTTTAAAAGCCAGTTGCGCTTGCACCATGGCGGATTCGCTATTTACATGGTGGAATTTGTGAGCAGAGCATCAAACATTAAACAGCATATAAATCAAAACTGTCTAATGTTACCGAATGAAATGGCGAACCCCTGAAGAGGAAACGACTCTGAGGCTTTGGGGGTGTTGATGGACTCAATCTACTCCATCTGTGTTTTGATCATTGTTCTGAATCTGATCAATCCAGATATAGTGTTTTGTCAAAAACACAATTTCCTCAGCTTTTTGCTCAAAATGTTTTATTTTTTATGGAACATTCAAGTGTTGATAAAAAGAATGCATGGGGATAGAATAAAATGTTTTTAAAATGGAAAGAGTTAAATTACAGTTAAAGGTATATTTCAAGTATAAAAATAATAGGAACAAAGTAGTATACTTAAAGTGCAAAATTAATATATAAATAGTAAACTATAAGTATTGTTATGTTAACTTAAAGAAACTTACATGTATTCTTGCAGTATAAAACTACTAAAATGGTAGTTTACTGAGTATACTTCAAATTGTACTTTCATAAACTAAAAAAATGTGCTGCAAATATTAAAATAGTAAACTACTAGTATAAGTTCACTTGTACTACATATGCAGTACAAATGAGAAACATAGTTGTGATCTAGTTGTGCACTTAAAGTTTACACTTATAGTACACTACTGTTACACTTATAGTACACTTAAACATATACTTCTTTCATATAGTGGGCCAATTTATGCTGCGTTCCAGTTCGTTTTTACTATGCCCTTCACTCCCTAACTTCACCTCCGTCTCGTTCACTCGGATGTGCGTCATTGCTTATGTTGCATGAGTGCCTACTACTGGCGGAACCTTTGCAATGGACTGAACTGGAATGTCCTAAGCCCTTGATCACTTGGAATCCACTATGGAGTTGATTTATTATTATTATTTCCCCTTATGAAATTGTTTAATGCAGCATTCTATATGTTTATAGCTGTGTTTGGGTTGTTTTAAATGTTTTAAAAAAATTATTAAAATATCATAGAGTTGTTTGTCACAATCGTCACAATCGTGTTGCAGAAGTGGAACACACTTCAAAATACTAGTACTAGTACATTGATATTAGTATACACTAATATCAATGTACTAGTAGTAAACTTTAAAATATATTTTTAAAAATATACTTGAACATTACTTAAGTATACTTCATAAAATGAACTTGAAGTATACTTCTTTTTCATAAGGGAAATTAAAAAGAATCGGTCCTTTAGGTTTGTGGACATGCTTCTGCTGCACGATTAAACACAGCCGTACACACACACACACACACACACACACACACACACACACACACACACACACACACACACACACACACACACATTGTTTCCATGTTTTATGGGGACTTTCCATAGACATAATGGTTTTTATACTGTATAAACTGTATATTCTATCCCCTTACACTAACCCTACCCCTAAACCTACACATCATAGTAAACTTTCTGCATTTTTACATTTTCAAAAAACATCACTTAGTATGATTCATAAGATGTTTTCCTCATGGGGACCAAAAATTGTCCCCACAAGCACAAGCAAAAGCACAAGGATTTCGAATATTGCCATCTTTGTGGGGACATTTTGTCCCCATTAGGTAGGGTTTACCAGGTCACACACGCACACGCACACACACACACACACACACACACACACACACACACACACACACACACACACACACACACACACACACACAGTACTATAAAAACATGAACAATGAACCCAAATTACCATTTGTTTCAACAAAGATATATGCAGAAACATAAGAACAAAAGTAAAATAAAAAAATTAAAAAAGTACAATCAAACTCAGATATTTCCTGAGGCCAAATGTTTTTCTCTGTTCTTACACATATTGCTGATCTCTGCCAGTGGAAAGGCTGAGTTGAGTCTGCAAAGTTTAGCCTGCCAATTACTAGTCACCAGTCCCTAAGGCTTCCATCACAGTCTAATAGAGCCCAGAAACATGCTTACATCATCCTCTCAGTGAAGATGCAGTAAATTAGTGTGGCATTTGAGGAGAAAACAGAGAGGAGCCACTGGAGCAACGATAAATATGTCATAGTCAGTGCACATGAGCTGAGGTTTATCTGCCATAAACAAGTACAGTTAGATGCACTCAGCTGACAACTGTTCTTTCATCCTGCTGCTCGCTGAGAGAAAGCCTCCAAAGTGTAATATGTTTTTGTATCATAAATCATCTCGCTCTTGGAAGCATTTACACTCTGGACCAGCTTGTTTTGGCAAAGTTCTTGAATCATTACTAATACAAAGCAACCAACCTGATCTGTATGAAGTGTACACAACAGTTTCAAATGCTTCTGTTTCATTCACTATCCTCCCACACAGCAACATAGTGTAGTCATCTGGTACATGTGGATTACACGCATACCAGATGTGGGCCGACACTATTTGCTGTCCGTGCTTGAACACAACCTATGGCACAGAACAAGCCTAATCAATGTAATCCATCACCATCGTGACCAACCTTCACCCTGAGAACCACAGGCATTGTTTCACAGCGACCTCTGACCTCTGATGAGATCACGGGCAGAAACCTGGCTAAAGCGGAGAGTGTCAGAGTGAAAAGCGATGGATGACTTACGCCTGCTTGCCACAGATGGATTTCTTGTACCAGTTCCTGCATGTGCTGAAGTACTTTTTCTTCGTCCCCATGACCTGCTGTAAAGCACACACATTGGGCCTGGGGAAAAAAAAAGAGTGGTGGGAGCATGAGTGTTAAAAAAATAACCCTCTGGGAATGGTTGATAAATGCAGACATGACAGACTTACAGGCCACAGGGGTGTTCAATTAGGCAGCTGATTATATAGAAGTCCTGACAAATTGCTTTAAAGAGCTGCTTTAAAGTACTGAAAAATTGCTTTTAGTCTATTTATGTTTTAGAAATACATTTCTGGTTAATGAATAAAAATAGATTAAAATATTTTGCATTTTTAAATGACATGAGATACACAGATTTCTGTATTTCTTGATTTCTAGAATTGTAAAGTTGAATAGGTTTAGCAAAATAAAAAATTAAATAAAAAAACATTTGACTTTTGTCTTCTAAAACAGAAATATTATATCAGATATTCAGTACTTTCAGATTCAGTTCTAATTAAATACACATTAATGTTTTTTTAAATCACAATAAAAATACTTTTATTTATAAAGATATATTATTTATTTATTATATGATTGTATGTTAGGTTCATATTGTATGTAAGAAAAAAACCTTTATATAAACATATAAGAATACAATGCTAGTCTGAGAGATAAAATAGTTTAAAAAAATAATAATTTTGTATTTCCTTTAAATTTTTTCCCCATTACAAATATTATGTCAGAATCATTTAAGTGAAAAGCTAAAAAAAAAAAAAGAGAGATTTGGTAGGTATATAGCTTGGTACAAATAAAAATGATGATATTAGTAACCAAGAAACAGTACAATATAATTTTATGTTTATGTATCATAATGCTTCTTGTTGTTTTAGTTTTGTAATGGTTTAAATAGCATTTTGAGTCCCAGCATTTCAATGTGTGTTTTATGTTTGAAGTCATTAACAGTATTAACCAGATTAACCACCTTTTCCCAGTCAGCAAAGGTGAACTTTTAAAACAATCTTACCCTTCCTTCTTAGCCCTGATGCGACTGTGAGTGACTATCTTGTCATAGGCTGAAGAATCCACCTGGTCCAGGGAAGAAAGTGCCAGGATGGTGAAGGTGGCCGTGAACAAGAATATCATTCTGAAGAATATCCCCTGCAGACCAAACCCAGTCAAAAAAACAGAAGGAATGGGAGCGAACAACAGGGAACCGGCCTTTATATCACCCCTCCCCTTCTCTTTCTGTCTCAAACACACACAATGAAAGAGATTAATACAGAGAGAGAATCAACCTGCTTCCTATGGATCCGCCCCCTCCGTGAGAACCCTGCACGCCTAAGGACCTTCCATATTTACAGAGACAGAACGAAGAGAGTCAGAGGGTCTTACAATGGTACGACCATCTGGAAATGTTTAGGTGCATTACATATAAAATATCTATATTATATGCGTATTGTTCATTCAAAAACTTATTTTGCAATTACACCTTTTTTATCACTATAGCTCAATATTAATCTTACAAGGGATAGAAAAAGCTTTATTATTCATTTACACCATCACTTACTCTGCAGGTTTGTCCTCAGAAACAGGATGTTCATTAACAGCAAAACGCTACTGAAGGAATGAGATGAAAGGATAATGTCTAATCGTACTGTAACTGCTCAATCTCCTGCCAGTTTCTTCATCACCGGGCTGCTGTCCATACCTGGATTCTAACAGTTTTAAGCTGGAACTCATGGTTTAGGCCTCAGGGAGTCCTTTGGACAAGTTAAAGCCAGATGGGAACTTTTTAAAAAGTTTTGCATTTGCATCTGCATTTATCTCATGCTGTCTGGCATGGAAAAGTGAGTGGGGGAAAAAGTGAACCGAGGATGGGAATAATAGTGGGATGGGTTTTAAACTAGTATCAGAAAACACAGGTTTGAGAGCTATGATCATTAATTTGTATCTTATGTGTGCATCTACCTCTAGTGGTAGAGTCATAGCAGTACACAAATGACAACAATAAATTACCTTTTGCTGCAGATCAGCGTCCTGTAATAAGAAGAGGCTTAGAAAAGTAACAGGGCAGTAGCCAAGAACATATTTTCATAATGATAAACATGATTAAGGGTAGTCACTTAATTAGGCCATTTAGTTGTTGTATCAAATATGTAACATGAATTAAAATACTTAACCGCTGTCACGAGCTCAATGTATGTAATATCACACAAGTGAGTGGTGTCGGTCGTAGCCACACCCACAGGCTTTGTACAACAGTTTAATAAACAAGAACTTTAATGTTGCTTAACTTAAATTTTTAGAATTGTATATATGGCTTTCTACCATTTTCCAGTTAGTTCCAAACGACGCCACACACAGCAGGATTTGCAACAAGCAACGCACCCAGCACAAGATGATTGTCACTGAATCATCGGTTCAGTGTATGATTCAGTGAATCATCAGGACCAGCCTCTAGTCACTTCGAAAAAAAAAAAAAAAAAGTATCGCTGTGAGTACCCTTGGTTATTTGCTCTGATATTATTATCGTAACTATTTGCACCTATTTTGTAATTTTGTACCACAGATTTTTTTAATTTATTTTTTGTTTTATGTTTTTCATGTTATTGAACTAGATAGAGAGGGGATACATTTAGTTAGCCTATAGAAAGACTCACAAAAGGAACAATGGTATGGCCAGAACTTAATGTAATGTAATTTATTCCTCTTTTGAGATACATTAAACTCTCTCAAATTTTACCCCAGGCCAGTCCTGGGTGTAGACTACAGATAGGATATAATTAGCATCATGACTGAAATGAAACATTATTACAGTTTGGAACATACTAGTAGGCAGTCAATCACACAAATCACACAAGTGACCTTTATTTATATACTGCTTTATACAGTAGATTGTTTCAAAGCAGCTTCACAGCAATAAACAGGAAAATAACAATGAATGATGCAAACATCACATACAGTATATGACACATATTCAAGTGATTCAGCTTAAGTCAGTTTGGTGTTGATTCAGTTCTGTTCAATAACTGCGTGTAGTTCATCAGTTATGAAATAAGCAGCTCTACATTAGACAATTAGTGTGGTTATTATTCAGCTCGAGTCAGTTCAATGTTGATTCCATTCAGTAAAGTTTAGATGTTGCAAAATTCTTCACAAAGTCCAAACAAAATCCTATCAGCTAAAACGCAACTCTGCAGAGCATTGTAAGCCTAAGCAGATTGTAGAACCATCATTACCACAAATCAAATTGGCTCACAATGCTTTTGAGAAACACATCCCAGCTCAAATCAATTCAAATTTAGTTCTCACCCAATAGTGTAAGTGCAATAATAGTATTGCATATTAAGTGCCTTTTAAAGCCCAACTAAGTAAGCCAAAGGTGACAATGACAAGAAACCCAAACTCAATCAGGTGACTTATCCAGACTTCTTTAGGGGGATATTGAACGTGCATTTATGACACCAGGCTGCAACACAAGTCAGATTGTAGATTGATAATATCATTCAAAAATGTTCATCCAGCTCCTTGTGCTTGGAGATCAGGATATGGCAGGATACACCAGCATTATGCATACAGCCAATTTTAGTGGTAGAACAACTCTTAACCAGACAAATTCTACTGCCGCTGATACCTGAGCAGCCTCCTAGTGGCTACAGCCACACACTGTAAGTTTCGTGTTCGGGTCGGTACACACAGCCCCGCCCATCCCCTGCCAGCGGAAGAGTGCGACCTGCTTTACAGCATACGTCACATATTTTACTCGTAGCCTGGGTGGAGTTAGTCAACAAATAACTACAGTATAAGACGAAACAATCTAATATCTTGATCTCATGTCCGATGAATAGGCTATTGCTGGACATTATGGATACATGATTGCGTGGACAACATTTTATTCTATTATACAAATTACACCCATTGCAAACAATGCTACGTACGAACTATATGAGCAAAAAAACGTAACAATTCAAATATTTGTAGAACATAGTGTAACAGGCTACTTTATCTGGTCAGTGGACATGGTTTCCAAACAAGGTTTCTGCATTTGCCGGTTCCATGAGCTTAGTAAACAAATTCATGTGTATTGCACTGCCGACGGGGAAGCACAGCGACAGTATTTTTACGACACTAGTAACAGACAATTGCTCTTATCAACCACAAGGGGGAACCTTGAGCAAATGTTACATAGTGTTGCTTTAAAGTCACATGACAATGACAACGTGGTGGATGAAGTGTATCCGGATTATATTCATACTACACACATTCATACTATATATAACATACTTTCATAACGGACGCAAACTAATTACTTATTCAAAATAAGTATCCTGACAGCAGCTATGTTTCCATCAACCTATTTTTATGCACATTTTGGGATATCGCATCAAAAAAATGCTGGATGGAAACGCCAATATGCGCATAAATTCAAAAAATGCGCATAAAAACATATGCACTCGTATGAGTCGGATAAAATATCTATCCGATACGAAAACATGCGCATAAACTACGATGGAAATGCATTTACCGAATTCCTCGATGCTCATTAAAAAAAATCATGCGACTTTCGCGATGTAACAGCATAACTGTACTAACCAGCGGAAAAGTCTTGTTTGCAAAGCATCTGAAATGCTGTTTTGGTCATTCAGAAGTCTGTTGTCAAAGATGCTCGGTATATTTCCCTCCTCGAACTGTCTTACATGCGTTTCCAAACAGCAGCATCTGCCTCTGAAAACAACACAAGAAGTTTATTGAGACGCACAAGTTTCTCTGAGATGCAAATTGTTTATTATATACGAAAATTATTATATATGGTGGCTTCTCCTATGTTTCTTAGTGACTTTTTAGTGTATCAGGAAGTGACGATTATGTTCTCTTCGACTCACTGGATGGGAACGTCGCTTTATTCGCAAATGTTTTATGCGATATTGCAATTTTTTGCGCATAAATTACATTTGCAACTTTGGACGGAAACATAGCACTATGCAATTTCAGATGCAGCCAATGTCTTTGAATGAATCAGTTAAATTAATGATTCAATGAATCACTCATAAGTCACTTATTGCCACCTAGTAGTGGAACATGCAAAAAAATCCTCACTTCTAATGCATAGACTGACCATCTGTCTGGAACACGCAAACGTCAAATTTTGCCTGTTAACTGTTCAAAATCCCTGTGAGGTCCACTCCATAGTTCTGGATTTTAACATGCAGAAAGCAGAGTATGTCAGCGCATTTCCCCTTGCTGCAGTACAAATGACTTGCTGCTCTTTTAAACTTCTTTGAAGTACCCTTGGTCTGCACACTGGACTCTCTAGGGTGTTCATTCAAATAAATTATAGATAGGCCTTTGTACCCCGGTGAAGTACGGAGAATGTGAAATGAATTAGATAGTGAAACCTGCCCACAGATTAATGCGCCACCACTCCCCATCTCACATTGTAGCACTGCAGGAGTCTATTTGAAACCATTATAGATCCTCCATTTATATCAGGACAGTCAGTAGATAACCTGTTACTGGTTTAAATATGGCATACTGGGTCAAAATAAAATGCTTTGTGCATTACCCCCTTGGGTGTGCATTATTTTTCAATAATTCAGTGGCTTATATTCTGCTTATACTATGGCTACCACACGTCAAAACATTGTTTAGATGATGTACACTCACCTAAAGGATTATTAGGAACACCTGTTCAATTTCTCATTAATGCAATTATCTAATCAACCAATCACATGGCAGTTGCCTCAATGCATTTAGGGGTGTGGTCCTAGTCAAGACAATCGACAATCTCCTGAACTCCAAACTGAATGTCAGAATGGGAAAGAAAGGTGATTTAAGCAATTTTGAGCGTGGCATGGTTGTTGGTGCCAGACGGGCCGGTCTGAGTATTTCACAATCTGCTCAGTTACTGGGATTTTCACGCACAACCATTTCTAGGGTTTACAAAGAATGGTGTGAAAAGGGAAAAACATCCAGTATGCGGCAGTCCTGTGGGTGAAAATGCCTTGTTGATGCTAGAGGTCAGAGGAGAATGGGCCAACTGATTCAAGCTGATAGAAGAGCAACTTTGACTGAAATAACCACTCGTTACAACCGAGGTATGCAGCAAAGCATTTGTGAAGCCACAACACGCACAACCTTGAGGTGGATGGGCTATAACAGCAGAAGACCCCACCGGGTACCACTCATCTCCACTACAAATAGGAAAAAGAGGCTACAATTTGCACAAGCTCACCAAAATTGGACAGTTGAAGACTGGAAAAATGTTGCCTGGTCTGATGAGTCTCGATTTCTGTTGAGACATTCAGATGGTAGAGTCAGAATTTGGCGTAAACAGAATGAGAACATGAATCCATCATGCCTTGTTACCACTGAGCAGGCTGGTGGTGGTGGTGTAATGGTGTGGGGGATGTTTTCTTGGCACACTTTAGGCCCCTTAGTCCCAATTTGGCATTGTTTAAATGCCACGGCCTACCCGAGCATTGTTTCTGACCATGTCCATCCCTTTGTGACCACCATGTACCCATTCTCTGATGGCTACTTCCAGCAGGATAATGCACCATGTCACAAAGCTTGAATCATTTCAAATTTGTTTCTTGAACATGACATTGAGTTCACTGTACTAAAATGGCCCCCACAGTCACCAGATCTCAACCCAATAGAGCATCTTTGGGATGTGGTGGAACGGGAGCTTCGTGCCCTGGATGTGCATCCCACAAATCTCCATCAACTGCAAGATGCTATCCTATCAATATGGGCCAACATTTCTAAAGAATGCTTTCAGCACCTTGTTGAATCAATGCCACGTAGAATTAAGGCAGTTCTGAAGGCGAAAGGGGGTCAAACACAGTATTAGTATGGTGTTCCTAATAATCCTTTAGGTGAGTGTATTTCAAGACATTTGTCAAGTTTTTGTCTTAAAACATTCTTGTGTGTAGGACAAATTTTTTTACGCATCTAAACCCAAGCCTCTGTTGCTGATTCCAAAATTAAACGTAATTTTAGGGCATTTTCACACCTGAAAGTCCACACCAAGGTCCGAACCAAAGTTCAGTTGATACATTTTATACATTTGGTTCGTTTTGGTTTGGTTTCACATTGCAATTATGCGAGCGCACTAAAGAACTTTGTTTCCATACAGTTGTTTAGGCTTCACAGGAACCACCATAATTTCCTTTAAATGGTCTGAAAGTCCGAACCATACAGTGCTTTCACACTAGAAATGAACCAAACCTTGGTTTGTTGCTAGTATGAAAGCATTGTCTGTATGGTTCGGACTTTCATACCATTTACAGGAAGTTCCAGTGGTTCCTGCAAACCCCAAACAACAGAAGAAGACAGAACTACCAGAACTGTCACAGAAGTCTCTCCACAAATGTAGGTGCCAGGGCCCGCAGGACTGCTTGCAGTGTTCTCCTTTTCTGTTGGCACCGATAAAATGTTTGCACAACGAGGATGTTCATTTGGCGAATTTGAACTAGCCTCGAATATAGTTGGTGCTGCAGATAATAATGCCACAGCAATAACAGCATAGTGGCAACAATATGCGTCTGTTCACTTCATTCATCTTGTCAAAGTTACCCGCTGAATTGACAACACGCTGATGTCAGACACACGTCCGCTAACAAAACAATCAATGTTAAGATGCAGACCACATAACTGATGACGACAAGACGCAAGTATGTCATGTAAAGTTCTTTAGTGTGCTCGCATAATTGCAGTGTGAAACCAAAACAAAACGAACCCAGTGTATAAAATGTATCAAAACATGAACTTTGTTTTGGACCTTGGTGCGGACTTTCAGGTGTGAAATGCCCTTAGTCTGACCAAATTTCATCTGTTTGGTACGGACCGTGGTCCAGGGGAGGTTTCAAACCTGTAATTTTGATTTGGATCAAACTGAAAAGTCTGACAATCCAGACCAAACAAGGTAGGTGTGAAAGGGCCCTTTAGAGCTAGTAACGGAGCAGACTAATTAATGCAGTGAGAGAGAGAGAGAGAGAGAGAGAGAGAGATGTGTATGTGTGTGAGAGAGAGAGAGAGAGTATGTGTGTGTGTGTGTGTGAGAGAGAGAGAGAGAGAGAGAGAGAGAGAGAGAGAGAGAGAGAGAGAGAGAGTATCTACTGTAGGTCTTTCAACATTGTTCGGCAGCAGTGTTTACTGATACGAAACTGTAAGAACAGGGTCGTTATTACCACGCTAGTGAGAAATTTCATGTAGCTTTTAAGTTGCTAAAATATTTTAATGATAAAATCGTCAGAGCAGTGCTGACAACACGTTTCTGTGCGAGTGTGTGTCCTTACTGCATGTGTGTGTGTGTTTCAGTGGGAGAGCAGAAAGAGCGGGAGAGAAAGTATGTGCTTTTCATATTTAATAAAACGTAATTTTGTGCCAAAAACACGGAAATAATTTGTCATTATCATTTACCATATTTATTTGCTTGGTCATCGTCGTGGGTTTTGGTTCTTTTGCTGTTGTGGGCTGTAAGGACCTTTGAAATAACTGAAATCATTTGGCAAAGTGATATGGAACTGTAATGCGGTCAAGACCTGACTTTAACTAATTTTGCTGTGCGTTTCCCTAAAAACAATTGAACACCTTAGAACGTTCATCATCCAATCAGATTCAAGCATTCAACAGTCTGTAGTATAAACTGCAATAGAATATAGTAAATCTTTACAGTAAATCTAATATAACTGCAGTGTAGTGTGCAAGCTTTTTCAGGTGTTGGAAATAGTTTATTGAAATTGAACAAGAACAATCAATTATCTTGATTTAGAAAGAATAACAACAATACTGAAATAGAAACAAGGAGGATTGCCCTATTGCTAATATTTTCCATAGAATAATGGTCATCTCAGTATTTTACTTAGTTTGTTCTGCATAGATGGTTATTTTTGTTGCAATCACCTGAGACCTATGGGAAAATATTCTTCCATGTAAAAATGTATGCAAATACTTACAATGCATAAATTGTTATGTGCAGAATATATATGTGTTAATTTTGGCAGTCTCCTAACTGTATATAGACCCTCATTTAGTATGGCAACCTATAGCTTGATTGACATATGACACTCACTACATACACTTAGTACAGTTTCACCCAATAAATTAAATAAAAAATGAAAACATTTGGTGCATCATAAAGAGGAAGATGCGACAAAGAAGACCTAAGACAGTTGAGCAACTAGAAGCCTGTATTAGACAAGAATGGGACAACATTCCTATTCCTAAACTTGAGCAGCTTGTCTCCTCAGTCCCCAGACGTTTGCAGACTGGTAGAAAAAGAAGAGGGGATGCCACACAGTGGGAAACATGGCCTTGTCCCAACTTTTTTGAGATGTGTTGATGCCATGAAATTTAAAATCAACTTATTTATCCCTTAAAATTATACATTTTCTCAGTTTAAACATTTGATATGTCATCTATGTTGTATTCTGAATAAAATATTGAAATTTTAAACTTCCACATCATTGCATTCTGTTTTTATTCACAATATGTGTCCCAACTTTTTTGGAATCGGGTCTGTATGTAATCAGTCTAGCTTATTTCTGAAATAAACTTGTATGGGAACCAAGATCACAATAATTCAAAAGTCATAGTACAGCATATATTTATTTATTTATATTTGTGCATTAATTCATGATCTGTAATATGAGGCAGTAACCTGTTAAGCAAACAATGAAGATAGATGGAATGTACTGTTGCTGTGCAAACTGTAATAATACTGTGATCTCCTTTTCATTCTTTATGAATACAAATGAGAGTAGGATGAAACATACATGATATCTGTAACATGACTTTAAAGTACATTTATGATATGCAGTTTACTTTGGACTTATCAAGTGTTGATATGAGCAAATTCATCCACGTTTATTAAAAGATGCCCTTCGACTTGTTCCTTCTCTCATACATACGCACGCAATGCAAAAAGTTTTAAAAGTTGTAAATATTTGCATAGTAAACTTTATTAAAGATATTAGGCTGCATGACGGCAATGACATCTCTTATGGTGGAACCACAGATAGCATATAATGCTAAATCTAACCGAGTAAGGCAGAATGAAAGTTCTAGAATAGCAAAGGTTCCGTAATTGCTCCTTCATATATGATTCAGCAGAAAAGAGAGCAGAGCAGCGATAAACTACAGGAGTATTTACACACTTGACAGAGTGTAAATCACTGCGAATGACAATGTTGGACCCCGTATTCTCCTAAAAGAGACAATCATCCCTGAGACTCCAGAATGACACTTTATGTTCGTATCATACAGATGCAGTGCCCTGCACTCGACCATCACCACAGCTGCTTCTGGGATAGAGCAAAGTTTCAGGAGAACAGCATCTTTCTCTTTGATTTCCAGCATTCGGCATGTGATCTCCCAGTTTGAATGCCTTTATAATTTGCTTCCTTCATATCCGTTTGCCTCATTAATTTCTTCGTCACACATACAACGCATGTATGACAATTCATCATCCTCTTCCTCAGTCTCATTCACATCATCCGTTGCTTTGTTTTGGCTCTTTGGTTCCTTGCAATTGAGGTTTTCTCCCTGTTCGCCACTGTCCTGTTCTTCAGTCTCGGATTCACCAGCTTCCTCTGACAAGGAGTAAATCTCTCCCGGGTTGTTTGTCCCTTTGCAGTTCATTTGATGGCTAACAGTCTTGTTTGGGATAGAACCACCCGCAAGGCTGCTAAAGCTGCCGGCCTTCCAGGCATTGGCTTTGGGTGCGTCCTCCTGGATTATGGAGGCGGTGACACTCTGCAGTCTCTTTTTGCCCTTCAGTTGACTTCCAGCTGAATCAGAATTGCACTTCAAAGGGTTATCAGGATACACTAGGTTTGAGGCTCCTGTGCTTCCTTTTGAGGTTGGAGTGCCAGGCTTAGTGCCCTTCATCATTCCCATCACCTCGTACCGGAAGCTTGAGATGTCCTGTTTAAGTTCCTATTAATGATATTGACACACATTGCTCAGAATAATATGTAAAGTTATTTCACACAGTAAAAAAATGGTTAAATAACAAAACATTTATAGGATCTATTTAAATGGAAAAATAAATGATATATTATTTAATATATGACTGAATTAATCTTACCTGTTTTTTAAAGGGTAAATTGTTTGGAATTCTTTGTTCTGATTGGCCAGTTATGGCATTCTGTGGTCAAATGCTTTTGTAGTATAATTTTGGAAAATTTCATAAGTCTCATAATAAAGCACTCTTTTTTTAAATCTCATATAATGAAATTATTTAAACTCAAATGAATATTTATTTACAAATGTATTCATTTATGAATGTGCTTGTTATTTATTAATGGATATTGATTTATTAATAATAAATTCATAAATAAGTATCCTTTTGGATGTATGAATAAATATTTATATACTTATTTACTTTTTATTTACTAATTTATTAATTTATTTGATAAGTAGCTGTGTAATAAGCAGTGTTGTTATTGACAAACTAAACTATTAAAAATCATTTTTGTTAATTGAAATAAAGCTGAAATAATAAACAGATAAAAAAGAAAAAACATTAGATGAAAAAGAATATTAAACAATTAGCAATGTTGCCTTGGCAACAACTGAAATAAAAGTACTAAAAGTGCTAAAAGTAAAACCAAAATAAATGAAAGTTTAATATAAATATTTAAAATAATAATAATAATAATAAAAATGACAAAAGCACATAGCAAAATTTGTAAAACTTAAACGAAAAAGAAAATGTAATTTTTGTTTTTGTGATATTGGTTGGTTGGCTGATCATTGTTCTTTACTTATTATCACATTAAAAAACAACAATACACAATTTACCTTAAAGTTCTCCTCCGTTAGTCCCTCTTCTTTTTTGGCATCCCTGATCATTGCTGCCACATACCGCTTAACCAGGTTTCTGAGTACCTCCTAATAATGAGATTATTTCAGTTATGAACCTGGAAAAGATTAGGCCAAACAAGCAGCCTTTAAAGGGATAGTTCACCCAAAAATGAAAATTCCCCATGATTTACTCACACTCAAGCCATCCTAGGTGTGTAAGACATTCTTTTAATAGTTATATTAAATATGGATATTTGTCTTACACAAATCCATTGATTCACTTCAGAAGGCCTTTATTAACCCTCTGGAGCCGTGTGGATTACTTTTAGAATGGATGGATGCACTTTTTTGGGCTTCAAATTTTGGGCTGCCATTCACTGCCATTATAATGCTTGGATTAGCCAGGACATTTTTTAATATAACTCTGACTGTATTCATCTGAAAGAAGAATGTCATATACACCTAGGATGGATAATTTCATTTTTGGATGAACGATACCTTCTTTTAGAGGAGTCCAAGTGTATTTGAAAGTCCTCTAAATTCACAAAGACATGAGGTGATTGACACAGTATGAAATAAAAAGAAATGGTGACGGGCTGTAACCTTCCATCTGGTGCACTTTGTGGACAGATTTAATGATCAGTTTGAAAGAGACACCATTACCTGGTACTGGCGGTTTGTGCGGACATTTTCAGCAGCTCGAATCTGGGAAAAAAAAAGAATAAATCAATTGTATTGATTTTTCATGACACCTACAGTACTTTGCTATATTAGAAGGTAGTGAAAATTTAAGTAGCTCCAATTATTTTGTTCACAGAATCTTTTAGTTTCTTTCATACATCGTGTGCTGACTAGTTTAATGGTGATTTTTGGTCCTTTCTATATCTTGACCATTTAAATCACCATCTACTTTTGGTCTGGTAGAGAAGTATGTACATTCTAATAAAAATCTTCTTTTGTGTTTCATGGAGGAAAAAAACATTTAAACAACATCAGGGACATATGGACTAACCCATGTTTCATATTCATTATTAATAGAAAAAGAGAGTAAATAGCTCATTACCCCAAGCGATCCAAGTGTCTCAGTTCTTTTTTGGTGTTTAACATTGAAGCAGTTGCTCTTGATCCATCTGATGAGGTACCACGCTGATTTTGGACTTGGAACGATGTTGAACGGAGGAGGCAGTGTGCCGCCCTCTTCGAAGTAGCTCATCCAAAGTTTAGTTCTGGCAAACTTCCACTCAATATCAGCATGGTCCTGTGGAACCAACCAAAGAGAAGAGATGAACATGCCAATCAAACACTTAACTGAAAGATATATAAGAATATTTATACTTTTAAAAATACATATGGTCATAAAATGAATGAAAGCAAAAAAGTGATGCAGTAGAAACAAGTAATAATTTTTAACACTTACAGCAATATGTTGGTAGGAATTATTCATCATAGCGATAAGCATATTAAGAAGCACCACCAGAGAGATAATGTTGTAGGTCCCAAACATTGTGGCTCCAACAAACTCTGTGAACTCGTGTTTATGTTTAACATTTGTCACATGCAGTTGAACCAGACCAAATATGGACCAGAACAATGACTGCAGTGTCTCAAACATACTGTAAAATAAACAACAAAAAACACAATATCACTATTTATAGCAAAGCGAGCAAAATGAAGGTTAAATCATCGGAGAAAACTACAGTTCCTCACGTGGTGAATGCATTGTTCTGTGTTGGGCAGCGGATACCCTCGCAGTCTTTGGAATCTTTTGGGTCATAATAATAGAAATACAGTTGATTGAGTCCATTTGCAAAGGCAAGCAGCACCAGGCAGTAAATGAAGAGAAATTTGAGGATGTCCAGAAGCATTCGGCCAAGGGAGATCTGAAGAGGGCCCAGGTGGGAGTTGGCTGTGAAGAGAGAAATCAGTCGTAGGGAGCTAAATATGTTAGCAATGGCGAACAAGGCCTCGCCCACCAAGGTAGGGTGCCACATCTCCCATTTTTCCCGGGGTAGGATGCCAGAGTCCTGCAGAAAGATAAATGTTGTGAATTACAGTATGTCATCGTATTTAACCTCTGGTCATATTCTGTTCTTGCTTCCGAATAAGACTAGACTAACATCCAGGTACGTAACCACCATAGACAAGTCCCCCCCAATAATTAGAAATTCTTGCACTGCTCTGCTGACACTTCATTACGCAGAAAGCTGTATGTTAGGATGACCAAAAGTTTTAAAAGTTAAATTTTTTTGTCTGATCTGCCTCAGCGGTGTAAAAGTGCTCGTCAATGTCAAAATTATTGAGATGGCCAATCAAATCAAAGCAGGGAGGGTTTACATTCTCTTTTGGCTCATGCACAGTCTTCACACAGATGAGCACGTCAATCTATCGCTTCACAAGTTCACACTTACATATAATTTATAGAGAGTAGTAAATTTAAATGCGTATTTGGCGTGCTGTCCAGGGGGAGGGCTTCGAGAGTTACCATTGCTTTTCCATTACCAGTACCAGCTCAACTCGACTCGCCTCATCTCGGCTCGCTTTTCGCTCCGTTTTCCATTGCAGATAGTACCTTCACAATAGTACCTGGTCGTCACAGCGACACTGCAGGAAACTGCCGTGACGTAATCTTCTACGCGACACACCCGCTACCAAACAAAGGAAAGTCTGCACCTCCTTGTTTGACCACGGCATATTCTTCTGAGTTGCCATAATAGTAATGGGTATATCACGCAATCTCTGGCCAAACTATTTAAAAATAGCGGGGTTATTCAGGATACTCCGTCTGGCGCATGCAATGATGACGCAGTGAATAGTGACGATTCTCTCTGACCAATCAGCAGTCTGCCGTGTTTTCAAGTCACATTTTAATATCGCCTCAGCTTGCACAGAATCTCGTTGGAGGTGATATGAAAAAGAGTATCTGGAAGCAGGTACATGTACAACTTTTACACAGTGGAAAACCAAACAAAGGCGAGTCGAGTTGAGGCGAGCTGGTACTGTGTAGTGGAAAAGCGCCATAAAAGTGTGAGAAAGGGGTGGTGGAGGGAAGCTGATGAACTGTCAACAAACGGAGGTAGGACTGCTGCGTATATATACCTCTGTTGTTGAATATCTGAATGAGCTCCTCCCAAACCTTGTTAATAAAACATAATTTAAAGGGTTAGTTCACCCAAAAATGAAAATTAGCCCATGATTTACTCACACTCAAGTCATCCTAGGTGTATATGACAGTCTTCTTTCAGATGAATAAAATCGCTTCAGAAGGCCTTTATTAACCCCCCGGAGCTGCGTGGAGCAGTTAAATGACTGAGGTATACTATTATGGGAACACCATAGTTCCCACTAAGCTAACCTCCAAACTCCTGGATCTCGGCCTGAATCCTTCTCTCTGCCACTGGATTGAGGACTTCCTCACTGGCAGGCCTCAGGTGGTGAGAGTAGGCCAGTCCACCTCCACCTCCATCACTCTGAGTGTGGGAGCTCCACAGGGCTGTGTCCTGAGTCCCCTGCTCTACTCTCTCTACACACATGACTGTTTGTCCACACACAGCTCCACCTCTATCATCAAATTTGCTGATGATACTGTTGTCCTGGGCCTCATTTCCAACAACAATGAGACGGCATACTTGGACGAGGTGGAGCATCTAACATCATGGTGCCAGGACAACTGTCTCTCTCTGAATGTTGGCAAGACCAAAGAAATGATTGTGGACTTCAGGAAGAGACAGCAACGGACATACTCCCCCCTCATGATCAGCGGGTCACCAGTAGAGAGAATGAGCAGCTTCAAGTACCTGGGAGTAAACATCTCCGAGGACCTGACCTGGACTGCTCACATTCAGACACAGGTGAAAAAGCCAGGCAAAGACTGTACCACCTGCGCCAGCTGAGGAAATTCAGGGTTTCACCAGCTATCCTGAAAACTTTCTATTTAGGGGCGATAGAAAGTGTATTAACTCAGTGCATCACAGCGTGGTATGGGAACAGCACCAGTCATGACTGCAAAGCCCTGCAAAGAGTCGTGCGCTTATCCGGCGTATCTCAGGTCAGCTCTCCGTCTCTGCAGGACGTCTACACCAAACGCTGCAAAGGTAGAGCTACCAAGATCATCAAGGACTCTAATCACCCTGCAAACCCTCATTTCACGCTGCTGCCATCTGGTAAGCGCTTCCGAAGCCTGATGGCCAAAACTGAGAGACTCAGGAGGAGCTTCTTCCCCAGGCCATCAGACTCCTGAACTCAGTCACTTAACATCACGTGACTTCACTTCAGGATAAACATCGATACACTGACATTGCACTGCACTTTCTGTTCTCGTTGTTACTGTGTAACAACCTGTTATAAACCTGTTTGCACATTATACTCTTTATACATTTGTTAACCACATATTTATAAGTCTACAGTTTACTCACCGCACAGTCTACTTCAATTATTTTATTCCACTTTATCCTTATTTTTTACTTTTTTTCTCTTGACTTGATTATTTATAATTCTACAGATATAAACATACATATATATATATATATATATATATATATATATATATATATATATATATATATATATATATATATATATATATATATATATATATATATATATATATATATATATATATATATATATATATATAATTTTTTAATCCTATTTCTATATAATTTCTCCTTGTGTTTTTAATGTGAATTTGCACTGTCCATGGAGCGGACCTGTTTACATTTCACTGCCGGTTGTATATTCTGTATATAACTGTGTATGTGACAAATAAAACTCTTGAATCTTGAATCTTGAATCTTGAAAATGACGGACAGATGCACTTTTATGGACTTCAAAAACGATGCAACTATTCACTGCCATTATAATGCTTGGATTAGCCAGGACATTTTTAATATAACTCTGACTGTATTCATCTGAAAGAAGAATGTCATATACAACTAGGATGACTTGAGGGTGAGTAAATCATGGGCTAATTTTCATTTTTGGGTAAACTAACACTTTAATGCCATATTCCAAAGACTCTATTCTTTCTGGTGAAATCACAAAACAATTCAACAATGATTCAACAATCATTGATTGGATCCCGCCTCCTTCCAAAGAACTGTGTTACAAAGATTTTGTCTATTTGTTTATTTTACAAATATACTTTATAGGGGTTATTTTATATAGGAATAAAATAAAAGATTTTAACTTAATTTCAATTTGTTACCTTAACGTAAGCGACAATCTTCAATGAGATAGTGGCCAGATACAGAGAATTCATGACAAAGTCCATGAGGTTCCACCAGTCGTGAATGTAATCCTGAAAGCCACCGTCCCACATTTGTTTGATCTCAGCCCATACAAAGCCTGTAAAGCAAAAGATATTAAAGAATATTTATCTACAACTGATCAAAATCCAACTGGTCAAATAAGACAGATTTTCACACATTACCTAAAACCCAGGGTAGGATCATCCATTCCACAGGGGTAGGGGTAGGCTTTGAGTATGAGACTTGCGTATTGGTGGGGGTGGTGGTATTATAACTGTTGTTTTGGTTGTGGTTGTGGTCCACATGTTGGGAGGCCAACAGCAGGAGAAATAGGAAGGTCAGATAAGAAGCAGTGTGGCATATAAACTTGATGAAGGGTTTTCGGATGAAGAGGCCGTAGTGGCTCTTGGGGGCGATCAAGTAGAACAGCGAAAAGAAGGGGAAGAGGAATCCGATGAACATACAGGTGACAGACTTGCTGGCCCAGTGGCGTCGTCTCCAGCCTGGGAACTCATCGTACCAGCGAGATGCGAGCAGCTGCTGACAGTTTGGCTGTGCTATAAACTAACCACAGAATAATAAAAAGAGATTAAATTAACTAATTGAATAAATGAACTTTCTTAAAGGAGTAAATTCACTGTTACCCATATATAAATCAATATACAGTAATGTATAGAGTTGCTGAGATTCTGTCTGAAGTTTAATTTAATGATTTGCTTGCATATTCTGGAATGTGCTGCGAAGCAAAATCATTTTCTGCCTTCTATTATGCATGGATACTGTCATCATTTTTTCCAGCTGCAAAAGAAATGCTCTCTGTGGGAGAACACAAATAACAGAGCCATGTCCTAATGAGAATCAAGTGCCATTTGAAAAAGAGGAAACACAAAAGGCACAAAGAGGCTTACATTAACACTGTTCTTTTCTCTCAGGCTGTTCTCTCGTGTTCTCATCATATCTGGTTTAAATCCATATATCTTTCTGCACCTTTTCTGAAACCATCTGGGCCACACATGTAACGCAGTAAGCCAAACACTGACTCGTGTGTGAATTAAACATAGATATATGTGATTTTCTTTTTGTGATGTCAATGGTACTTAACTTACTTTTTCCAAAATCTGCAGAAGATGTGGTAAAAAAAAAAAGGTAAAAAATATTATAATATATATATTAACCGATCAGGCATAACATTATTTCCTAATATTGTGTTGATCCCCCTATTGCTGCCAAAACAGCCCTGACCTGTTGAGGCATGGACTCCACTAGACCCCTGAAGATGTGCTGTGGTGTTTCGCACCAAGATGTTAGCAGCAGATCCTTTAAGTCCTGTAAGTTGCAAGGTGGGGCCTCCATGGATCAGACTTGTTTGTTCAGCACATCCCACAGATGCTCGACTGGATTGAGATCTAATTTTTTAGGCCAAGTCAACACCTCAAACTTATGCTCCTCAAACCATTCCTGAACCATTTTTGCTTTGCGGCAGGGCGCATTATCCTGCTGAAAGAGCCACAGCCACCAGGGAATACAACAATGGTTAGGTAGGTGGTACGTGTCAAAGTAACATCCACATGGATGGCAGGACCCAAGGTTTCCCAGCAGAACATTGCCCAAAGCATCACACTGCCTCCGCTGGCTTGCCTTCTTCCCATAGTGCATCCTGGTGCCATGTGTTCCCCAGGTGGACAGGGGTCAGCATGGGCATCCTGACTGGTCTGCGGCTATGCAGCCCCATACACAACAAACTGTGATGCACTGTGTATTCTGACACCTTTCTATCAGAAGCAGCATTAACTTCTTGAGCAATCTGAGCTACAGTAGCTCGTCTGTTTGATCAGACCACACGGGCCAGCCTTCACTCCCCATGTGCATCAATGAGCCTTGGCCACCCATGACCCTGTCGCCGGGTCACCACTGTTCCTTCCTTGGAGCACTTTTGATAGATACTGACCACTGCAGACTGGGAACACCCCACAAGAGCTGCAGTTTTGGAGATGCTCTGACCCAGTCGTCTAGCCATCACAATTTGGCTCTTGTCAAACTCGCTCAAATCCTTACGCTTGCCCATTTTTCCTGCTTCTAACACATCAACTTTGAGGACAAAATGTTCACTTGCTGCCTAATATAGCCCACCCACTAACAGGTCCCGTGATGAAGAGATAATCAGTGTTATTCACTTAATTTCACCTGATCATAATGTTAAGCCTGATCGGTGTGTCTGTATAGGCCAACCCGGAAGTGAGCATCATCCTGGTCCCCTCAACAAACATTTTGGATTATCTGCATTAATGAGCTCTGTGACCTACAACAGTTTGATTCTTGGCAACACTTATATGTATATATGTATGTATGTGTGTCTGTGTGTGTGTGTGTGTGTGTGTGTGTGTGTGTGTGTGTGTGTGTGTGTGTGTGTGTGTGTGTGTGTGTGTGTGTGTGTGTGTGTGTGTGATATTCTATGTGATGTCAATGGTACTTAACTCTTACCAAAATCAGAATGTATGGTAAAAAAATAAATCTGTATTTAATTAATTAAATTAAATGATAAATATATATATATATATATTATATATATATATATATATATATATATATATATATATATATATATATATATATATATATATATATATATATATATATATATATATAGTATGTTCTGTGATTCATGAAAGACAAATAACGAAGTTAAGCCTAGCTTGTTGTTGTTGTAGAATATCTTCCTGAGGAATTTCAATGTTACAGCAACATTTTTCACAGCATGTAAGCATCACTTCTCCATTTTCAGTCATGTTTAAGTAATCACAAACATACAATACTGTACACACGCATGAAAAAGTAAAAGCTCGCAAGATGTCATATATCAACACACATAGAAACCTTTTAAACAGAATCTGAGTTTGTAATGTTTAATCTGGACAGAAGGGGGCAACATAGATCCACAAAATATTGCAGCCACTCCGAAATCCCTCTGGGGTGGGCAATTCTGGCCCTCGAAATCTACTTTCCATCAGAGTTTAGCTCCAGTCCTAATCAAACACACCTATACAAGCTAATCAAGGTCTTCAGGATTGCTAGAAAGCTACAGGCAGGTGAGTTTGTTTGATCAGGTTTGCAGCTAAATTCTACAGGGAAGTGGATCTCGAGGGCCAGAGTTTCCCTGCCTTGCTCTAGTGAAAATAAAAACAACCTACCATCTTGAGGTGAAAATATTCTGCTCAGCTTTAAAAATGCAAATATGCACAACAACACCTGAAATTATCCACAATGTGTAAAATACACCACATTGCTAAATCAACAGGGCAGCCAACCAAATATAATCCCTGACTACTGAAACAAACAGCTGAACACCTGTGAACCTTCCTAGTGATCTAGGAGAATTTGAGGATTGCTTTCTTGTTGTCACAGAGCCATTGCTGACATTTGAAGAGCAAATATCTCACCTCTTTCTGATGGTACTTGATAGCCAGTTTCAGCCTGGCGAGATCATTATTCCCTTCATCCTCCAGGAGATTTATATCATCCTTGTAGTTCAGAATCAGCTCGAGCTCTCTGGAGCTGCGCGTTTGATCGAGCAGATCTTTGGCGAACTGCTTGCACTGCTGCGAAAGCTCTTCGTACTCTGACTTGAATTCATTCTCCACCTTGCTGAGCTCCTGGAGCTCCCAGCTAAGTTGAAAGGCTGTTAGGAAGGGGTCCTCGCTGGAGAGGGCGACGAGCGAGGGACTGGCCAGGGCCCGGTAGATGTTGAGACGGGATCGGGAATGTCGCAGGCTGTCCACATCTGAGCCGGACACGCATTCCATGCAGTTGCAACGCACCTGGTGGGGCTGGGGCACGGAGACCCCCTTCTGAACCAGCATCTTGATGATCTCATAGTTGTTGGTGTGTGCGGCCAAAATAATGGGCGTTATGTCAGGGGTAAAATCGGAGAACTGTTTATCCAACAGGATAGGAGGGACCTAGAAAAGAGAGGCCTGGTCAACAGAAAGTCCACTGCAAAAAAATATATTTTGGTAGCACTTCATTTGGTTACACTTTATTTTAAGGTGTCATTGTTACAATGTAATTATATATTTACGTACTGAGTAATATTGATCTATAGAAAATATATAATTACACTGTAACAATGACACCTTCAAATAAAGTGTAACCCATGTAACAAGGACACTGTAAAATGAAGTGTTACTCTTTTATTTTACAGTGACATTGTTACATATATATGTAGTTACTATGCATAATTACATGCAACGAACCCAAATCCTAACCCTATAGTGAGTACATGTAGTTACTTAATATTACTCAGTACTTAATGTATAATTACAGTGTAACAAAGACATCTTAAAATTAAGTGTAACCTAATTTCTTATTCTGTATTTTTGTCTTGTTTTCAGGAATAAATCGAAACAGTAATTAATTAAAAGCAATTAAAACAGGAACTACTCGATGGCCAAAGAAAATAACTTAATTCACATGGAAAACAAGTTTATTTTTTTAATCCTGATGGATTTATTTTTTCTTGGGTAACACTTTAAAATAACTATGCACTTTTGAGTATTAGTTAAGCATTAGTAAATAGTTAAGTCATCATTTATAGAGCATTAATAGACATTAATAAGCAGTTTATTAATACAGCTATAAATGCTTTATTCTTGATATATAAGCTTATCTATAATGTGTTTAATAATTGTATTTTCATACTTTATTAATTATTAATTTAGCATTTCTAAATTAAGCATCACATTATTTACAAACCACTTATTTAAGAGTTGTCAGTGGTTCATAAGATCATTTAGAAAGTGTAATGCATGATTAATTTAGGTAGTTATGAAACATTTAGTAGTTGTCAGTGAACTCTTTCTGTGAGCTCATCTAAAGTGTGGACTATTTATGCCTCGTAAAGCTTTTACAAATGGGATATAAAGGCTCAGTTCTCTTCTGCACTGCTGTTCTCTAATGTCTAATACAAAATAAATGACATATCAAATGTTTAAAATGAGAAAATGTATAATTTTAAGGGAAAAATAAGTTAAAATAAGATAAAATAAGATTTTAAATTTCATGGCATCAACACATCTCAAAAAAGTTGGGACAAGGCCATGTTTCCCACTGTGTGGCATCCCCTCTTCTTTTTCTAACAGTCTGCAAACGTCTGGGGACTGAGGAGACGAGTTGCTCAAGTTTAGGAATAGGAATGTTGTCCCATTCTTGTCTAATACAGGCTTCTAGTTGCTCAACTGTCTTAGGTCTTCTTTGTGGCATCTTCCTCTTTATGATGCGCCAAATGTTTTCTATGGGTGAAAGATCTGGACTGCAGGCTGGCCATTTCAGTACCCGGATCCTTCTTCTACACAGCCATGATGTTGTAATTGATGCAGTATGTGGTCTGGCATTGTCATGTTGGAAAATGCAAGGTCTTCCCTGAAAGAGACGATGTCTGGATGGGAGCATATGTTGTTCTAGAACTTGGATATACCTTTCAGCATTGATGGTGCCTTTCCAGATGTGTAAGCTGCCCATGCCACACGCACTCATGTAACCCCATACCATCAGAGATGCAGGCTTCTGAACTGAGCGCTGAGAACAACTTGGGTTGTCCTTGTCCTCTTTAGTCTGGATGACATGGCGTCCCAGTTTTCCAAAAAGAACTTCAAATTTTGATTGGTCTGACCACAGAACAGTTTTCCACTTTGCCACAGTCCATTTTAAATGAGCCTTGGCCCAGAGAAAACGCCTGCGCTTCTGGATCATGTTTAGATATGGCTTCTTTTTTGACCTATAGAGTTTTAGCCGGCAACGGCGAATGGCACGGTGGATTGTGTTCACCGACAATGTTTTCTGGAAGTATTCCTGAGCCCATGTTGTGATTTCCATTACAGTAGCATTCCTGTATGTGATGCAGTGCCGTCTAAGGGCCGAAGATCACGGGCATCCAGTTTGGTTTTCCAGCCTTGACCCTTACGCACAGAGATTGTTCCAGATTCTCTGAATCTTTGGATGATATTATGCACTGTAGATGATGATAACTTCAAACTCTTTGCAATTTTTCTCTGAGAAACTCCTTTCTGATATTGCTCCAGTATTTTTGGCCGCAGCATTGGGGGAATTGGTGATCCTCTGCCCATCTTGACTTCTGAGAGACACTGCCACTCTGAGAGGCTCTTTTTATACCCAATCATGTTGCCAATTGACCTAATAAGTTGTAAATTGGTCCTCCAGCTGTTCCTTATATGTACATTTAACTTTTCCGGCCTCTTATTGCTACCTGTCCCAACTTTTTTGGAATGTGTAGCTCTCATGAAATCCAAAATGAGCCAATATTTGGCATGACATTTCAAAATGTCTCACTTTCAAATTTGATATGTTATCTATATTCTATTGTGAATAAAATATACGTTTATGAGATTTGTAAATTATTGCATTCCTTTTTTATTCACAATTTGTACAGTGTCCCAACTTTTTTGGAATCGGGTTTGTAATAATAATAACTTTTTTTGTGCAAATGGTTTTTTTGTATGTTCCAGCAGCAGCAATGTCTATGAATGTATTGGCAATTAGAAAGTTTTCTGTACTTGCTTTCCAGCAGCAGTGTAACATTGCATTTTTTTGCATTTTGAAACATCTCTATGTTCTGTGTTGTTTGTTTCCTTTTTCTAGAGAACTGAGCCTTTATATCCCATTTGTAAAAGCTTTACGAGGCATAAACAGTCCACACTTTAGATGAGCTCACAGAAAGAGTTCACTGACAACTACTAACCTGAATTAATCATGAATTACAGTAGGAATACTTATTAATAAAGCATTTAATAACACATTGAGTAACTATTTCTATATCTAAATAAGATGCATAAACATACATTTAGATAGTTTATTAATAATTTACTTACACTTTCTAAATGATCTTATGAACTACTGACAACTCTTAAATAACTGGTTTGTAAATAATGTAATACTTAATTTAGAAATGCTAAATTAATAATTAATAAAGTATTAAAATACAATCATTAAACACATTTATATATATATATATATATATATATATATATATATATATATATATATATATATATATATATATATATATATATATATACTCTCACCTAAAGGATTATTAGGAACACCATACTAATACTGTGTTTGACCCCCTTGCGCCTTAAGAACTGCTTTAATTCTATGTGGCATTGATTCAACAAGGTGCTGAAAGCATTCTTTAGATGTGGGGGCCATTTTAGTACAGTGAACTCATTGTCATGTTCAAGAAACCAATTTGAAATGATTCAAGCTTTGTGACATGGTGCATTATCCTGCTGGAAGTAGCCATCAGAGAATGGGTACATGGTGGTCATAAAGGGATGGACATGGTCAGAAACAATGCTCAGGTAGGCCGTGGCATTTAAACAATGCCCAATTGGCACTAAGGGGCCTAAAGTGTGCCAAGAAAACATCCCCCACACCATTACACCACCACCACCAGCCTGCTCAGTGGTAACAAGGCATGATGGATTCATGTTCTCATTCTGTTTACGCCAAATTCTGACTCTACCATCTGAATGTCTCAACAGAAATCGAGACTCATCAGACCAGGCAACATTTTTCCAGTCTTCAACTGTCCAATTTTGGTGAGCTTGTGCAAATTGTAGCCTCTTTTTCCTATTTGTAGTGGAGATGAGTGGTACCCGGTGGGGTCTTCTGCTGTTATAGCCCATCCATCTCAAGGTTGTGCGTGTTGTGGCTTCACAAATGCTTTGCTGCATACCTCGGTTGTAACGAGTGGTTATTTCAGTCAAAGTTGCTCTTCTATCAGCTTGAATCAGTCGGCCCATTCTCCTCTGACCTCTAGCATCAACAAGGCATTTTCACCCACTGGACTGCCGCATACTGGATGTTTTTCCCTTTTCACACCATTCTTTGTAAACCCTAGAAATGGTTGTGTGTGAAAATCCCAGTAACTGAGCAGATTGTGAAATACTCAGACCAGCCTGTCTGGCACCTACAACCATGCCACGCTCAAAATTGCTTAAATCACCTTTCTTTCCCATTCTGACATTCAGTTTGGAGTTCAGGAGATTGTCTTGACCAGGACCACACCCCTAAATGCATTGAAGCAACTGCCATGTGATTGGTTGATTAGATAGTTGCATTAATGAGAAATTTAAATAATAATCCTTTAGGTGAGTGTATATATATATATATATATATATATATATATATATATATATATATATATATATATATATATATATATATATATATATATATATATATATATATACTTATATATCAAGAATAACACATTTAGAGCTGTTAATAAACTGCTTATTAATGTCTATTAATGCTTTATAAATGATAAATTGACTATTTATTAATGCTTAACCAATGCTTCATAGCGTGAGTTATTCTAAAGTGTTACCTTTTCTTGTTTTAAGAATAAACCAAAAACGACTGATTTCTCAGAAAACAAGACTTAATAGACTTTTCTTAAATGTTATTTTATGGATGTTTTTCACTGGAATAAGTCAGAAATTGATTTTTTGCTGTGCTCTTCAACAAGCCATATGTTGTCGTTGTGACCTCGGACGTGCTTCAACGTCTCTGTCTCTATAAATTTAAGTCCATGCAAGGCAAGGCAAGTCAATTCAGTCAGTAGTTATCTTGGCCATAGCACACCTGGGCAACAATTTTGTATGCAAGCATGAGATAAACTACTGAAACAAACAGTTGAACACCTGTGTTTGTAATAATGAGCCTTTGTAATATGTGTATTAAATGTTACACATGGGCGCCGCTGTGGTTTCTGGGCCCACCATGTGGTTTTGGAGCCATCAGCGGGCCGGGGTATGTATATGATGGTAAGGGCTGAGTTTGGAGTGGCGAAATTCTCTCAGTTTTGGGGAGTGGGCGGAATGAATGAGGGAGCTGGCCCCCGATCAAATTGCTTTGCCGCCATATTGAATGTTATATTTAATTCTCTAGTGTTCTGGGTCCGCACCCTTATGATGTCTGTGATGTGATTTGCTTTGAATGAAACATGAAATGTTAAATGTACATACTAACATTCAGATGTTTGGGGTCTATAAGTTTTCAAGTCTCTAATGGTCACCAATTACAGTAGGCTGCATTTATTTAATCAAAAACAGAGTAAAACCTGTAATATTAAGAAATATTAATACAATGTAAAATAACTGTATTCTAAAAACAGTTAACAGAAAACACATTTTCAAAAATCCAATTTTAATTGGGTTGCAAACCTCCTACAAATGTGATCTGGGTAAGATACTTTAAAATTGAATGTGTTTTGTTTTGCTGTTTAGACTACAAGACAAAATCCATTTGAGTGGGATACACCAAAAAAAGATTTTTGCTACCTGTCTGAACAAAGCCTTTGAGTTGCTCAATGCATGATTAAATTCTGTGCTATCCCACAAAAAACCTAACCAGCTAATATGACAAATTCACATTGTGTTTCTGTGTCATGGTAGGATGATGATCAATTTGCTACAGTGTGTGGCGATAAAGCCTTTAGCACTTTATCTGTAACAAGGGTCAAAGCGCTTCAAACAAAGTGGAAAATGATTAATCTTCAGCTGCAATACAATGAGAAGGATAATGCAAGCCATCTTTATGCAAAAGCACTACTAATACTATTAAAAAGAATACTACTTTCAGAACTTTTAATTAAACAGCCATGTCTACAGGGAGAAAACATCCCTTTCAAAGAGGATTAGTGCATTGTCGGGTTCCAGGTATCACTGCAACATGGTCTGGAAAACTATTTGAAATGTCTGAAACAGTTTGGACATAATCTGCACATTTACAGTCGCTTCACAAAAGAAAGGATTACCAAGGCAACTGGGAATTCCTGCATGTGTTAGGAGGACTCAAGAGATGCTACAGTAGGAGAGACATCAAATCATTTCGGTATGGAAACTCTGAAGTAAATTTGTCAGAGATTGCCATCTTACCTGCATGCCCCTGCTGGGCTTTTTATGGTTCAAAAGCAACTCCACAGCCCCCACCACCTCCTTTCGTATGGCGTGTAAGAGCGCATCTCCCACATACACGCCAAAGCTGAGCAGCAACTCAACGATTTCCAGGTTCTCATTCTCAATGGCAATTAACAGAGCTGTCCGTCCCAGCGGGTCGATGCAGTTGATGTTGATTTTGAAGTAGATCTCGGCTTCTATCAGTGATTGTTTGACACTGGCGTAGTCGCCTTTCTCCACAGCGCACAGGTAGGCCTTCTCCAGCGGTGACAGCTCCGACTCTGCTCGAACTATCCGCAGCGGGATCCGGTCCCTGTACGAAAAGTTGTCCGTTCTGCGAAAGTAGAGCTGTGACATTGCTGCTATGCCTTCATTTGGTACGACTAGGCATGGAGAGAGATGGAAACAAAGAGAACCAGTACAGACAATGAAGAGATGCTGGTAAATGAGAGTAGAAATCATGCATTATAGAGGAAATGGCTTTAATCTTTGTAAACCACCATCTCCACACCCAACATCCCATTAGCATGACACTCAGCCCTCATTTGCTTGGTTTTCTATTGACTCTGAGGTTATGAGGAGATTATTAGATTTAGGCGTTTTGTTGAAGGCCACAATGAAAACTTCAGATACAAGCTCTTAATGGAGTTAAGAGAGCACATGCTATAAATGATAAATGAATATGCCATAAATGAATACCATGGACTGGTGTTTATAAGCAACTCAATACCTTTAAAATGTATATAATTAATGTTAATCAATAAAACGACTGCTGGGAATTCAACCTGTTGACATATCCAAAGTGTTTATCAGGCATCTCATATTCAAATGTTGGGATCAGTTTTGCTTTCCCTCACCACACAAATTATATCACAAATTAAAATTGCCCTCTTGTAAGCTGTCATTTGGATCAGAGCAGATAACAATAGAGTGTGGTTAATGTAAGCTCAAGATATTTTCACATTTTATTCTACAACATGAAATACATAAGCAGTGTTGGGAGTAACGTGCTACAAAGTAATTCCACTACTTTTAGCGGTAACGCGCATGTAACTAAATATTATTTTAACCAATTAACGCAATTACAACTACTGAAATTTAAATGAGTTTGTTACTCACGTTACTCTCTTTTGTGAAATGTGCTGCCATTAAAATAGTTCAGTCTTGTTTTTAATGTCAAAGAAGTTATATTTCGTTTCTTTATTAAGTGAATTTAGAAAAATGTTTGGAGCATTTTTTTGTTTGTTAAATTAAAGTTTTTATTAACTAACATTTCAATTAATCATTTGATACAATGCACTTACTGTATACATACAGGTTTTTACATTGTACTTAAATTTTTTAAAATACCTACATGTAATTACATCTGTAATTAATTTCTGTAGTTACATTATAATTACACTACTGACCCTTCCCTTACACCTAACCCTACTCTTAAACTTACCCATACCACCACACCTGTCCCTAACTTTACCCTTAAACTTACCAATACCACCACACCTGTCCCTAACTTTACCCTTAAACTTACCCATACCACCACACCTGTCCCTAACTTTACCCTTAAACTTACCCATACCACCACACCTGTCCCTAACTTTACCCTTAAACTTACCCATACCACCACACCTGTCCCTAACTTTACCCTTAAACTTACCCACACCTGTCCCTAATCCTACCCTTAAACTTACCCACACCACCACACCTGTCCCTAACCCTCTTAAACTTAATCTTAAACTTACCCATACCACCACACCTGTCCCTAACTTTGTCCCTAACTTTGCCCTTACTCTTAAACTTACCATACCACCACACCTGTCCCTAACTTTACCCTTAAACTTACCCATACCACCACACCTGTCCCTAACTTTACCCTTAAACTTACCCACACCACCACACCTGTCCCTAACTTTACCCTTAAACTTACCCATACCACCACACCTGTCCCTAACTTTACCCTTAAACTTACCCACACCACCACACCTGTCCCTAACTTTACCCGTATCCCACCTCAATATCAGCAAAAGTGTTTTGCAATACAATATGAACACAATAAGTATATTGTACTTTTTTTTTAAAAACTATTTTTTTAATGTAAGTACATAGTAGTCAAGGCCACCTGATATAAAGTGGGGCCATAAAATCCATAGATATAAAACACTTCAAGCATCACAATGTTAGTTTAAACGCTTAGCCTTCTATCACCACCACCATCATAGTAAAAAGGTATTTTTGATAAGCTGATCATAGGCGCTCGCAAACTAAACGTATTACACAATCTAAAAAAAAATTAAAACCATGCAGGTTGTCTTATCTTACACCTCCCCGCAAAATGAATATAAATCCGATCTTCAATTCCCGCACATATATGCACATTTAATGGAGTTCACGTCAGGGAAAGCAGCATTTTATTCATCAGCTTATTTCAAGATCAAAGACTGCAATATGAGAAAGAGCGAGCTAAGCACTGGTAAGAGCATTTAATCTCATTAGTTTTAATGAAGATGATTGTGTTTTTGAGCATCTAAGACTTACTTTCAGTTTCACTTGTGGCAGTTTGCATGTTGGCTTGCTTTACTCATTTGCGGCGACGCGTGTTGCAGTAGCGCCATCATATCTGACTATAACATATAGGGTGAATTCAGGGTGATTGGGACACTTTTTATCATCTCAATGGCATAATGTGTCCCAGTCACCCTGAATTCACCCTATAGCCTATAACATATGTTTATTTTTAACAATTTGCCAGGAGTAAAATTTACATATTCAAAATTCAAAAGTTTTATGTCACATACACAGTTATATACAGAATATACAACCGGTAGTGAAATGTAAACAGGTCCGCTCCATGGACAGTGTTTGTGGTTTGTGGACATATGTGGTTTGAACAACCAGATGCATTCACACTTGTCCAGTTTCGCCTGAAATGCATCCCAGACCACCTTCTAAATTGGTTTGTTTGAGTCTTGAAAGAATTTCAGAATCTTCAGAATCAGCATTTACTTCTGGTCTTTTCACAATCGGATAGATATCTGGTCAGAGAAAACGGATGAAGTGACCAGGTGTAAAAAGGCCATAACTCTCCCTGCTGCGCTGAAGGAACGCTCTCTGCTGCTGGTGGACACTAAACACTGACCATACTACTGCTTGATTTGAAAGCCCTGTTGATTACAATAAATATGTCTAAAAATTATGTTTATGGTGTTTGACTGTTCATTACTGTTTATATTAACATTTAAAAGCAAACATAAAAGTAACAGAAAAGTTACTTTCCCTAGTAACTAATTACTTTTGATATACAGTAATTGGTAAAGTAATTCGATTACTTTTTAAAATAAGTAACTAGTAACTGTAACTAATTACAAATTTTCAGTAACTTGCCAAACACTGTACATAAGTAATAATTATCTACTTTTATCTACTCACTAGTCTGTTTTAACAGCCTCACTGTTTATAATCATTATCTTGCAAACTATTCTATCTATTCTACAAGACAGCGTTTTTAAATGAACTTTATAATAAGTATACAGTAACAAAGCACACTTAAAATACACTATATTGCCAAAGGACACCCCTCCAAATCACTGAATTCAGGTGTTCCAATCACTTCCATGGGCACAGGTGTCTCTCAGGAGCTCAGTGAATTCAAGCGAGGTGACACCTTGTGCAATAAATCCATCCATGAAATTTCCTCCCTACTAAATATTCCACGGTCAACTGTTAGTGCACTGTAAAAATACAGTACAATGTACCGTAAATTTTCCGTATTTGTGTTTTACAGGTCTTTACCTGTATTTTAAATTACACATTGCATTGTGGGAACATGAACTAATTAAATAATAATAATTTATTAATTACAGTGACAATAAATGAAGAACTCACTGTTTGTATATAGTCTATTAATGTATTAACTCAAGTTTATAAACATTTGATTAACTATGATTTGCAAATGATTTATAGGTCACAGAGCTTATTAATGCAAATAATCCAACATTTTTGTCAAGGGAACCAGGATGATGCTCACTTCTGGGTTGGCCTATTCAGACACACCGATCAGGCTTAACATTATGATCAGGTGAAATGAAGTGAATAACACTGATTATCTCTTCATCACGGGACCTGTTAGTGGGTGGGATATATTAGGCAGCAAGTGAACATTTTGTCCTCAAAGTTGATGTGTTAGAAGCAGGAAAAATGGGCGAGCATAAGGATTTCAGTGAGTTTGATGGCTGGCCCGAGTGGTCCGATCAAACAGACGAGCTACTGTAGCTCAAATTGCTCAAGAAGTTAATGCTGGTTCTGATAGAAAGGTGTCAGAATACACAGTGCATCGCAGTTTGTTGCGTATGGGGCTGCATAGCCGCAGACCAGTCAGAGTGCCCATGCTGACCCCTGTCCACCGCCGAAAGCACCAACAGTGGGCACGTGAGGCTCAGAACTGGACCACGGAGCAATGGAAGAAGGTGGCCTGGTCTGATGAATCATGTTTTCTTTTACATCATGTGGTTTACCTGGGGAACACATGGCACCAGGATGCACTATGGGAAGAAGGCAAGCCGGCGGAGACAGTGTGATGCTTTGGGCAATGTTCTGCTGGGAAACCTTGGGTCCTGCCATCCATGTGGATGTTACTTTGACACGTACCACCTACCTAAGCATTGTTGCAGACCATGTACACCCTTTCATGGAAACTGTATTCCCTAAAGCCTATGGTTTCTTTCAGCAGGATAATGCACCCTGCCACAAAGCAAAGATTGTTCAGGAATGGTTTGAGGAGCACAACAACGAGTTTGAGGTGTTGATTTGGCCTCCAATCGAGCATCTGTGGGATGTGCTGAACAAGCAAGTCCGATCCATGGAAGCCCCACCTCGCAACTTACAGGACTTAAAGGATCTGCTGCTAACATCTTGGTGCCAGATACCACAGCACACCTTCAGGGGTCTAGTGGAGTCCATGCCTCGACGGGTCAGGGCTGTTTGGCAGCAAAAGGGGGACCAACACAATAATAGGTCAAAATGAAATGCCTGATCTGTGTACGTCGTCACTGCAGACAACATGGGTCAAATATTTGCAGCCACTGAAATCTGCATATACAGTACGTGTCCTCTGGATATGAGTTGGATATTTGTCATAATAGTTTTATGGCAACAGGGGACAGATCATGCTGATGTTTTAGGACACATGCTTTCTCTTGTTTGCTTTACAAGAACAAAAATAAAATGTTTCCTGCACAGACAGTTACTATTCAAAGACCTGTTTTAATGGTCCAGATATATACATTAAGTTAAACAAACACTTATACTTGTGACTGTCTCCCAGAGAAGCCTATTGTGAAGATAATTATTAACACATGCTTCGTAGATATACAGTCAAACCAAAAATTATTCAGACACCAGATATCATTTTTTTCTAGTGGGTGACACTATAGTTATGTAAGTGAGGATAGCAAAATAAAGTAAACTGTATTATACCCAAAAGTTCTTCATACAGTGGTATACCAGTAAAATTTGGTACCAAAATTATTCAGACACTTTGACCTGACAGTGTTTTTCTTTAATTGCTAATGCGACCTTTTACACCACAGACTGAACGAAATGAAGCTTTGCTCTTCAATGCAATTAATGCAATCTCTTTTACCACAGTAAAAGTATGAAAATGCTCACTTAATGAAGAGAAAACATGGATCATCCAAGTCAATTATTTATATCTGATACATGTGTCATCTGGATAAGAGCTAAATGTGGCTAATTGTCAAGACATAAATAACCATAACCTGTAAATAATGATGGCCAGTGCTTCTAATGTGTGATTTGACCTGATAAAACATTAAGGTCCCCAACAGACTTCTCTATGTTTCTTCACTTATGAGGACCTTCCAATGTTACACTCAGTATAAGTCAAATGAAACAAATTTGTAAAGCTTAAGCCCATTCGTACTAGTTTTAATTGCACTGTAAACCCTAAACCTGTTATTAATAATAAAAATAATAATCATGATGTTTTGGTTAAACATACTTGAAATCTCACATTTTGATTAGTCTGATGTGTTTGAATCTTATGTAATTTCCCTTCATAAAAATGTTTATATTCTACAAAAGGTGCAGTTTTATGAGCACTAAGAAGTAGTGGGGAGAATCAAGTCTGTGGAATGGTTTCACAGACAAGGCTTAGATTAAGCCAGGATTAGACCTTAGTTCAATTATGGCATTTAAGTAGCTTTTATTAACGTGCCTTAGGAAAAAAAACATACATAACATTAAAGAACAACAACACTAACATAAAAGAACATATGATCATATTTTAAGATCTGTCAGAGCAAGTTGCTTTCATTTAAAATAGCTCAAGCATGCATTTTAGTCTGGGACTAGCTTAAGCCTTGTCTGTGAAACCAGGGGTGTATTTAATAACTGACCCAGTGGTCACTCATAACTATATCATTTGTTATTGTAATTTTAAATTGAATTAAGCAAAAACAACAGATTTGATTTAAATGAACTGGTTTAGTTCACACTTTCAGAAGATGAAATGAACTAATACAAGAGAACTGCATGCAATTCTTAGTCCACTTCAACCAAATAAGTAGGTTTACTTCGATTTGAAAGGCTTTTGCAATTTGTAGATTTGAATTGTGATATTATTGTGGTCTATGTATATACCTTTTATCGATGTTACTATGTTTATGAGGGCATTTTCAGAATGTGCGCAGAAGTGGTTGATGAACACAGACAGATCAGTGCGCACTGCGCTCTTTAGTGCCACTCATGATTGCTGTGTCTCAAAATAGTGAGCTGCATGTCTCAGCAGCATTTCTGGCCATAGATGCTTTTTTTGCCGCGTTCCGAGTTAAATGTCCAAAAAATACTACACGCGCACCTAATGTCCAAATTTGATGCACGCGCGCATATGGTGACCAGACCCGCTGTATATAGGCAGCTCGTGTTATTGTGAAAACTGGCTACACTTCAGGCGGTGCTGTAGTTTATGTTAAGCAACAAATGACTTTTGATGCGTTATTTATTTTTAATCACCACAATAATTAATGTGTGTAGCGCGTTTATAAAATAGAACTCGTTGTCACTTTACACCTTTAATGCGAATTCTGATGTCATTTACACACCCTCGTGTTATTCTAAACATTGAGTTATTTTTCAGTTGCACAAAATGAGATATAGGCTAATAACTGCCTCAGTCTCCATTCACTTTCATTGGGTGAACACCCGCTTTTGTGTTTAACGAAAGAGACAACACGAGAATAAGCAAAGAACAGAATTTGCATTTTTGAGTGAACTGCCCTTTTATGAAATAACGGAATCTCACCTCACCTGTTGGTTTTTGGATGTTGCACTGACTCGTGACTGATTCTTCTAACTAACATACAACAGGTGCCCAGCGCGAAGAAAGCCCGTCACACTCCAGCCGCCTCCACTGAGAAAACGCGCGAAAATGCGCAACGATAGAAACAGAAAGCGGTAAAATAATATCCATTTGTGCGTGCAGCGAGGCTCAATGGTCCTCTCATTTCGCATTCAAGATGGAGCTAATCTGCAGAGTTTCCTAAAGCAAAACATGTCTCAAGAAAGTGCACGTGTGAGATCTTTGATGATTTGTCATCTTGCATATTCGCTTTCCCATATAGGTTTCATCGCACGTTGCTGTGACGCGCTCTCATCTTTCGGTAAGAGTTATTTTGCTGATTGAAGAGACTTGGAGCGCAAGGCTACCAGATGTCCTGTCTGCATTCTCTCTCTCTCTCTCTCTCTCTCTCTCTCTCTCTCTCTCTCTCTCTCTCTCTCTCTCTCTCTCTCTCTCTCTCTCTCCTGAGAGAGTGCTTGTACATGTGTTACGGTTCACCACTCGACATCTATAGTCCCAGTCTTTAAGGGTGCACTAAGTAATTTTTAAATTGATTATCGTGTGTGTGTGTGTGTGTGTGTGTGTGTGTGTGTGTGTGTGTGTGTGTGTGTGTGTGTGGTTTCTATCCCGGTGTGGGGACTTCAACCTGAATGCACACTGACTCACCGTGGGGACCTACATTGAGATCCTCATGTGGAAACGAGCTTACACTCTAAAAAATGCTGGGTTAAAAACAACCTAAGTTGGGTTCAAAATGGACTAACCCAGCGATTGGGTTGTTTTAAGCAAACATTTAACCCAACCTCTGGGTTAAAACAACCAATTTACTGAGTTAAAACCACCCAATCACTGGGTTAGTCCATTTTTAACCCAGCATTTTTTAGAGTGTATAAATCAGAATTAGTTTTTTGAAAATGTAAAAAAGTTTTGTGTGATGGGTAGGTTTAGGGGTACGGTTAGTGTAGGGGGGAGGAATATACAGTTTGCACAGTATAAAAACCATTACGACTATGGAGAGTCCCCACAAAGATACTGAACCAGACGTGTGTGTGTATATGTGTGTGTGTGCGCGTGTGTTTTTGTGACACATGTGTATAATGACATGGGTATGACATAGGTATTACAAGGAGAGGGTGACTTATGAGGACATTACCCATGTCCCCATTTTTCAAAAGGCTTATAAATCATACAGAATGAGTTTTTTGGGGAGAAATTTGAAAGAATTGAAAATAATCAAAGATATTTGATTTTTGAAAATGAACAAAGACATTTGCTTTACTGTTTTCAACCCCCATCAGAAGGGCCATTTGGACTTCCTAAAGACAAAGAACTGCTGAAGGCCTGTAGGGGGGAACACCGTGGGGGAAGTTTGGTCTGATTGGTCAGTTTGAATGTCTCACATTAGGGTTTCAGTCACATGGTCAAGGAATAGATAAAAGAAGATTGTAACTGTTGCTCTGTCTTTTTTATTCTCTGGCTCGCTCTTCTTGGGGGCCTTCTCTTTGGCTCTTCTCTTCTTTGTCTCCCCCTTCCCCCCTCCCCTCTCTCTCGCTATCCCTCAGGTAACAATCATGCTGGGTACGATTAATGGTATAAGTTTTCATCATCTCATACATTTATTTTGTAACTATTTTAAGTGTAACCATAACCAGATTTTGTCATTAAATTCTTTCAATTACAAATGATGTGCTAACTAGTTTTGATTCGGTATTGACTTTGGAGTGTTATCTATTGCAATACAATATAGTCACATTATAGCAACGCTCTCCCAGATGTTTTGCTATTGTAACTGCACTTATTTCCGTCGTTGGTATAAGCTGCAGTGGGTGGTAAAGACGAGAAATGTACAGTTTTCTATCATCTTGCTGATAACGTTTCTTTAGTCATTTGGCAACCCTGCAGTCAGAACCACTGTAGGCGATCCACCCTTACAAATTAAAAATGTGCAGTTTCCTGTGATGGGTAGGTTTAGGGGTAGAGGTAGTGTAGAGGGAGAGAAAATACGGTTTGTACAGTATAAAAACCATTACGCTTATGGAATGTCGTCACAATTCACAAAAACAAACGTGTGTGTGATGATGATCATATATACAGTATAATCATATGTAATCCGTAACCAATAATAATAATGTTTACTTTATATAGTGCCTTCAGTCAGTGCTCAAGATACTGTATAAATAAAGTAAACAAAACAGGCAAATCAAACAATAACAACTAACCAGGGTCTGAAATGAACAGGGGCTTGGAGAAAAATGCCCCCAAATTAAACATAAGTGGGCAAAATATGTCCCATTTAAAATAAACCTTTATGGCTATCGTGATTAAAGTGAAATATGAAAATTTTGAAGAATGTTGATTGAGGTTTTACATTGAGATCTGCTCATGCTGCATTATTTTTATGTTTAAGCTTTTTTTTTTTTTTTTTACAGCGTTTATAACCCATCACACATGTTGAGCTTATGAATGCAATGACCAATCAGAGGCATTCAGATTTAGTAACCACAGAACGCGCTGGAATTTTGTTCTCTCTGGCGAATTCTCTTGTGACAAACAACAAAGTGCAGATACAAAGTAAAAGATGCAAGTGCTTCTTGTGATTATATATAACATTATACGTTAAACATTATATTTTTAACATTATATGTTTGTTTTTTTTGTTGCCAGAATGCATAATTTACACTAGACTGAAGTCATGGACCACTAATTGGTTAGTTATTTTTAAGGCAAGTTTTGAGAGTTAAGAGTAAAGGCCTGTTTACACCAAGGACGATAACTATAAAGATAAAGATATAGTTCTAAAAATCATTCTCAGTATTAAAGAATAGCAGAATTCACATGACAGCTATAACGATAACGGCACAGAGAAACGATAATCACTTTCAGAAAGATCTTTTCCGGATGATGAAGAATGATAAAAACATTGACAGCCAATTAGAATCCATCCTGCTGTAACAAACTCGAGCATTTAAAGTGACAAACAGAACGATATCTGTCTGCTGGTGTGGACGCTAATATAGTTATCTTTATAGTTATCGTTTTCTGTGTGAACAGACCTTAAGTCAAGACACTGTCCTTCTGAATATCATTTGTTTTGGCTCAACAGCAACCAGACATTCTGAATCTATCATCAGTGATTTCATAATGCCAAGTTGTCTGTTAGAACAGATGAATGTTTTGGACAGTGAAGTCTGTAAACCGGTGGATCATTTGTGCCATTTATTCAGATGTACATTTTACCATCAAAATAGTACAAATGAAATGTGTCCAGACACTGAGAGGATTTTTGTCTCTCCTGAGCCATACTGCTCTTGATCAAACCTGTGAAACTGAGTCATTGATCTGGGTTTGAAGCATTAGGTGTGAAGAAGCCAACTTTAAAACATCACGTCCTTCCTGCAATTTGTCAGATTAGCAGGTTCAAACATCACGGAGCAAGACAAATCAAACTGTAGCAGCAGCCAGAGACATTGCTCTGAGAATTTGATGGCATCTTGGGGATCTGAAAGACATACAAATCAAAGATGTGGAGCCATAAAGCAAAATTTCACATAATTCCTCAACAGCTATTGCAAAATGTTCACCACCTGTTATGTTCAAACTGCAGGCCAATGCAGGTCTTCATCCCGAACTGAAAATTAGTTTCTGTTTATCCTGTTTCCTTTTCCTTTTAAATCTTTCTGATAAATAATTTAACTCTTTCCCGGCCAGCGTTTAAAAAAAAAAGAAAGAAAAAGTTACCAGCCTGAATGAATATCTGAACATGCAACACATCAAAAGAAAGAACAGAGCCTCTGCTTTTAAACAGTAAAATCCATTTTATTCTAGCTTCATGCATTCTTTTTTATCAACACTTGAATATGGGTGTGTTTCATAAAAAAACAACATTTCAAGCTTTGAGCATTGTGAACATTTTGATGATCACAACTTAGATGGAGTAGATCGAGCCCATGAGCACACCCAAAGCATGCACTGTCCTAACCACTTCACATTTCACTCGTAAAATTAGGCCGTTTTAATTTATTTGCTGTTTATTGTTTATAATAATTAATTAGTTAAATTTATATAGCACTTTTCTGGGTACTCAAAGCGCTTTACATATAGAAAGGGGGAATCTCCTCAACCTCCACCAATGTGCAGCATCCACCTGGATGATGCGACGGCAGCCGCGCCAGAACGCCCACCACACACCAGCTGATTGGTGGAGAGGAGACAGAGTGATGAAGCCAATCAGTATATGGGGAGGATTGAGGCCATGATGGACAGAGGCCAATGGGCAAATTTGGCCAGGATGCCGGGGTTACACCCCTACTCTTTTTACGAAGGATAGGATTTAAACCTCATTTTAACGTCTCATCCGAAGGACAGTGCTTGTTACAGTTCAGTGTCCCCGTCACTATACTGAGGAGTTAGGACTCACACAGACCACAGGGTGAGCTCCCCCTGCTGGCCTCATTAGAGTATGTCAAAACTAGCTTAGCAACATGCTAACAAAAAACGATTTAATTGGTTCAATTAAGTCAGTTTCTCCTGAGTGGGGTGTAAATACATAGTTCTGTCATGAAACTCTAGTTGGCGCAGGCTGATGGTTCTAACGCAAGCTGATGATAATTACTGCATTAACTACTATTCCAAAAAAGTTGAGACACTAAATTGTGAATAAAAAAACAATGCAATAATTTACAAATCTCATAAACTTATATTTTATTCACAATAGAATATAGATAACATATCAGATGTTGAAAGTGAGACATTTTGAAATGTCATGCCAAATATTGGCTCATTCTGGATTTCATGAGAGCTACACATTCCAAAAAAGTTGTGACGCCATGTCATCTGGACTAAAGAGGACAAGGACAACCCAAGTTGTTTTCAATGCTCAGTTCAGAAGCCTGCATCTCTGATGGGATGGGGTGGCATGGGCAGCTTACACATCTGGAAAGGCACCATCAATGCTGAAAGGTATATCCAAGTTCTAGAACAACATATGCTCCCATCCAGACATCGTCTCTTTCAGGGAAGACCTTGCATTTTCCAACATGACAATGCCAGACCACATACTGCATCAATTACAACATCATGGCTGTGTAGAAGAAGGATCCGGGTACTGAAATGGCCAGCCTGCAGTCCAGATCTTTCACCCATAGAAAACATTTGGCGCATCATAAAGAGGAAGATGCCACAAAGAAGACCTAAGACAGTTGAGCAACTAGAAGCCTGTATTAGACAAGAATGGGACAACATTCCTATTCCTAAACTTGAGCAACTTGTCTCCTCAGTCCCCAGACGTTTGCAGACCGTTAGAAAAAGAAGAGGGGATGGCACACAATGGGAAACATGGCCTTGTCCCAACTTTTTTGAGATGTGTTGATGCCATGAAATTTAAAATCAACTTATTTTCCCCTTAAAATGATACATTTTCTCAGTTTAAACATTTGATATGTCATCTATGTTGTATTCTGAATAAAATATTGAAATTTGAAACTTCCACATCATTGCATTCTGTTTGTATTCACAATTTGTACAGTGTCCCAACTTTTTTGGAATCGGGTTTGTACTTGGCATAAGCTGATTGTTCCATGTTGCATCTACAGCCAATGAGCTTGTTGCTCAATACATTTAAATGGCTGGTTACATGCACTATAGAAATTTGCAGTCACTTCACAGTTCATTTAAAACTCCACCTTCCCCAGCTCCACTTCTATAGGTCTGCTATGGGTTATTGATATATGCAATTTGTGCAGCAGCACTATGTCTTACTCACAGCAGCGTGCCATGTATGTATTGGTAATAGCAAGATACTATCCTACTTGCGCAGCAATAGAGACAGAGTGACATGCATCATAATCTGAACATTGATTTTGTATTGCGTGAAGCGTCCTCCTTGTCACTTCTGACTTACAACAAAAAACAGAACAGTGTCTAAAAGCTGCTATGTGACACGGTGTACAGCAAACAAGCTAAAAAACCCAGAACTAAGTTTTTATAAGCTGTCGACCCCAAAAAATTAGCGTTTAAGGACACAATTTAAGAACAAAAAAGAGTTACCGGCCATTCAGAACTTCTATTTGCCAAGAAAGAAAGAAAGAAAGAAAGAAAGAAAGAAAGAAAGAAAGAAAGAAAGAAAGAAAGAAAGAAAGAAAGAAAGAAAGAAAGAAAGGAAAAGAAAAGGAAAGGGGAACAGATGAAATATGTCACAGCTTGCAAAATTTGGATTTCGTACATTTATTTCTTATTCAAAATCCTGTCATCCAGCCATCTCTTGCCTTTCTATTTCATCTTCATGACCTCATGAATGTATTTTAGGTGGACAGATCAATACAGTACAAAATATTTTAGTGATTTTCCAAAGCGTAGGGGAGAGCGGGGCACAACCTAACGCTTTTTGACTTTCTCAGTTTGTGTAAATCCACTTGGGGTTCAGAGTTTTTTTTTTTTTCATTAATTTCACACGTCTAGTACAATTATGTGGTTTTGTTTCATTAATACAGTGTATACTTTTTTCTTGATTTACCCCGAAAGAATGGAAGTGAAATGTGACAACATGCCCCATAGGCACATTGTAACATGTGAGGGGGTACGATGTAGCATGATCATGACTGTTAAAATGTTATCTGAGATAATGAAAAATAAATAAATCCAAGACAAACTAAAATATTTTTTCAATAAAATACAATTATTAACTTTTTAAAATAAAATAATGTAAATTTTTTTTATTACAAATACACACATTTTTGAGTTTGACAACAAACACATCGCTGAATACAGCTATACAGCAGCATAGTTAAAGACATAATAATAATGAATAATTTCTGAACATTGACTCTCATTCACCCTTTTCTCATGGTTTCTCAAAAGAATTCATAAAAGTATAGACTATAATAGCGCAGTTCTAATAGGGGCTCAGTGTAACGCAGCGTTACAACACACCCCACCTGCACAACTGGGCTTTAACCCCGGCTCGAGTCTTCTGCTGTTAGATCAGCATTAAAGAACCATCTCAACTGTTAAATAACAGATACAAGATTACAATAATATCAGATTTGTCTCATTTTAAATAAACATGAAAAACAGAGATGAAAAACAAACTTAAGTAAGAAATGTACTTTTGCTATGGTTAAATACATCTTCAGTGATATCTTCCAAAGGTTTTTTTTTTTTTTTTTTTTTTTTTTTTTTTTGGCGCAATTTTTTCTCTAAATAACGTTGATATAGCAACTATAAATGCACAAAGTTTCGTCATCCTGGCATGTGTGGAAAACGTTAAACCATGCGTGTTACAACTAACCCGGCGTTAGGTTGTGCCACGCGCTCCACTATGTCCTGCAGTCCTCACAACACATTACATTGTTTGTAGAGTCAAAGACGAGCCACTAGATGACCAGCTTGTCACTTAGTATTAAAACTTCTAATTTTCTTTTATTGGTTTCCTTCATTGTTTGGTGGCGGGTCTTTCCTTTTTTTCACTGGGGTTAGTTACCCCAGGCAAGGATCTCCTCATTATTATGTTTTTATAATCAAGCACGCCGTTATTTGTTGCGTAGTGACGTGTATGTTCAAGTAAGCCAGATATGCGCAATACACTGTATTTAATATATCATTATGATTTGCGAGTTGAGTATTTGTGCTAAATCTGCGCAGATTTGGTTTACACAAACTTCCCCATCTTAGTGAGTAAACATAATAAGTAACCCCCCAAATTGGCTAGTGATTTGACAGCGTTACCCGCTACAGTTGATTTTTACCCGCATTTGGTGGGTTGGCGGGTATTAATTTCATACCCTGGTTACAACTAGCCTCACATTACACAAATTAGCACAAATTAGAAAACTGCTGGCACATGACATCAACTAGCAACATTTAGAGACTTTTTGAGCAGTCTTTAGCTACTTTCCATTAAAAATTGAAGGCCAAAGCCTCTAGTGTCAGTTTCTAGTGCGCCTCTTGAGGCTAGGGCGGTGAGGTTTACTTGCACAGCTCTTTACTAGCTGGCCTCCATTACAGGGACACATATTACAAGGGTACATATGAGTTAAAACAGCAGCAAACAAATCATAAATCATTCATCAACTTCATAAATCAACTTAAAAACATTCACAAGTATTTATCCAAGAAGCCACTCCAGCCAATGAATCCAAGCCAAAGAACAAACCTGTGCTTTCTCAATTCAGAAATAGTGAGTTATTTCCCTTCCAGTGCTGCTGGAGACTCTTTGTCCTGACTCTCTGTCAACATTTCCTCTGGCTATAATTGTTTAGAATAACGCAGGGTGAATAAATCATGTAATGTCTGTACCGTGCTGCCCCTGCAGATTCCTTGCATTGGAAAACAATATGGCAGTGTATGGTAGGATGATTGGGAAACAAACAGTTGAATTAGATTTTTGATGTTTCTATATGAGCCCCTTTGTGAACGCTGGGTATTCTGCTTCCTCCAGGCAACAGAAATATCTTGGTATTCACATATTGGTATCTCAATTTTAATACTCATGAGCTTATGAGATGTAAAAATGAGAAAAAGAAGAGGGGAATCAAAATGAGAATAGTGACCAAATCTAATACCATCTTCTTGGTTCCAATCTTTCCAAACAAATACCAAGATCTTTAGTGTATTCTGATCTTAAGTTCTTGATTTGGATCATTAAAGCATGAGAGCAGGTAATGACACACCGAATTATTACAAAATGAGATAATCTCGCAGAATGTCAGTATTGATTTGCTGGGCCAGACATAATAAATGAAATGTCTCCTGTTCTTCATTAGCGCAGGTATGAGAGTTTGTGTATAGCGTACTTGTGGAGAGATGGGCACAAAGGAAAACAACTTTATCAGGCATCTGTATTCATGGCAGCTGTTTTAAACAGTATTACCATTTCCACACAAAAAACCCGGATAATTAAAATTGATTGGACTTTGCTCTTAAAGAGCATGGCCAGCCACTGCTTCACACACATTCTCACTCCCAACTCGCCACATATTGACGCTTGGTCAGGACCCCTCGGAGTCAGTTTTTAACACACAGGGTACCTTTAGCGCAATGTTTTGACGTGCAGGATACTCCATTGATTTCAGTTGTCTTCCCAATGTGCCAGATCAAGACGCATTTAATTCTTTGCATTTGTAAAAGCAGACATGATTTTATAAATATTTATAGGCTATTTTTATATTTTGGAGCAACTAACCCCACTCCTACCCTACACCACTTCTCAATAATATAAAACACACATACAGGCAAATAAAAGTACAGTCACAGGTATTTATTGCAAAAACTGACCAAAAACAGTATAAAAGTATTAACTCATGTTGCATTCAAGTCTTCTGAAGTCATACAATATCGTTATGTGAAGAACAGAGTTGAAATAATGATCCCGCCATTCCGTGAGCGCACACACACACTC
>CM031952.1:16489768-16619768 GCA_018749465.1 Paracanthobrama guichenoti | reverse complement strand
GAATGCTGCGATATGATTTGCACTTGTCTGCACCTTCAACCACAGAAGAGATTTGTTCTGGAGAAGATGCATCTTCATGACTGGTTTAAGTTACTGAGTCTAAGATTAGCTAAATGTTTTTTTGTTTTGTTTGATCATCAGTCATGTAATCATAATAGACCTGTTGCTAAGTCACATTTGCTTGAAATGAATACAATTAATGAACAGATCTGAGATATTTAAAAAGTATATATTAGACACTGTTAATATGTTCACTTTGAGATAAATGGCAAGTCGGAGCTGGCGACTGGAAGACCCTAGGCTGGTCCACGCAGCGGAGTGGAGTAAACTTAGGAGATGCCGAGGACCTGAAGAGAGCTAGCGGAGGTGGAGCCGGAGAGGTAGGCTTGTTGGGACCATCGGAGATGCAGGAGACTTGGAGCTGGGCGGGACCAGCTGAGAAAGGAGACCACAGGGAATATCCTCTTCTACTTCCTCATCAAGTAATACAGAGGCCATTTGCAGCTCACCCTTAGCGGCGGTAGTGTAGGCAGGGCTTCCTTCCATGCCCTCATACTCCATAAGCACACGTACTGGGAAGGACAATGTTGCTGGCTCATACATCTGGCTCAGGCGTCTGCTCTGGTGTCACGGCAAGCTCGGGCTCTGTGTCCATAGTGGACCCTGTTGTTTGTCCGTGAGGGGCGCGGGAAGCAACTGGCCTGGCTCTGGGTCCGAGGTGGGGTTGGTGATGTCCTCCTCAGCTGGGCAGATGTTGAACAGAGAGCCACAGTTCACCAGCACCCACTCCATAAACGTGGCGAATGTGTGTAAGGCATGCCAGATCTATAAATTCTCTTGTGTGGTCCTCGAGGGTTCATTGCTTCTGCTCCTGCTCCAGCATGTTGTTGCTGGTATGTCCATTTTTATATTTCTAAGGTTCAGTCTTCTTCTGTCAGGCGAGGCTGTAATAATTGCACTGCGCAGGAAATTCAATAAAGTCTTTAATAACAAATCTAAACTTGGACATACACTGGAATAATGCTCAGAGAACCACATATAATGCAAACGAGACTTAAACCAAGGGCTTAAATACAGAGGGTAAGATAATTAACTGGAACAGAAGCATGTGTGTTACTAATCAGATACCAAACAAACAAGCAAAGGGAACAAAGGCAAATAGGAACGGAACAGAACCAAACTAAAACACAATAAAACTAAACATATCTTTGGCAATTACTGTTTTTACTTTATGTTTGATCAAATAAAAGCAGTCTTGATGAGACTTCTTTCAAAAATATTCAGATTGTATGATTCAAATTGTAACCAATTGTTCCAAAATAAGTGCTTTTAACATTTAGTAAAGATTTTTGCTACAATTTTGCTACAGTGGGTCTCTGCAGCGCTAAGTGGAGAACCATGTGACTGACTTAGATACCCTTCTAAATAATAGCAAACTACAGCTAAACTATGCTCTGATTTCAGATAAAGTTCATCAGATGCCTCGGGACAAAAACATGAATGCTATTAGTGTCACTCACTCATTTTACAAGTATGAACACCCCCTCTCAGCAGGCGTCTCTGAGGGGATTTTACTTAATTAAAGATTGATCCATCGCAGACAAAGTCTGGAGAGTGGCTTCAAATTCATTTATAATGACATTCAGAATGGCTAACTGGAAATGTAAAATATAAATCGATAGTTTGCATAAAAAATGGTTAAATGGTTCCTGAAATTAGCAGAGCCATGTTAGTTTGTTGTTTCCATCAGAGGAAGGTTCGTCAAATAGTGAGTGAAAGATCACGCAAACATTTCTGTGAACAGCACAGAAGGGTTTTCAAATACTACTATTTGCTAGCACTTAAACGGATTTAAAATAAATAAATAAATCCTATTCCCGGAATGAATCCTTTGATACTCTTCCCCATTAAATGCATGGCAAGATAAGACTTTGTCATGGGGTTATATGAAGTATCTGTATTCTGGAGGTGTTTTTTTTTTTTTTTTTCTTCAATGTTTGGATTCTCGTGAAGTGAGTGGGTGGAGACAGAACATGAAACATATTTCCCACTGTCTGGAGCTCAATATGAGACACGAGTGAGCAGCTAATAAAATTTACTCCAAGCGCAGCCAGGGGAGCAACCAGCTGAATTTTCACTCCAAACACAAAAAGCTTGACAGTATTTTAAAATTCATAATTTAAAGTCACCACAGTTTAAGAGGAAATAGCAATTTTGTGATGCATTTAAAAATAATGAAGGAGAAAACAGAAAATAATGGATTTACTGATGTATGTTTTAACAAATAAGGGGTCAATTTGCTGGTGACAGATAAGAGAGGAGAATCCTGTATGTTTCAGAATGGTTCATCTATTTCTGGGATTCAATTCACATGATTGACAAGCGGGAAAGTCAGGTTAAGTCAACAAAACAGTTGGATTTGTTCCATTTCAAGGGTCCAGATAATTACTCCTGAGCAGATTGCATTTGAATAGGGCTGAAAAAGAAAACCTTTTTTTTTTTTTTTGCCAAAAAAGTTTTAAGGCAGGTTTCAATCTACATGGATAAAATAGTAGTGACTTTTAGAGATCAAGGTTGTCTCTCTACTTCTTAGTAAGTGAAAAACATAAGAAAAGGCCTGTTATTACAGAACACAACCTTCAAGAGCTGAGGAGACCATTAACAGTGTGAACACTTAAGACAGAAAGCACTCTGGTTATCGATCGTTGTTGATTTGTTATTAAGGAAGTTCTACCACTGAGGATTTTGTCATTATTCTGTATGCTTTTATTTATTTCTGTAGAACACAAAAGTAGATTGTTATGCAAGTCTTTCCATAAACAGCAGTTCGACAACAGATAAAAACACCATAAAAATATATGAACTATATTCTTAATATTACTACTGAAGCCTTTTGATCTTTTTGTGTGATGTAGATCGAATCGACACACATTTCTTGGTGAGATTTCTTTTTAAATAGTGGAATCCAGTGACATTTGGTTACTTTCACGTTCCAGTTCACTGACTTGTTGTTCATTAAATATTTTTTTTGTCATTATAAAAATGAATGAAATATGTTTCAATATTTTTGTTTGTTTACCATTACATTTAATATACCTGTAGAGTTAGGCCAGTTACTATTTTGCTATTATGCACCTTTGGCAAGAAATATTTTAAAAGTATTTATTATTTAAATTACCTCTTCACTTTGGCAATATAAAAAGCTATAAGACTTCAGAAGACTAGGAATATAGCACATGCCCTTTATGATTTTTTTTTCCTGATTTTATGGTGTTTTTTGTCAGACCTTGGTCACTGAGAACTGTCATTAGATGGCAAGACCTGTGTAATGATGTCTAGTTTTGTGTTTCAGAGAAAAAACAACAGGGAGTGGGTTTGGAATGACATGAGGGTGAGTAAAGAACAGCACATTTATATAGAAAAAAATCTTGGCAAATGTGTCATATTTCATATAAATGAAATCAATACCCCGCTAGAAATTTTACGTTCTCAGAACATCCCCGCTGCTGTCATGGACGTCCCGTAGTAACGTTCCCAGAATGTTTCGAGGCTGTTATGGTGTGGAGTTCTTTAAAGGGATGGGGGACGTTATTTGGCAGGCCTTCACGGAACATTCAGGACGTTCTTGGAATGTTTAGGCAACCATATTTTATTTGGAAATTAGATGTTCTCAGAACATCCCGCTGGTGTCAAAGACGTCACTTAGTAATGCTCCGAGATGGTCATGATGCGGAGTTCTTTAAAGGGATGGGGGGCGTTATTTGGAGGACCTACATGGAACATTCAGGATGTTCTCAGAACATTTAGAGGACCATATTTTATTTGGAAATTTGATGTTCCCAGAACTGTCCCCTAAAGGTCCTGCAAACGTTATGGGAATGTACTGTAGAGACCATTGCACTGAACAACATTTGTTGCAGCGCAGTCCAAAATGAAACGTCCCCATCTGACTAACAGGGAACCGTATGGGAACGTTGTTAATGTCCCATGTGTCCTCTTTGTAACGATGCTGTGTGACCATAGAATAACAAAAAAAAATGGAACATCCTCCTAAAATCATATCGGGAACGTTATTATATGACCAACAGAGGACCATGTGAGAACGTTCTGTTAGCGTCCCAAATGTCCTCTTTGTAACGATGCTGTGTGAACATAGAATAACCAATATGGAACATCCCCCTAAAGTCATATCAGGAACGTTATTATATGACCAACAGAAGACCATGTGGGAACATTCTGTTATCATCCGAAATGCCCTATTTGTAATGTTGCTATGTGACCATAAAATAACCAAACTGGAACCTTGAACTGCAGCACTTTCATAACCAAAAGGCCAGTTAGGCCAGTTACTGTTTTGCATTTATGTTAAATGTATTTATATTTTAAATGTATTTATTATTTAAATGATCTCTTCACTTTGGCAATATAAAACGTTACAAGACTTCAGAAGATAAGAAATATAGCACATGCCCTTTATTATTATTATTTTTATTATGGTGTTTTTTGTCAGACCTTGGTCACTTGCCGTGTGTATAGAATAACCAATATGGGACAAAAGAGGACGTTTTAGGAACATCCCTAATGTTCTATAAAGGTTCAGGATTTTCATCACCTTTAAAGAACTTTTAGGGAAACATTGGTCAGAAATTAATTTAAAATGAACCCATTAAAACGTCTTACTCAGAATGAAGAATCTCCCAGAGTATAAATGTATTGTGTAATTATCTGGTAACAAGTGAAAAAAGGTTGACCATCTCTGACTCCTTTAGGGTGAATAGAATCATAATCGAGTAACGCTGGGGGAAGTGGCTCCAATGAAAGCCAACAATTCACTCCTGTCAAACAGCCTAACAATGAAGTGCGTGTTGTGCTGGTAAGTGAGGAAAGAAAAACCTAATGGAGCCCAGAGGGCTGGTGAGTGTTTTTCTGAGAGTGAGGTAATGACTGTAGCCTCTGCTGCCTCCCCATCTGCCAGCTCCGGCTGAAAAACCACTCAAACCAACTGAAGGAGAACCTGCCAGGCTATTGGACTGCAGACAGCAGGACAGGCAAAGGTTATCAAATGCTTTGTCCTTTAGGTGTGTGTGAAATAAAGTGGGAGCACAAAGAACAACAAATTACTGATAAATATAAATTAACATTCATAAGCTTCAAAAGTTATATAAGTAGCTACAGGAAATTGAAATGTGTTAACGATATTCAAAAATTGCATTATAATAGGTTTTCTTTGTTTTTTAATGCAATCTAATGCTTTGAAGAACTAGTGTAGTGATGCTCACTAAGAAATTAATTAGGTACTGGGTCTTTAAAAGGTCATAATAACTAATTTAAACATGCATATGGTTCATTTAGTCTAATGAATCACACTAGAACTGGTGCTAAAAATGTACATTTAAATCTAAGAACATGAGTTGTGTTTCTGTACGGATCAAAGATCTTCTCAAAGGCTTCTCAACCAGAATAGTGACATGAATGCCACAGAATGAGATTTCACCTGAAGGAATAGTCTGAAAATAGCAGGTGATTTCAGCTGTTCCTTCTGTCTCAAGTCTTTAGATTGCACTGGAGTCATGTAAACCTAGTTGGTAACACTTTACAATAAGGTTTCATTAGTTAACATGAACTAAGAATGAACAATGCTTCTAAAGCATTTATTAATCTAGGTTAATTTAAATTTTAACATTTACTAATACATTATTAAAAGTTGTTATTAAATAACATTAACAAAGATTAATAAATGCTGTAACAAATGTATTGCTCATTGTTAGTTCATGTTAGTTAATACATTAACTAATGTTAATAGACGAAACCTTATTGTAAAGTGTTACCACCAGTCAAAACAGTCCTACTGTGTAATTACAAGGACGGAGTGGAGAGTGATGTTTTCGAGAGGTATAGCAATTAAGATAAGACATCGCTGTGAGATTTAATCAAGCAAGCCAAGAGCTTTTCAATACAAAATGTGTGCTATTTATAGACTAAGAGCTGCTTGATTAAAAAATGTAATAAAAGTAGAATACATATGCGATGAAGTTCGTAGAATAAGGAGGAAGGAGGCAGGAACCGGCAAACATTTAAAAGACTTTAATCTAATAAATAAACAAACTGAAAGTAAAATCATGGACGCCCTCATGGACGACTGCTGCGCACACACATAATAAACATATAAGTCCAGGCCTGGTGCTCTCTCGTCCTTCATTGGTGTCGCTTGTCCTTATATGCCTCCGGGCTCCCTCATGACAGGACTCGAGACCACACTCAATCACGCACCGGTCTCGCTCGCTCCTCCCATGTGTCTCGCTCGCCCACCTCGCCACATACCCCCATCGCCACTTGCAGGCCGGGGGGTACATCCGAGATGGCGCCTACAAAGCGCCCTCCGCTCCCTCTAGGACGGCAGCCACCTCACCTCAACCCAGGGACACGGCAGCAAGCTCTCTGTCCCACCGGTCTGCACTTGCTCCAGCACCACTGCCTCGGGCAGTCCCTCGCGATCTTCTTTCTTCCGCACTGCCCAACCTCCTCAGCACCGCGATCCCCCTCAGCCGCAAGGGCTCTCCGACAGTATGTCTCTCCTTCCTCCTGGGTTTTCGGCACCAATGTAATGAAGTTCTTAGAATAAGGGTGACTGCTGCATGCACACACATAATAAATGTAAACAAAACATAACATATAAGTCCAGGCCTGGTCCTCTCTTGTCCTTCACTGGTGTGAAGGTGTGAAGGCACCAAGGTGTAGACGGGACTGTCGACATCTGGGGGACAACCAATGGAGGCGGAGCCAATGGATCCCAGGGTGAAAATAGAGAGCTGATGGAGCAAAGTGACATCACTGGCATCAGAGGCCTAGGCGACATTGCAGCAACGACCTTCAGAGGAGGAGCCAGAGTACCCAAGGACTGAAGCGATGTTGGTGTGACCGCGGACCTAGGCAAGTCCAACGGGAAAGAGGAGCCCACTGCAGCCATAGGGGTGGAGGAACGGAGAGTAGCAGAAGATCTGCAAGTCTGTGGCGGAAGTGGTGTGACGATTGACCAAGGGGGAGATGCCGTAACAAGGGAACTCGGTTGAGTCAAAAGGCCAAGGGGGTCTTGTGGAGCCGAAGGTGGCAGGAGCCAGGGCGCAGCCACCAGGTCAACGGGCTAAGACGGAGCAAGGCAATCAGGGGTCAGATGCAGAGGATCCACTCGCTCACACGCTGATGGAGGTTGCTTGACCTGAGGCTCGACATCACGGCATGGCGTTTCCGGAGATGGTGAAGGGGTGCATCCTCCAGCAGAGGCCTGGAGGACTGGCTGAGAAGGTCAGTGACGGAGGTATATGTACACTTGGAAGGGATGAAGTTAATGTATAGTCAATGCAAGTCTCTGTGCTGTTTAGAAACAGCGATGAGGGTTCAGAGGAAACTGAATAGATACAGTCCAAACAGTCTATTGTGCTGTCTAAAAACAGTGGTGGAGAATGAGAAACAAGGTGGGATAGGGTGGGTGATGATACCTCCATATGGAAATCCATAAGCCAGTCCTCAGTTGTTAATTCCACCAGTATACCCTTGGCTACCGAAGTCACAGGCTCACACCCCTGGTCAGATTCACTGGGGAATTCCTCTTCCAGGGTGAGGGTCAATGCTGTCCACTTGTCCTCGGGCTCTGGCTGACGCGGCGCGGTGGGTGGTAGCTCTCCATCTGCGGGGTTTCATGCCATTGCTGTTTCATGCCATTGCTCCATGGTCGTAGGTGGTGAAATAGGCTCTAGATCCGGCTGTGCTCTAGATTGAGAATAGACGCTTTCCAGCCACCGGATGATGGCTTCTCTCCAGTTTAATTCAGCGGTGTCTGGGAGATCTATCGGGCGGTGGTTAATTGGCCCCGATCCAGAACAAAGATTTCAGGGTCTCGTCATAGGGGCAGGTGATGGCAAGATGAAAAAACTGGTCAGTGAACACAAAGAAATCATGGCTCATATTACTTTTGGGTCTGGTCTTCTGTAACATATGATTGCTGGCAAATAAGACAAAGAAGATCAATAGTATTCCAACACAAAGTTTTAATGATAATAATCCAGGAGGCAGGTTTAACAACACACAGGAACTTAAGAAGAGCAGGAACTTAAGTAGTGCAGATAACAAGGTGATAATTAAACAGCTGAAACAAACTCATAATGAAGTGTGACATGGAGACAGCTGGGAAATTAAAGGAATACATTTAATGAATAACAAACTAAAAGTCCATGAAAACGAAACTAAGAATGAACATAACTGAACCTAACCATGACAGGTACAATGAGATTTTGTGTAATGTGAAATAAGCAATTTAATGCAAGCTCAAGGCTGGCTGCATGAGTGTGATGACTGTGTACGCGATGACACTGGATCATTAGTTAATATTAAGTGTCTTATACTTTAGACAGTATTGTCTTAAAAAAATTGTGTTTTATTCCTGAATGAATCAGTGTTTTCAACACATCAGCTGAATGAATGATTCAATGACTCAATAATCAAAAATCAACAAAACAGTAGTGCCAAAAAAAAAATAATGATGTAAAATAAAGAGAAATAAAAGTAGCAGTGCAGAGTAAACGAAGGAGATGCTAATTTTAAGCCATAAAAATTAATATATTAGTCATATATTTGTAACCTGACGTCTTCATACTCAGATTCTAGTCAGAATATGAGTCTGATACTGCTCCACTGGGCTGTGATTATGGGGCGTGTTTCAACCGGACCAGGAAAGAAAACACCTCTGCACTCAATTGGATAAACCTACAACCAATCAGAGCAACGGAGTAAGTGACGTATGTTGAGCGACGCATTGTAGTAGTGGGAAGTTCGGATCATTTTACGGACTCAGATCTTTGAATCTTTTTTCAAGTCATTTCGTTCATTTCAGCAGAATAATTCAAATGTCACATGTTAAATTCCCCAACACATCTAGTACTTATGCAAACGTTGATCACATTTGGAATAAAAAAATAAATTATAAGCTAATGCAGTCAAGGCCAAACTTTAAGAAAGAAATTATTCATTAATTGTTAGTAAAAATCATCTCCGAATCCGAATCGTTCTTTCTTTAGTCACTTCACATTTAATCATGTCTGTTCCCTGGAAAGATTAGTAACATTATGCCTCTCTTGTCTTCGGATTCTAGTCATGAGTTCAGTCAGTATCATTCATGAACGACACATCACTAACGCATTGTCAACAGAACTCAACTGCACACACGCTGGAAGAAGTAGAAGAAGAAGGTAAGTGTAAATGATCTTTTCCGGTGTTGTAAAAAGAATTTAAGGATACGGAGTACTTACCAACACAATCATCATTTTTGAGAGAAATAGTAAAGGTGAATGCATATACGAACAAGTTCTCTGTTTAGGATTAGAACAAATTCAACCCAAGCGCTCTTTGGTGAGGTGGATGATTAGTACTGTTTATCTGTCCATCATGCAATTTGATTGGTCCGAACAGCTCCTGTTCAGGCATAGTTACTCCACAACGGATCAATTCCAGACCGAACTTCCCGACCTCAAATGCTGTGGGAGGGGCTAAGTACGGCTGGCATCCAGGCTAATATATTTTGTCTTTTTGACTAGAAACATCAAATGGCAATGAAATTGCTTCCTGTCCTTCTCTCTGTACACATTAGGACCACTTTAGCTGTTTTTTTTATTTATTTATTTTTATTATTGCTGTTGGCTTCCTGTTTACCATGTTGATTGTGGTGGGGAGAAAGAGAGACACACATACTTATTTTTTTTCCCCCGTCTAATGTGGTTGGATGCAAATGCAAACATATCTGTTTAGACATTAGGCCATCACAAACCACAAAGACAAAATTTTCCATTTTCATGAACAATTAAGCACTGATATGTTTGAAAGTCATCTCTGAGTAATATGATCTACATGCTGTCCAACAACATGTGGTTTACCACAATCAATACACATCAGAGCATAACGAAAACTACCAGTAATTGGGGGTTTCTGTCCTTTTAAAGGTGGGAGGTGCATTTAGCTCACTTAACTGATATTATTTTATGTATATGACCCTGCAGGCACATGCATACTACATGTATTATAAATATCTGATATAAAAAAAAAAACTGCATCTGCAATTCACCCTGACCCATCTACTGTATGTCTCTCTTAATGATATAGTATTTATGATCTCACAAAGCCTCAGGGAATGTCATACAAGCTTTACTACTGGAGCCACATATGGAACAGACGATCAAAGTGAAGTGTAGGCTTGATTATATTCCCCAGGTGGTCATCATCAGCCCTTCAAATTACTATCCAACATACTGATATTTCTCAGGGTTGTGTGAAGAGTGTCTAAAGTCAACTATCCACAGACATTCTTTCTTTGAACTAACATTCATTATCATTGACACTTATGTCCAATACGCCTACGTGATTACTTAAAAAAAAAAAAACAACTAAAAAAACATGAATTACAGAACTAATGATTAAGATCACAGAGCAGGATTTGTGAGACTTGCACTGTAATTTTAAGTGATTGGTTTGCAGCTGTGCCATGCGTAATAACTGCATAAACGACCCTGTTACTGGTGTATGAAAGAACTTTTGGAAAGCCTGCAATGTGGTAATCAGCAGTACACTTTTATTTTTCACACATCTAACAGTTCTGGTTTGGTTTTTAGTGTGTTATTGTTGTTGCTACATACATTGTCTGCCGACGGGCATAAAGTAAAACTGTTATCACTTTGGAACAGCAGCTGCTACAACGCAAACATAATTTAGGATGAAAACTCAAATGGAGTCCTTGAGATTAGACACAAATGAATCATGTGGATAATTGATTTTTTGATTAGCAGTAATGTACACAGAAGCAGGTGGCAAATGTTCCTGCTGGCAACAGTATAATCAAACAAAAGTGCCTTCAAATGGGCCTCATTAATTGGTAAATGGATACAAAACAGAAATACTTACATAAAATGTTAAACACTCAAATGCAAGATATGCAAAAACTATGGAAGCTTGTTTCTGCCACAGAATTAAAAATAAAAAAGGCAATTGCGACTTTTTATCTCAGAATTGCGTTGTATGAAGTCGCAATTGCGTGTTATAAAGTCAGAATTGCAAGATAAAAACTAGCAATTCTGACTTTTTTCTCACAGTTCTTTACACCGATCAGGCATAACATTACGCATTATCCTAATATTGTGTTGATCTCCATTTTGCTGCCAAAAAAGCCCTGGCTGGTCGAGGCATGGCACCCCTGAAGGTGTGCTTTAAGTCCTGTAAGTTGCGAGGCGAGGGCCTCCATGGATCGGACTTGTTTGTTCAGCACATCCCACGGATGCTCGATTGGATTGAGATCTGGGGAATTTGGAGGTCAAGTCAACGCCTCAAACTCATTGTTGTGCTCCTCAAACCATTCCTGAACCATTTTTGCTTTGTGGCAAGGCACATTATCCTGCTGTAAGAGGCCACAGCCACCAGGGAATACCATTTCCATGAAAGGGTGTACATGGTCTGCAACAGTGCTTAGGTAGGTGGTAGGTGTCAAAGTAACATCCACATGGATGGCAGGACCCAAGGTTTCCCAGCAGAACATTGCCCAAAGCATCACACTGCCTCCGCCGGCTCGCCTTCTTCCCATAGTGCATCCTGGTGCCATGTGTTCCCCAGGTAAGCGACGCACCCGGCCATTCATGTGATGTAAAAAAAAAAAAAAAAAACATGATTCATCAGACCAGGCCACCTTCTTCCATTGCTCTGTGGTCCAGTTCTGATGCTCACGTGCCCATGGTGCTTTCGGCGGTGGACAGGGGGTCAGCATGGGCACCCTGACTGGTTGCAGCCCCATACACAACAAACTGTGATGCACTGTGTATTCTGACACCTTTCTATCAGAACCAGCATTAACTTCTTGAGCAATTTGAGCTACAGTAGCTCATCTGTTTGATCGACCACACGGGTCAGCCTTCAATAATCAAAGAGATAATCAGTGTTATTCACTTCACCTGTCAGCGGTCATAATGTTAAGCCTGATCAGTGTATATCAGGCAATTCTGACTTTATAACATGCAATTGAAACAAGCAATTCTGAGAAAAAATGTCTGAATTGCGAGACGTAGACTCGCAATTATGAGATAAAAAGTCCCAATTATCTTTTAAAATGTTTTATTCTGTGTCGGAAACAAGCTTAAAAAACAACTCCTATAAATAATAAAAAATTATTATTGAAAAAAATATTATTAAAACTTAAAAGTGGAAAAATGCATCTCTTGGCATTAACAAGTAGGTGGTCATTAACAAGTGTTTTTACTATAGCAATTACTATAATAGATGACTATAAATAGATATTTTTCCCTGGTGCAGATTTCAAATAATTAACCATCTACTAATGTCTTATTGTTTTTGCACATGCACAATAAACTAAGAAAAGGATTTTTTTAATCTAACATAGAAAAAAGACATACTTCGCCCTCGGGTGAGATTTGTGACAGAGTGTCACAAATCTATTTCCAGTCTACAGGTGTGCTTTATTGTCAATCAACTGCTCTGAAATGATTTCCCTCTGCAATGGTACAAAAATATCCAGATGATTCACTTTTCATTCTGTGAAGTGGAAATTCAACTGCCTCTCAACATGGGGGTGTTCTAATTTTAGCACATCTCTGTCTCGCTACCTCTTCTCTCTCTGTCTCATTTCCTCTTCTGAATGTGACATTCTCTTTGTCAGACAGAGACACATACACACGCAATTATGCAGAGTTTTTTTAATTTATTTATTATTTATTTTATTTTTTTAAATAAACCATTTATCACATTGCTAAAAACTGTTAAAATTACTAGTTGGATCATGTCCAAAATCATAAAGAAAGCAGCTGTTCTTCTATCACTGTTCTTGCCCACAGGTGTTGCCAAGGGAGAGATCAATGATTTGGAACAGGTGCTGTTTCTAGCCAACAAGTGAGGGAAAAGACAAGGTTTTGTGCACATCAATGCAGCTTGAAAGCTTAACTCCTAATACCACCATGATATCGCCCTCAGATCTTTCTCAATATCTCTCCTCCATGAAGGCTGGTGGTTTCCTGCATAACTAGATAGACACTTTTCCTTCCTCCAGTATATCATCCTGAGGTTCTCAATTGTTCTGCCGGGGTAGCATGTCCACATTTACATGCATGTACAAGAATATTCTGGTGTTACAGTAAATGTAATTTGGTCATATTTTGATTATGTATGCATCATGAAAACATGTTTACAGTGATTAAAAATTATGGGATATCACAGTATTTATTATAAACGATGTATCCGTGCACATCATTATCATTTTTTAAATACATGTGCCTTCGTTATCTTTAATCAAAATAACTTCCCCTCCCTCTTGCAGCTCATCTCTTCTCTTTTCTGATGCCGTGTTTACTGATGCAAGGGCGGGACAACCTGTCACTCACATGAGCTCACAGCAATAGTAAACCACAACAATCCAATCAATTCCCCATGGACAAAATTGAGTCCGCCCAACAATTTTTCTTGTTGGAGAAGAATACTTTATGTTATCAAGCGAGAGAGCTTATAACGTAACGATACGGCAATGCATTTGTAAGCTATAGCATTTTACAACTAAATTAAAAATGGCTGATGGCCGATATGGAAAATCGTTGGACTCTGAATCTAAAAATACCGGTTTTGTGATTTTTGGCCAAGTCATTCAGATGTTATAAGCAAAAATAGCAATTTTTCATATTTCCTGACCACTAGGTGGCAGTACACCAAAACTGTGCCGGTACCCTCAGGTCATGGTTGTCATAACACACACCAAGTTTGGTCAGAATTTGCTAAAACATTAATCATTTACTGATAACTGATAACAAAAAGCACTATACAAATAAATGTGAATTGAATACTTAAAAATAGAGAAGAAAAAAACATTGCAACGTCCATTTCTTCATGCCGACTTATTCACTCAAAACCTTTGATTCACCCTCCACATTTGAAATCTGGCGGATATGTGACGTGGGGAACTCTGTCCGAAAATGCATACTCTCTTGAGTTGATAATTATTTTACTTACACTGTAAAATCCAACAGTTGTCCAACAGTTAATTTTACTTAATGTCTTAACTTAATTGTAAAAATCTAGTAATCTGTACTATTCACATGCCTTGTTTACTCAGAAAAACCCAAGTTATGATTAATTGACTGGTTTGAGTGTCGTTTTGTCAAGCAAAAAAAAAATAGTTTTTGATGCGTGGCAAATCTTAATAGACTTTTTACTAATTTTTTCCGCTTCTTCAGTTTTCTTTCTCTAGTTGCATTCACTAATTACCCAAAGACATCTTGAGTATTGATTTGTCAATACAACTGAAAAAAATTGAGAGAACATCACATAAGCTGACTTTAACGTTCCTAAAATGTTGAAATGAACAGTAAACACTTATATCCACTGTAACAACACTGTAAAAATCCATAGATTCAAGATTTAAGAGTTTTATTTGTCACATACACAGTTATATACAGAATATACAACCGGCAGTGAAATGTAAACAGGTCCGCTCCATGGACAGTGCAAATTCACAGTTAAAAACACAAGGAGGAAATTATATAGAAATAGATATAAAAAAGTACTATCTATATATATATATATATATATATATATATATATATATATATATATATATATATATATATATATATATATATATATGTAGAATTATAAATAATCAAGTCAAGTAGAAGAAAAAGTAAAAAAATAAGAATAAAGACGTGGAATAAAATAAGTGAGGTAAACTGTGCAGTGAGTAAACTGTAGACTTATAGATATGTGGTTAACAAATGTATAAGAGTATAATGTGCAAACAGGTTTATAACAGGTAACAACGAGAACAGAAAGTGCAGTGCAATGTCAGTATGTCGATGTTTATCCTGAAGTGAAGTCACGTGATGTTAAGTGACTGAGTTCAGGAGTCTGATGGCCTGGGGGAAGAAGCTCCTCCTGAGTCTCTCAGTTTTGGCCCTCAGGCTTCGGAAGCGCTTACCAGATGGCAGCAGCATGAAATGAGGGTTTGCAGGGTGGTTAGAGTCCTTGATGATCTTAGTAGCTCTACCTTTGCAGCGTTTGGTGTAGACGTCCTGCAGAGACGGGAGAGCTGACCCTGAGATACGCTCGGATAAGTGCACGACTCTTTGCAGGGCTTTGCGGTCATGACTGGTGCTGTTCCCATACCACGCTGTGATGCACTGAGTTAATACACTTTCTATCGCCCCTAAATAGAAAGTTTTCAGGATAGCTGGTGAAACCCTGAATTTCCTCAGCTGGCGCAGGTGGTACAGTCTTTGCCTGGCTTTTTTCACCTGTGTCTGAATGTGAGCAGTCCAGGTCAGGTCCTCGGAGAAGTTTACACCCAGGTACTTGAAGCTGCTCACTCTCTCTACTGGTGACCCGCTGATCATGAGGGGGGAGTATGTCCGTTGCTGTCTCTTCCTGAAGTCCACAATCATTTCTTTGGTCTTGCCAACATTCAGAGAGAGACAGTTGTCCTGGCACCATGATGTTAGATGCTCCACCTCGTCCAAGTATGCCGTCTCATTGTTGTTGGAAATGAGGCCCAGGACAACAGTATCATCAGCAAATTTGATGATAGAGGTGGAGCTGTGTGTGGACAAACAGTCATGCGTGTAAAGAGAGTAGAGCAGGGGACTCAGGACACCGCCCTGTGGAGCTCCCACACTCAGGGTGATGGAGGAGGAGGTGGACTGGCCTACTCTCACCACCTGAGGCCTGCCAGTGAGGAAGTCCTCAATCCAGTGGCAGAGAGAAGGATTCAGGCCGAGATCCAGGAGTTTGGAGGTTAGCTTGATGGGAACTATGGTGTTAAAGGCTGAGCTATAGTCAATAAATAGCAGCCTTGCGTAGTTCCCACTTTTGCTGTCGATGTGAGTGAGGGAGGGAGGAGTGGAGGACATGAGAGATGGCATCTTCAGTCAATCTATTGGGACAATAGGCAAACTGAAGAGGGTCCAAAGTGTCAGGAATGAAGGCACAAATGGTGTTTTTAATGAGTCTCTCAAAGACCTTCATGACTATAGACATGAGAGCCACTGGACGATAGTCATTTAGGCAAGAGGGTTTACTGTTCTTAGGGACAGGGATGATGGTGGATTTTTTGAAGGAGGTGGGGACCACAGATGTAGCAAGGGACTCATTGAAGATAGATGTAAACAGCCCGGCGAGCTGATCAGCACAGGACCGCAGAACACAGGACCGCAAGTCCACACGCTTGAGTGCTCTCCGAACTTCATCCTCCGAGACAGAGATCACGTGGTTGTTGCTGCGCTGAGTAATTCCCTCTGACGCGCCACTTGGCGGAGTCGCGTTGTCGCGGTTACAGTCAAAGCGAGCGTAGAAAGAGTTTAACTCATTCACAAGCGACGGATCAGCGCTCACCTCTGCAGAGGATTTAGATCCAAAAGAGCAGATGGACCTCAGACCTTGCCACATGCGCCGTGAGTCGTTGAGTTGGAAATGAGACTCCACTTGGTCTTTATAACGGAGTTTTGCGGCTTTAACTGCACGCCGCAGAGCATAGCAGGACGATCTGTATTCAGTCATATTCCCCGATAGGAGACCGGCGTTATGGCGGCAGTGCGTGTGTTCACTGCAGCGCGGATTGAATTGTCCACCCACGGTTTCTGATTTGAGAAGGACGTTATTGTTATTGTTTGCGTGGCTTGCTCTGTGAGCGTGTTGATGAAGCAAAGCGCCACATCTGTGAACTCGCTTACGTCAGCTGAACTCGCTCGGAACATGTCCCAATCCACATCATCAAGAGCTGCCTGTAGCGCGGTCTCTGAATGGGGCGACCAGCGCTTAACTTCCCCCCTCACCGGGGGTTCCTGAACGAGCCTTTGTCTGTATTCAGGTGTGAGGAAAATGGCGGCATGATCCGATTTGCCAAAAGCTGGGGCTTTATAGGCGTTCTTAAACGGAGAGTAGCAATGATCCAGTGGGTTTGCTCCTCGTGTAGGACAGGAGACGTGCTGGTGAAAGTTTGGTAAGACTTTCTTTAGGTTTGCTTTGTTAAAATCGCCCGCGGCAATGTACGGCGCGTCGGGGTTTGTTTATGACGCCGCTGGCAACATCATGAAGGCCAGATAAAGCCAGTGCTGTGTCTGCCTGTGGTGGAATGTAAACAGCGGTTGCGACAACCGCAGAAAACTCCCTCGGCAGATAGAATGGGCGGCAAATGATTGTTAAATGTTCCAGATGAGGCGAGCAGGATTGCGAGAGAATGCTGATGTTCCTGGGGTCGCACCATTTCTTGTTGACCATGAAGCATACTCCACCGCCTTTGGATTTACCGGCCTCGGCTGTCCTGTCCATCCGAAAAACAGAGAAGTTCTCAGACGGCGTCACAGCTGTGTCCGGGACCGCGAGCGTGAGCCATGTTTCGGACAAACAAAAGATGTTACAGTCTCTCATGTCCCGTTGAAAACTGATCCTGGCTCTATGATCGTCCATCTTATTCTCCAAGGATTGAACATTTGCTAGAAGAATGCTCGGGAGAGGAGGGCTGAATGCCCTTTTCCTCAGTCTGTTGCGTATCCCAGCGCGTTTCCCACGGTGTTTCTTGATTCTTCGCCATTGACTTGTCTGTCCATTGTTCAACTCGGCGTTCCGAAGGATCTCAGATGGCCACAGAGGATCGGCGAAAGTGTCCTGAAACAGTCCAGTGTAGAGGTAACCAATGTCCGAAAGAGTTTTGCTGTCATAGCAGATCAATGCAGTTGATAAGTTTGTAAAAATTGAGAGTAAAAGAAAGTAAAATAGTAAATAAAAGCACAGTCTTCACGGAGCGACCTGAATGGCGACCGAACCCGGCGGCGCCATTTTGTTTGTTTGCTAATAGGAGATGCATTGCAAACTTTTTTCCATTGTCAAATGCCACCATACAAAGAATATAAGACGTGTCCGATAACATAAAATAGCTGACAATAATTGTTGTATATTTATTAACATTTTTTAATTATATTGCCACTTGATGTACATTATGAAGTCCATCCAAGTAAAGCAAAACCAGTAGACAACCCTTTACCCTCATATATACAAACAGGAGTCATTTAAAGTCTCGTTTAACATCTCGTATATATCCTGAATACGCCCATGTATATGTCAAGCTGAAGTACAATTTCATGTAAGTGGGGAGATGTGCACCTGTAATAAGGCTTTCTGCTCTTGGCATAAACCGTACAGCTACCTTCATTATCACTGCAAGACATGAGACATGTATTTCAATCTATTTGTGTTCTGGTAGCAGCAAAGATAAAAAAAAGGACAGTTCTATAAAGGTTAAGCTCACAGTGTGTCTATATGTCTTTGCCTGTATGACATCTGCTAATTGGGCAGGCGCCAATGTCACACATGTGGACAGTGGTAACAATAAACGAGGAGTGAAGAGAGGGAGATCAAGGAAGATGGCAACAATATTAGATGACGCAAAGCTTGGTGCATGACTCTGGCTGCGCAAGCTTCATTAAAGGGTTACTAGGGTGATGTCTGAAAATGTGAGGAAGGGAGTAGGTGTATTTTATTGTATTGTACATCCAGTGCAGAATGTACAGTACAGTTTTTTCTGACCCCAAGATTTGACAATTAATTATATACACTGTAAACCCGAATAAGTTGGGCTAACTCAAAAAATGTAGGTAATCAGTTACATTTTTTTTGTTTGTTATGATGTTCCCAATTTTAAGTAAGCAGAACTATCAAATTTTGAGTTTGTAGTACTCATGCATGTTAATTGCTCCTAACTTAAAATTAGCTAACTCATACATTTTGATAGCAATCAACATACAATATTTGTTAATTAACTTTTTTATTTTGAGTTCTTGCAAATCAATTGAGTTATTTACTTCACTGTAAACCCTAATAGGTTCTCAGAGCTCAAAAAAGTTGAATGCAAATGTTTTAAGTTAAAAAACTCAAAGTTTAAGTAAGATTTTTTATTTTGTACTCATACATTTTATTGTTCTTAACTTGAAATATTTGAGTACACTAATTTATACATTTAATCTAAAATGATCAGGTTATCTCAACATAAATATTTTGCTAGCTATAACAAACTAATTCAGAAAATGCCAATTTGCTAATTTGCTAACATGTTAACAGTAGCATGAAAACAAAAGTTTCATAGAGACATCAGTATCAGTATTAGTATCAGTGATACTGGCCTTCATTCATAAAAAGATACCATTACAACAAATATTTAAAATATTTAATAAATTCTACAATAAAAATATATTAAAAACTCCAATGTTTGATTGACAGCAAAATTGACTGACAGCACTAATTTATTTATATCTGCGTGTGTCCATATCACTTCATATTTTGTAATGGAACTCATTATCATTTAAGTCGCACACTGAACTTTATAAGGGGTATAAAACAGCTGGACAGTCAATTATGCCGCCATAATAATTATGAGAGTATTGATCATTTAAATGTAGCTGTACCTCCTCTATGTTATTTCAGAGCACGTCTCAGCTGCCCACGCACTAAATGAAGCTCAAGGCGCTAATTAGCAAATCTGTGATTGCAGTTCAGGCCTCTGGACTCCTTGTCACCACAGCCTGATCATGAAAGCTAAATATAGCGGTATAAAAGGAGATAATAGTAATAGTTGAGATATTCTTTAAGGGCTGCTTTCAGAACTTTGACCTGCAAATGTTTATTCAGCCCCTTAAACAGCCTGATCAGCTCAAAAGGTTATTAGGGCCCAAGCCTTGAAAGGGCAAAGGCCCTATTGTTCTCCTTAGGATTATTCTTCTAATTTTTCAACAAGGCTTTTGGGGTTTTTGGGGCCCTTAACTAGCCTGACAAGCCAGACCCACACCAAGATGTTGGGTCTGGGAACACACCATTGACAAGGCTCAATCCGAGGGGTGGGATAAATGGCTGTCTTTCAAATTCCCTCTGTATGCAATAGGATAACACTACAACCAACCAGGGGTGTGTTTTCCGTACAATGATGTTACTCACTGCTTAACTACCAAAGTGCGATGCATCGTTGAAGAAATCAACTAGCTAGTCACGACTGTTTCCCGAAACCGTATTGTCGCAAATCTGTCATTCAACCACGTTGGTTAATGATGTCACACAGGTGGAGTAATAACTGCTTTTAATGAATCCATTTGAGATCTAATTCATGCTAGATTTTTTTATATATATATAAATTATGGACATCTGAGGACTAATTCTCATTTTTTGCTTTATTTCCAGATTCAGTCATAAGCTTGATTTTACGTACTAAAGCATGTACTCACATGCGCAATCTTCAAAAAAGGTGCTTTCTCAATCTCTTGACAAACTAAAAGATGTACATTTTTTTGTCCACAAAATAAGTCCACATGTCATACAAACAAGAAACTATTCTTCTAACCACAGCTGTCGATCCAATCACACAACTTTGCAATGCTGTTTGCGAATGTTCGTTGGAACTATGGTTTCGGGAAACAACGACTCGTTGAACTATGTTTATAAGATAGAACTTTTGACCATAGTTGGCTAACAGTGCTTTTGGGAAACACACCCCAGAGCGCTATCAGTGGTGAGACAACAATCACAAGTGGGTTGTGGCTTAGTCCCATGCGTTTTCCCACCAGCGGAGCTAGTTGATAGATTAAACGTTTGCCGTATCCGGTCTGCAAAACACATCTTCCTTTTTTAAGAATGACTTCAGTGCCATTCTTTGTTAGCAGGGAAGTAGCAGGAAATTCACGCGGAACCATCACAACTCTGCCGTCATTATGTTAATCCCGCCCACCGACTCTATACACGATGTGATTGGCCTGACTAGAGTTTGGGTTTTCCAGCTTGCAAACCAATGGAGAGTTGCTAGACGACCCTGGCTGCAAATTAGATTTGCTGCTGCTAGGGTGCGTCTAGATTTCTAGGCTAGCCCTTAACATGATCAAAAAGTAAGTGTGTTATAACTTCTGCTTACATTGACTAATTTTGATTCAATTTCAGCTGTGTGTTCATTGTAGGAGGCTGATCACATGGACGTGACTATTATGAGTCAAAGTCATAGCGCCTCCAACTGGCAGCAGGAAGTGTGTCACTTTTCAAAATGCTTTGAAGTCACCCTCTTATTTTGACCAGATTTTCTTCAGACTTCATCAGTGTAATGTCAAAACATGGCAGATGTAGGTCTGTTAAAGGATTCTTTATAGCTTACATACTGTTGCCATGACAAAACGTCAAACTTTAATAATATTCTTGGGTGTTTTTGAGGCTCTTAGCATGCTTGAAATTGCATGAAACTTGACACATCACAGTTGTTGGCCTGTAGACATGGGCAAAACCTTGGAAATGGGCATGGAGAGGAAGCTCAGTAGCGCCAGCTTTTAACAAAAATGGGGGGCTTAGTTCTACCTACAGTCACCAAACTCTGTACATATATTGTTCTCATTGAGGCGGACAACTTTCTTATTTACAGTCATTAGCGCTGACCAACAAGAAGTCAGATATTTTGGTTTGAATGGGATTTCTTTTTTCGAATAATCAGGCTACTCCTCCTAGGGGATTCAGATATTGGATATTTCAAATGGTGTTGCCATGGCGAGCGAATAAAGTAATTAATATATATTATTATATATTACCTTCCTTTATACAAAACTCTTTTAGTGTGGTTTCCATGGCTCCAAAGGAAACATATATCCCCACAATACAGGATGGAAATGCTTCTATCATTACTAATGCTGTTTATATATCAACTGTTATTCCTTATAATCACTAAAATGGGGCATCTGTGGTTTCGTTTTGAGCTTGTGATCACTAAATTGCATTTTAATCATAATGACTCACAGCATGTCAGCTTTCAGGTGTACAGACATTTATTTGCCATCCTTTGCTGCTTATGATTACTAATTTGCATTCATGTCAAACATGCCAAAAAAAGGGTAAAATGAGAAATGTCTTTCCAGAAGTTGCATATCTTAACACAATGGAGCCAATCAACACATGCTTTCCAACATCACTTTCTTAAATACATTTTTAGAGGAAACACAGGGAGGAAAACATCAGTCAAATAATAAATTGGAATTTGTTTTTTCTGTATGGAGAAGGTTTTGCTGCCATGGTCTCTTGAGATCTCTGATTGTGTTTGGCATGGAGATTACAGATAGCAGGGAGCTGTCAGATGGTTGATATAATATACTGAAATCAATTAAACCTGCATGAAGGGTGAAAGATATAGACATCTACTACACGGACACAATTCGATCACCAGCAAGACTTTGGCATCGGGGAAGCTCTTCTTCATAATTTAGCAGCTCATCTATTTGACACAATCAGCAAATTTGCTCTGAGCCATCGCTCAACATTAAAACATACATTTTTAAATGCATGAGGGTGAGTAAATGGTGACGGAATTTTAAACTGATCCCTTTAATCTGCAAACACAGAATATGTCATGATCTGTCAACAGTGTGTGTAAGGATTTCTCTCAAAGACAAACAGGCTGTAGCTCTGGCTGGAAGCCCTGATGAGCAACTGTGTGTCTCCCTCCTAGATTAGCATGGTTAAGAAATCAGTTGTAGCTCTACACAGTTAAAGTCTAGGAAAGACATATAATCGCTTTTGACTGTCATTGTCTTTGCTAAGCCAAATGGCTTATTTGTTCCCTGTTGTTTCAGGTCACTGCAGCCCATAGAACCAATCAAGTGGAGACAAATGATTGTGTAATCCAATTCAAAATACATTTAATCAATTAAATCCTACTACCTCTGTTTGTCTAGATAAGGTTGAATTGTTTCCCATATCACTGAATCGAATGGAATTGGTGGACCTGAACGGAGTAAATCAGATAAAATGCTGTTTAACTGTTGGCCTGGACACCTTTCCCCTCGTGTGCACTACTGCATGATTTGAAACAACTTTGACTGCCACCAACAGACATGCAGATGTAAAAAAGAATGCTTAGAAAATGTCTTTGTTTATTGTCTGTAGCTGTGTAATTGTTCTTAGAAAGAAAAACAGCATGAATTTTTAATGTATAATTAACCATGCATGAACAAAATGAACGGAAGTTAATAGAGGTTTTTAAAAAACGAGCCGCAACGGTGCACCGTCCTGATGTTCTTTTATCTGTTCTGAGCTGTTGACACAATCGGCACAGCATATTCACCACACAGTTCATCAGTCAACTTCACCTCAGTGATTATATGCTAAGAAATAGATGTGCCACTTATTACTAAAGTTGAAAAAATGAGAATAAAGTGAGAAACAATTTATGCTAAAAACTTATTGTTTATGTATATCTATACATGAAAAATAGAACTAAATCAAATATTATATATCAATTTTAAATAAAATGTTATTTTTACATTTTCGGTTTTACTTTTAATTTTATATATATATAGGTGAAGTGAATAACACTGATTATCTTTTCACATGGCTCCTGTTAGTGGGTGGGATATATTAGGCAGCAAGTGAACATTTTGTCCTCAAAGTTGATGTGTTAGAAGCAGGAAAAATGGGCAAGAGTAAGGATTTGAGCGAGTTTGACAAGAGCCAAATTGTGATGGCTAGACGACTGGGTCAGAGCATCTCCAAAACTGCAGCTCTTGTGGGGTGTTCCCGGTCTGCAGTGGTCAGTATCTATCAAAAGTGCTCCAAGGAAGGAACAGTGGTGAACCGGTGACAGGGTCATGGGTGGCCAAGGCTCATTGATGCACGTGGGGAGTGAAGGCTGGCCCGTATGGTCCGATCAAACAGACGAGCTACTGTAGCTCAGATTGCTCAAGAAGTTAATGCTGGTTCTGATAGAAAGGTGTCAGAATACACAGTGCATTGCAGTTTGTTGCGTATGGCGCTGCATAGCCGCAGACCAGTCAGGGTGCCCATGCTGACCCCTGTCCACCGCCGAAAGCACCAACAGTGGGCATGTGAGCATCAGGACTGGACCACAGAGCAATGGAAGATGGTGGCCTGGTCTGATGAATCACGTTTTCTTTTACATCACGTGGATGGCCGGGTGCGTGTGCGTCACTTACCTGGGGAACACATGGCACCAGGATGCACTATGGGATGAAGGGGCGGAGGCAGTGTGATGCTTTGGGGAATGTTCTGCTACCTTGAGTCCTGGCATCCATGTGGATGTTACTTTGACACTTACCACCTACCTAAGCATTGTTGCAGACCATGTACACCCTTTCATGGAAACGGCATTCCCTGGTGACTGTGGCCTCTTTCTTCTGCTGAACACAAAAGAAGATATTTTGAAGATTATGGGTAACCAAACTGTTAATGGGCTGCACTGACTTCCATATGGAGGAAAAAAATACTATGGAAGTCAATGTAGCCCATCAACTGTTTAATTACTGACATTCTTCAAAATATCTTTGTGTGTGTGTTCAGCAGAAAAAAATAAATCCATACAGGTTTGGAACAACCTGAGGGTGAGTAAATTATGACAAAATGTAAATTTTTAAATTTTCAACATTTGTCGTTTATCTTGCCTGATGAAAGTCTAAAGCAGAGAATGTACTTCAAAAGGCACTTAAAATGTGTGGCAGAACAAATACAATAGAAGATTAGTAATAGCAGGGCATTACATCTTGCTAAATGATTGCATATGCTCTTTGTTTTAGAATATATGCAATTGAAGCTTAATGTTGACCATTTATTTTTTTATTTCTTTTGATGCAAGCACTTCAACTGGGACCTGACAGGTACATTCAGATGTGTTTAAGGCTAATGACACACAGTTCTATTCTTTTCAAGGGGGATGTGGCAGTTGTTATCACTTAAACATCATAAATGGAGAGAATTAACAGTCCACAAAAGAGGACCATTTTTCCACATGACTGGCTGCATTCATGTCGTATAATTACCGCAGGCTTGCGATGACAACACATCACACTCTATTTGGAGCAGTTCACGTCCTCGGACTGGGAATTATGCTGAATCTGTAGTGGTCAGGTGGTCAAGTTGTCAAGAGGTACAAGGAGCTCTCAGAAAATTCCCATCTTACAAGTACGAGGACGTGAACGCTTTTTACAAGTTGAAATCTCGTAAATACAAACTCTACATGATGCAGGCTCTTATCTCAACCTGTTTACAATCATATCATTCTCTACAGGGCACAGCTGATTGGTTCCTGCTGTATCAGTACACTCTCAGAAAAAAAAGGTACAGTGCTGTCACTGGGGTGGTACCCTAAGGTACAAAAGTGAAAAGGTACATCTTTGTACCTTACTTACCCCTAAATGGTACATATTAGTACCTTAAAAGGTTCATATCAGTGCTTTAAGAGTGCGTATTAGTACCTTAAAGGTACATATTAGTACCTTTTCGGTTTTGTACCTTAGGGTACCGCCACCAGTGACAGCAATGTACCTTTTTTTCTGACAGTGTAGCCAATGAGCTCGCTGCTTAACCTTCAAATAGTTGGTCAGCATTTGCTGTAGTTGCAGCGCACTTTCAGAAACCCTCCACCTTCCCCAGCTCCACCTGTATAGATCTGCTACTGGTAAATGGATCATTTTTCTTCCATACAAAATATGTAATTTGCAATTAATTGTCTCTCCTCCAGGATCAACTGAAACATTTAACCTTTGAAATAACAAATTCACCTTTCAAAGACAGCCAAAATTTATCTGACTACTCAATAGTAGAACCTGAATTAACAGTCAGAAAAAAAAAATGTGATCATTGGATATGAAAAAAGACACAATTTTGACCAGGTCACCCTTTTCTATCATTCAATTTTCTGTTATAATATACTGTTATTTAAACTTTACAATTGTAATTGAATTCCATAACACTACAGACATGCACTGTATTTCATTTTTAGAAATGGGGCAGGACAGACAAGAAACTTTGTGCACAAGAGCAAGTAGAGATATATATAGGAGCTCATATCCCTGAGGGCAGTCCTCTGCCTCCTTAATGCTCGCCTGTTCCACTGCACTGAGGATTCCACACTCCTTTGCCCTTATCAAGAGCCGGCAGATGTTCTAAACCTGTCCAAATCCTCTCTTCCTCCAGAAAACATGCAGCACGATTCTGCCTAGCCTCCGGATTCTGCTGTCAAGCCGCAAGGAACCACAAACTGACTCTGTGTGTTATTTATGGCACAGGTGAGATGTCACACTCAAGACAATAGAAGGGGAAATGGGTTTGATAAAGTCTGGTTGCCTATGAAAATCTCGCAGTGAACGCAAAGACAATATCTATATGAAATCACAGTACAGAAGGACCTGTAGGTGTGAAAGCTTTATTTTTAGAAACAAAGCAAACATAGATTCCCCATCCTCCAAAAATATGACTCATTTAAATCAGGAATTGCAAATTTCACTGTTTGGATTGCTCACATTTTGTTCACTTGCTGAAATCAATTGAATCACTAGCAAAAAAGTATTAAAAGATATACTAAAAACCTGAAAGTTCCCTATTTGAGTCATAATTACTTCTCTATATTTGTAAGGTTGCATTGCTCTTGTAATATCAATACAGATCTTTTGCTTCAGATTGTACAGCTCAGGTTTCAGGACCATGGACAGCGACACAATGAGACTTTGAAACTGACTGTTTCAATTCTTTAAAATAATTCCTCTCGTTATAAATAAACTAGTGTTGATCCACTGACAAGCTTTGTCAGGAGAAGGTGTTACCATTTCACACATTAAAACAAGCCTGTCTTAATGCAAAAAAACAGGCATAAAATGGATTTTACACATAAAGACATGGATTTCCTTCGGAGCCTGAAGATATAAGGCAGTAATTCTTCTGTTAAACAATCAACACTGGCCTCGTTTATTTTGTTTTGTAAGCTTGTCTTTGTAAGCTTTAATCAAAATAGATATATTTATAATATTTTATTATTGTTGAATATCTATTGTCATTCTGAAATACAAGTAATATGCTTATCATATTTTATTATATACTATATTATATTTTAATTCATAATCCATGACTCAAGTCAGTGCAAATCCATTCATTTGAAAACACATTATTGCATCATATTTTGTAAACTAATCAATAAATATGACATCTTGGTAACACTTTCCAATATAAGCATTAATCATGTGTAACTAATGCAGATTATTATGAGTTAATGTATGACTCATGAAGAAACAAACCATTCATTAATGATTACTGCATCAGCAACTAATGTATCTGATTAATATTATAATCCCCTGCATTCAATCATTTTATCCCTTAAAACTCATCTTTGATCACCAAAACAACATATTTAAATGTTTTTTCCTGTGTGAAAAAAAAAAATATATATATATATATATATATATATAAATATATATATATATATATATATATATATATATATATATATATATATATATATATATATATATATATATATATATATATATATATATATATGATTTGTTATCACAACTTCTTTCTTTGGTCAAATCAGCTTAGAAAATTAACATGGTTCAGATAACATATTGTGAGTTTCTATTTATTAAACCAATCTCCGTCATTGTATTAACTAAAATTCATCATATGTCATTACGGATATGGTTATGGTTGACATCCCTATTAAATTTTAAGGTCTGTGGGACAGTTGTGAATGTAATGTCAGAGAATGTGTTTGAATGTGTTGAGCTAATAATGATATTAGTCTATTATCCTCATAAACCACATTTAAAGGTGCAGTGTGTAGTATTTATGAGGATCTACTGACAGAAATTCAATATAATATACACTCACCTAAAGGATTATTAGGAACACCATACTAATACTGTGTTTGACCCCCTTTCGCCTTTAGAACTGCCTTAATTCTACGTGGCATTGATTCAACAAGGTGCTGAAAGCATTCTTTAGAAATGTTGGCCCATACTGATAGGATAGCATCTTGCAGTTGATGGAGATTTGTGGGATGCACATCTAGGGCACGAAGCTCCCGTTCCACCACATCCCAAAGATGCTCTATTGGGTTGAGATCTGGTGACTGTGGGGGCCATTTTAGTACAGTGAACTCATTGTCATGTTCAAGAAACCAATTTGAAATGATTTGAGCTTTGTGACATGGTGCATTATCCTGCTGGAAGTAGCCATCAGAGAATGGGTACATGGTGGTCATAAAGGGATGGACATGGTTAGAAACAATGCTCAGGTAGGCCGTGACATTTAAACGATGCCCAATTGGTCCTAAGGGGCCTAAAGTGTGCCAAGAAAACATCCCCCACACCATTACACCACCACCACCAGCCTGCTCAGTGGTAACAAGGCATGATGGATCCATGTTCTCATTCTGTTTGCGCCAAATTCTGACTCTACCATCTGAATGTCTCAACAGAAATCGAGACTCATCAGACCAGGCAACATTTTTCCAGTTTTCAACTGTCCAATTTTGGTGAACTTGTGCAAATTGTAGCCTCTTTTTCCTATTTGTAGTGGAGATGAGTGGTACCCGGTGGGGTCTTCTGCTGTTGTAGCCCATCCGCCTCAATGTTTTGCATGTTGTGGCTTCACAAATGCTTTGCTGCATACCTCGGTTGTAACGAGTGGTTATTTCAGTCAAAGTTGCTCTTCTATCAGCTTGAATCAGTCGGCCCATTCTCCTCTGACCTCTAGCATCAACAAGGCATTTTCGCCCACAGGACTGCCGCATACTGGATGTTTTTCCCTTTTCACACCATTCTTTGTAAACCCTAGAAATGGTTGTGCGTGAAAATCCCAGTAACTGGGCAGATTGTGAAATACTCAGACCGGCCCGTCTTGCACCAACAACCATGCCACGCTCAAAATTGCTTAAATCACCTTTCTTTCCCATCCTGACATTCAGTTTGGAGTTCAGGAGATTGTCTTGACCAGAACCACACCCCTAAATGCATTGAAGCAACTGCCATGTGATTGGTTGATTAGATAGTTGCATTAATGAGAAATTGAACAGGTGTTCCTAATAATCCTTTAGGTGAGTGTACATAACTATGTTTTCAGTGGAGTATAAAGACCTTACATAATGAACTGTTCTGTTTTTATTACCTTAGAATGAGCCATTTCTATCTACATACACCTCGGGTCCCCTTACAGTGAAATCGCCATTTTGCGCCGCCATGTTTCTACAGTAGCCCGGACAAACGGACAAACTTCTCTACAAAGCGATTTGTCCTTTGTCCTAAACGGACAAACTTCTCTACTCTTTGTCCTGTGTCAGCCACCGTAGCTTCTCTATGTGCTTTCGAAAGGGAGGGGTGAGGGGTCTTAGACATTTTTTTTTGGCATGGGGAAGGGGTTTTTTTTTTTTACTTTTTTTATATATGCACACACTCTCATTTTCATCTGCTTAATATGTAAAAATGTATAAAGGTTTTTGTCATGTCAAATTCAGTTATGATTTACATAAATAATGTAAATAATGTTTTTTTTAAATTCAAAATGGTGAAATTTGATAAATGTCAGGTAGTTTGCATCACTTGACATTACTGTTGGTCACTGAACATTTTATCATAAAAGAGTTGTCAAATATTTAGCTACTTACATCTTACAACACACTCTGTCACTGCTACAACTAAAGTGTGGCGTTGGAATTCGCACTAACAGTAAGCCCCGGCTTCTTTGATTTGATTGGCCATCAGTGACGAGCGCTGTTAGACCACTGAGGCAGAACAACCTAAAAATGTAACATTTTACTTTTGTCATCCTAGCAACAAACAGAGCGGTGTGTAATGGAGTACAGCAGAGCAGCATCAGCAAAATCAAATATTGATGAGGAGATAATTTGGTCATTTCTAGTTATTCCAGGGGACTTGTCCCCCTCAATGTCTATGGTGGTTACGGCCCTGTCACAACCTCACCACTAGATGCCGCTAAAATTTACACACTGCACATTTAAATGTTAAAATTTTCATCTTCAAAAAATTATAAATGCAAGTGCGCTTGCATTTCATTAAGGCCTACCAGATCTGACCGTCTCCAGCTTTTGACATGCAAATGATCCTGATATAGGCTAAATTTACGTTGTTTAAAGTGTTCACCACATCTTCCTTGCTTCAGTTGTCACAGCTAAATTATTTGTTAGATTATCTATACAAAAACGCTCATCTGACAGTATGAGCGATGTTTTTGTTATATCATCCCCATCATCACCTCAGGAACCGCACAGCTGCTTGTCGCCACAGATGACTCACTACGGGCTTCACCACAGGACATGATTAGGATCAATTTAGACGACGGAGTCAGGAAATTCCTTCAGGAGATGTTTGTCAAAGAGAGGAACAGACTTTTGTTCAAAGGTCTTTCTATGTACATGTCTGAAATATTAATTACTGAAGGCTTAGAATCTATTTGTCATTATTTGTCAAATGGCATCATGGCTGCCATTTGCAGATAAAACATTTAATAATCTCTTAGTGGTCTCAATAGCTCACATTTGATGCAAAACAACTTTATCCAGTGTCAATAACGACGCAAAGCACTATTATGGTTGGTATTCAGCAGATCAACCTTTCCACTTTATCTATGTGTTTTCAATAAGCCTGTGACAAAAGCGTAATGGACTCCTGCAAAACTGTCTGCATCGAGTGAATTTGGGTTTCGAGTCCCACTGAGAAGTCTGTTTTCTTCAACACCCACATGTCCCTCTAGGGAAGCTGCTGGCAGTGTGCCCTATTGTGCCAGCAAGCAGGGTTTGCTTTATGAGGATGACTCATGAGACTCAAGTTAGATTACAGCCCCCCGTAAATCCAGCAGCCGCCAGCGCTATATAAGCTTCACTCCGAGACCAGCCAGAAAATAGGCCTTTGGGCCAAACAGATTAAGGTATGTGTATTTCAAATATGATTAATCAAATGTTCCAACACCAGTCCACCCCCGATTCCTATTTGGGCCTAAGTGGTGTTACAAGCCCCTGCTCTTTCTCTTGTTTTCTCTTTTCTTTCTGAGTATAGTTGCCAATTGGATGGTGGCGGAGCCTGATTATTCCTAACACCTGAGGCCTCTGCCTATTTAAGAGCTGCTGATGGCACTTCAGTTAGGGCCTACCTCAGGAAACCTGTTATTTGTGGTTTCAGAGTTTGTTTTTCTTTTTCTTTTGAACAGGATGGTGAGTTTTTGTTTGTTTAGTTATATTAGATTAGAGGGAAAGCATAGGTAAGTAAACTGACCCGGAAGATTCTTTTGTGTATATTCTTTTGTGTTTCTCGGGAGTTAGGAAAGCATCAACTCTGAGTTGTAGTTTAGATGAGTTAGCTCACCAGTCCTTATTTTATGCTTTGTATATTTATATCTTTGTTTTTTTTGTCACTTTCTGTTGCCAATAAATTTTATATTTTTATTATCCTGGCCTTTGCGATTCGTTTTGCTACATTTCTGAATGGCTCTTATGTTGGTCCCTATTTTGGGTCGTAACATAAATTGGGGGCTCGTCTGGGATAGCTCTTAACTGCCTTTGTTTGCAATGCTACTTCAGTTCTTGTAGCTTGCTTTAACTAAATGCTTTTGTATGCAATGCTACTTTTGTTTCCTGTAGCTTGCTTTGTACCTTTGCATTGCTACTTGTGTCTCTTCTGTAGCATGTTTTGTGTTTAATGCATTGCTACTTGTGTTTTTTTTGTTTTGTTTTTTTTGTAACATGGTTTTTGTTGCATTTGGTTATTTGCAGTTTGACTGGTGCTTCATTTGACCACTTGTCTTTGCCATTCTTTTGTGTAATCGCTTTTTTTGTCCATGGGTTTTGTTTGGTTTATGGGGTGGAGTTCCTGGATTTGCCTAATTGTATTTTACAGTAGGCTTTGTTAGTGCTTTTTGTTTTGTCAGGGGAAATTCGTGATGGAGAATTGATTTGGAGAAATTTGTTCAGACTCCTTCATTAGAACAGCTTAATAGCTGTAGAAACGTCTCAGTTACGTATGTAACCCTCGTTCCCTGAAGGAGGGAATGGAGATGTACGTCGGAACTGACCGATGAATTGGGATCTGTTTTCAGAGACCAATCTACTTTGAGTGATTAAAAAAACGAGCCAATGGACATTGGCATGTGGTTCACGCATTCCACGCACCGCCCCGCAGCACGGGTATAAACACGGAAGTGGAAGTACATTTACATTTATCATTTATGATACATTTATTTATTTATTAGATTTATTTGCTTTTATCCAAAGTGACTTACATTGTATTCAAGGTACACATTTAAAAAAAAAAAAATTGTCAGTTGCTTTCCCTGGGAATCGAACCCATGACCTTGGCGTTGCTAGCACCACAATCTTATTGTTTGAGCTACAGGAAAGCTACCGCAGTACTGCATATCACTTTTCAACTGAGGACCGAGACAAGTGACTTGGCCTTCAGCTGAAGCACAGCACCTGGCGACGGGATGTACGAGTTCAGGGAACGAGGGTTACATGCGTAACCGAGACGTTCCCTTTCAGTCGGTCACGTTCGACATACGTCGGAACTGACCGATGAACTGGGATCCCTTCCAGCACCCTGCTTGAGCTCACTTGACCGCTCCTACATTGGAGAGGGAGTCAGGGCTCCAGGCAGGGAAGGACAGTCATTGCTGTTCCTGCAAGACCCACTCAGAGTGACTATTGGATAATGCTGGGAAAGTGTGCCCGTCTTGGAAGATGGAACACTGTGGAGCCACGTCCTTCAAAGGAAGGAGAGGTGGCGGATTACACATAAGGACTAATCTAGCAGGGTAGTGCAACACATGGCAGTCTCTGGGGTGGATCCAGCCTGGTCCCAGGGGGGAAAGAATACCTCCAGAGACGAAAGACACAGGGATGGCCGAGTAGGGTAGCTGGTACTGTGGAGAATACACATATGGGGTTGCTGTGGGAACCGCTACATATGGATACCCAGCCTACACACACGTTCCACAAGCATACGGGTGCAGGCCTGGCGTCAGACGGCCACAACGTCTGACACCGAAGGGGTGATGGAGGAGCTTGACAGGGTTAGCGCTACTGGCCACTGGGGGCAAATACACAGGAAGATACCGGCTCTACACGGAGGCTATAGAATCTAGCGAACGTGTTAGGTGTCACCCAACCCGCAGCTCTGCATATATCTGTCAGCGAGGCGCCTTGTGCTAGAGCCCAGGAGGAAGGACAACCTTTCCCTTCTGCTGGCCTCCGTAACAGATGAAGAGCTGTTCTGAGGTCCTAAAGCTTTGAGTTCGGTCCACGTAGGCGCAGAGAACACGGATGGGACAGAGCAAAGCTAGGGCTGGGTCTGCCTCCTCCGAAGGCAGCGCTTGCAGGTTCACCACCTGATCTCTAATTCTGAGGTTCATCATGAGTTACTGGATAGACCCATTGATACTTTTTTTCTATTCAGCCCTATGTCTGGAGATCCTCTTGTGTTCAAATGGTGGACGCGAGCTCGACACGATTTTAAAAAACCACGCAAGTTTACAGCGCATGTTCTCTAGACTCTAAAACGCAATCACATGCAAATGAGCTTTTGTACTACTTATTGTGAAATTTATTTCTTTACATTTGCTATTATTAGTATTTCACGGGACGGGCGGATTAAGTTATGAAATCAAATGTTTTTGAATGTTCAAATGTCCAGATTTTTATGTTTTAAATGTCTTATAATGCCCCTTTTTACAATATGTAAAATAAGTCTCTGATGTGCCTGGAGTGTGTATGTGAAGTTTAAAGTACTCCACAGATAGCATGTTAAAATTGTCACTTTTTGAGGGTTAGCAAAAACGCGCCGTTTTTGTGTCTAATAATGCATTAGTCCACAGGGTTTCCATCAAAACAGATAACAGATAAAAGGGTGCCAGATTTGGTCAAACTGCTCAAGTTTGCCCTTTAAACAGTGTCTAATTCGTTCAAAATGTAAAGTAGAAGTCATCTCTCCAAGCCATAACTTGAACGCAGGAGCCTTGTTTTTCTTCCAGGACAACAGTATTAACTTCTTGGCTGTAATTCAACTATATGCAAGCAGTTTGCGTTGTGCTCCTGATAATGGATGCATATGTTCAGAAAGTCCCAGAATGATGATTGCCGTGTCTGGGTGCATTTGCAAAAATCCAAAAATTCCATTCAATAACTGTATCTAGGAGAGAAAAAGAAAAAAGAATGAAACTATGGGAAATCAGCATCTACTGAATTACATTTGTCACAGAGGTGAGAGATTTTGGAAAATTCTATGCAGTTTAGTTTTTGAATAATGCAGTCTGTGAATGACCTTAAACTGAATAAGACAGTGTCTAGAATTGATAGAATGTTCATTAATATCCACACAGGCACATTTTTAACACAAAACAAATATGTTTGTCAGGTTTAAAATGATAAGAGATAAGCTTTTTTCATATCATCCATTAGGTTACTTGATATTTACACCAGCTGGTTGAAGGAACGTTATTAATAATTTGTGAGCAGACACCACTCCTGTTTTTAAACTAATTAAATAAATATTTTTACATTTTAAGGGGACGCTGCATGTGCAATTCACCACTATTCCCCTTTATTTATATGTCGTAAATGCGCTGGTGCATTAACAACACACTTTACGGTAATACCCTCTTCGAGTCGGCTTGAAACTTGCCTGACTGAAATGCACAAGCTGCAGCCGTTTCTGTTTTATCTGCCTTTTTAATTTCTCTGAAATACCTAAATATGATCTAATCGATTAAATGTAACACTAGTAGGTTAAAATAGGGCAAATTAATAGAGAAGGAAAAGAGAGTGCCATTGCAAGAGATGACGTGTTACAGTGGGTCCTTGCATCTTCCGGGTCGGCGTAAACAGTGTGTGGTCTTCTCACACAAGTCAGTAAAATGTAAGTAAAGCACTTCATCACATAACAACACTTTATTTTACTTATACAGTGTATTTAATCTATAACTAGGCTCCGTGAATACGTGTCTCTGTCTGCATTAGGTCGAAAGTAACGTTTAAAATCACGCTGACGTCGGACCCTCGGTTACCATATAAAGTGTGAGTGACACATCATTCAACACGACACACACACACACACACACACACACACACACACACACACACACACACACACACACACACACACACACACACACACACACACACACACACACACACACACACACACACACACAAAACCCCTTAATATTACTGTTGCAATTGTTTCATTAACCCTGATTCTAATAGGAGAGTGTTAGGTTTTTGCCCCTTCGTGCCTCATCCCAGTTTTCTGCATTGACAATTGAATGAACAGATACTCAGCGCTGAGGGAGAGTGTAACATCTCATTTTAATTGATGTAGGATTGATAGTTATATACAAAGAATACAAGGGGTGTAGAAAAGGTTTAACCAATGAGAGAGAGAGCGTACACCCTATAGCTCAGGGTATAGGAATGTGATGCATATAGAAAAGCAAGTCCAAATATGGTACTCTCCTTGTCCAACATCCAGGCTCTCCTTGAGCTCCTGAAGACCCTTAACAGAAACCTATTCCTTACAGGGATGGGTCCCATATGTTAAACATAGAGAATACAGCTTCCACATACAGGAGAAAACCTTCTGTTCCATTTCTTTCAATGCTGAGACCAACATAAAATCTATCAGAGAGTATATGATTATGTTCCGCAGAGGCTGAATAAAGTGTGTTTGTAATCTTGCATGCTTCTATAATGTATTAATTCTTTTTTTAAGTTAAATAAGTAATTCATTAAAATAATGGATTTACTGGCAGATTTATATATTTAAATTTGAGGTAGTAATATTTAGTTTTAGCACAGCTATCAGCTGAGTAATGTAAGACAGTCCTGTAAGGCTAGATAAAATAGGTTAACTAATAGATATAACCCATTGATTGATCATAGTAAAGCAAGACATTATCTAATTAAACTTTAGATACATTTACATCTACATTTCCAGAACAAATATACAGCCAGGTTCAAAATTGTTTCATTTTGTTGATATAGCCTTTATCAGAAGAGACTTTTTCCCACTCCATAAATCAAAAAGTATTTTTAGCAGTAAGGAAAAAACAAACATATTTTTAGGAATAAAATGTTATACAAATCAAGTGAAGAATATATAAAAACCTTCAGAATTTACATACAACTGGTGTATGTAAACGCTACCGAAGTGTAGGTTTCTGGCTCAGTGCATGAGAGCCTTTAAAAGATGTATAGTAATTAAAATCTGCAGATGCAAATAGTTAATGTGTAATAAAATAAATTAAATTAAATATGTGTTTCGGATATTTTCTTTCCACCAGTCTGTAAGAAGACATGTTATGGAAGCAAAAAACCTCAAAAGGGATCAGTGTTTTTGCCTTATGACAGCTGTTCTTGGTCTGTTTGCCATATTGAGTGCAATCACTGCAATAGTGCTGTGGTAATCTATAAATGTCATGCTGTGTCTGATTGGTTGGCATTTGGCAGACGCACATGTGAGACTCAGCCTTGAGCACCTGCAATGCTGATGTTCACCGAACCAGTTTGAATGATTTTTTACATGCAATGTTTTTGAAAGTATTGATCTCATTGAGTGACAAGCGACCAGACATTGTCAACGCATTCTTTATAGTAACACTTTCTACACGGTAGTTTTTTTTTTTTCATTGTTGCACAGATTAATCAGCATAATTGTATTTCAGGTTAAGTGTACCCGAGAGCACGCCGTTCACTGCAGTCTTGAAATTTGCAGCAGAAGAGGTGAGTTGATTCATTGTCTGTCTAAAAAAACAGATGTGGTGCATTTGTGCATACAAGTGTTCAGTCATATTGCAACCTCATTTGAAAACTTATTTTTGTGTAGCAGTATGTCTCAATTCTGGGAAACCATTGATTAAAATGGTCTATATCCCATAGCATGGATCGTGACGTGAACTTTAGCTCAGTTATATCCTATAGCTTTAAAACTGTCTTTTTTAGTTGGATTTATCTTTTTAATTTTTTTTTTAGACGCACTGTGTCACAGCCTCATTAAAATCAGAACATGATCGATGCTAATCAACTGTATTATCTGATTCTGCAATGTTAGTTTGACAAGTATTGGGACACCCCTCCAAATAATTGGATTCAGATGTGCCAGTCACTTCCATGGCCACAGGTGTATAAAATCAAGCACTTAGGCATGCAGACGGGTCGCTCTCAGGAGCTCAGTGAACTCGTGGTACCGTGAAAGGTTGTCACCTGTGCAATAAATCCATTCGTGAAATCTTCTCACTGCTAAATATTCCACGGTCAACCTTTAGTGGTATTATAACAAAGTGGAAGCAATTGGGAACAACAGCAACCTTGAGGTGGTAGGCCACTTAAAATCAGAGCGGAGTCAACGCATGCTGAGGCACACAGTGTGCAGAAGTCGGCAACTTTCTGCAGAGTCAATAGCTACAGACCTCCAAACTTTGTGTGGCCTTCAGATTATCTCAAGAACAGTGCGTAGAGAGCTTCATGGAATGGGTTTCCATGGCTGAGCAGCTCATCCAAGCCTTACATCACCAAGTGCAGTGCAAAGTGTCAGGTACAGTGGTGTAAAGCACACCGCCACTTGACTCTAGCGCAGTGGAGACGTGTTCTCTGAAGTGACCAATCACACTTCTCTCTCTGGCAGTCCCATGGACGAGTCTGGGTTTGGTGGTTGCCAGGAGAACGGTACTTGCCTGACTGCATTGTGCCAAGTGTAAAGTTTGGTGGAGGGTGGATTATGGTGTGGGATTGTTTTTCAGGGGTTGAGCTTGGACCCTTAGTTCCAGTGAAAGGAACTCTTAATGCTTCAGCGTACCAAGACATTTTGGACAATTTCATGCTCCCAACTTTGTGGGAACAGTTTGGGGATGGCCCCTTCCTGTTCGAACATGGACATGGACATGGAACTATTTGAGTCCTGACCTCAACCCGATAGAACACCTTTGGGATGAATTAGAGCGGAGACTGCGAGCGAGGCCTTCTCGTCCAACATCAGTGCCTGATCTCACAAATGCGCTTCTAGAAGAATGGTCAAAAATTCCCATAAACACACTCCTAAACCTTGGGGAAAGCCTTCCCAGAAGAGTTGAAGCTGTTATAGCTGCAAAGGGTGGGCCCACTCCATATTAAACCCTACGGATTAAGAATTGGATGTCATTAAAGTTCATGTGCATGTAAAGGCAGACGTTCCTTTTAAGTTAATTTTTTTTTTATGTTTAAGTGACCATTAAGTGATATAAAGAGCATTTTATTTTTATTATTTTAATTATCAGCCAACAACAATAAAACACAATTATGGATTATATACACAATATACATAATTGAAAATATTAATATTTTCATATTTATATAATGCCAATAGGTAGTGGATTGTAAGCCATTCATGTTTTCAGTTTTGTGTGTGTGTGATTTGAGTAAATGTGTAACAGAAAAATGTTTAATTTAAGTAAATTTATGTATTTGGCAGACGCTTTTATCCAAAGCGACTTACATTGCATTCAAGGTACACATTTTGTCAGTTCTTTCTTTCCCTGGGAATCAAACCCATGACCTTGGCGTTGCTAGCGTCACGCTCTTATTGTTTGAGCTACAGGAAAGCCAATTTGTCTCATTAGCAGTCATTGAATAGTTTTGGTTAAATATTTCTATTTTATATTTTGCTCTTTATAGGTCAGTATCAGCGCTGGCCATTAAAAAAACATATCAGTCGAGTACTCAATTCTTAAAGCTTAGCATAGACATAGAGTATATAGACCAACTATTTAAACTGGAGAAGTAAGGCCTAATCTTTTCTAGCTTATACAACAATCATTTTTTTTTATCATGATTAGCCATAAATGTTTTGAAATTAGGTAAAAATTAGTCTTGGAATCCTCTTGATTTCCTGTTGGCTGTCTGGTCTGTTTCACTGCTGCATTCAGAGCACGCAGACCGACGGCATGGCAGAACGACGTTGCAGATTAGCTTGGGTCGTTGCTTCTTTTTTGACATATTGAAATGCCAAATCTGACAACCTCATAATAGGAAGATGTAATGCATCAAGTGGAAGCCAAACGCAAAGGCTTATTTTCAGGGTTGTTTTTTTTTTTTTTTTTTTGGTTTGTTTGTTTTTTTACCCTCTCACAAATAATTTTTATATTCCTGCTTCAGGTGATGGTTATATATGATTTATTTATTTTTTGCCTCTTTTCCTCCTGACAAAGCCGACCGACAAAAAGTAGACAGTGGAGAAACTGAATAAACCCCCACAAAAATCTGTATTCAATGAACTTAATATGATTCTTAGCAGTTACACAGTTGATTTAGCTGGTTACTAATTCTGGCACATGCCTGGCATCTTGCTTTCCTTCAGTTTTATGCTGTGTAGAAATGATTTCAGGACACCCAGAAAGTTTTTCAAAGCCCCTTCAGAATGAATTTGTCTTTGTTTGTTTTTTACTTTCGTGGCTCTTCGTGGTGACAGTGACAGTTTCAGCCCAGAGAGCTCTTTCCTTGCCATTTTGAAGGCTTCTGTTTTCTAGAATAGACTCTTTAAATCACCTGATGCAAACACACGCTCAAGCTGAATTTTTTTCTTATCCCTGCCTGACAGTGGGACTGCCGTGCTGTTTATGGGACGTGTCAAACTATCAGCATAAGTTGTTGATGGATGAACAATAAAACTTGTTTTTTTCTTTCTTTGATTTAAAGTTTAAAGTGCCAGCAGCCACCAGTGCCATCATTACAAACGGTAAGTTGTTGATATTATTATTGTCACTATCATAATGCTCATATTTGATCAAATCTTTAAACCAGTGGTTCTCAACCTTTTTGACACCAAGGCCCCAGTTTTGTCTTCAAAAACTAAAAATAAGTCGCTACAATAATTATAATTATAATTAAAATGAAAATAATATTTCAAAATTGCCAACGTTTTAAGAGCTGAATGTTTTTCAGGGATCCCATTATGTTTAACCAATGCATTTACATGACTCTTCCAGTTAGCCATGATAAGGATAAGAATTCTTAAAACAAGTTTTACTCAATTTCTATTAAAAAAACAACAACAAAAAAACATTTTTGATCTTGAAATAACTAGAAACATATATGTTCTTTATAAAAATGCCACAGGTTGGCCCTGGCCTTTTGGTTGAGAACCACTGCCTTAAACCAGAGTATTAAACTCTGTTATAGTGGCCAGACGTTTCAATTAGCAATCACCCAGTGCACCCTAACAACCACATAGCACCTAAAATATCATTTTAGGTTAAAACTGTATTTATTTTTAGGGCAGTTGTGGCCTAATGGTTAGAGAGTCAGACTGGTAACCCGAAGGTTGCGGGTTGGATTCTCAATACAGGCAGGAAATGACTGAGGTGCCCTTGAGCAAGTAAATGGCTGCCCACTGCTCCGGGTGTGTGTCCACGGTTTGCAGTGTGTGTGTGTGTGTGTGCGTGTGCGTGCGTGTGTTCACTGCTTCTAATGTGTGTGCACTAACTGTGATGAGTTAAATGCAGAGGACAAACCCCGAATATGGGTTACCATGCTTGGCCTTCATTTCATGTCTTTAATGAATCAGACAAAAAGGCTGGTGAATTCTTCACTTAAATCTGTCAGAGCAGATTAGAAATGAACCATTTTGTGCACTTGCATAGCTGTAGTTGGTGACTCGTTGTTACTGCGTCATGAGTAATTATTGAAAAAATGTTAAACAGAATGAAGACATAACTCACCTCTCACAACACAAGGCAGTTATTGTAAATGAGATGGTTTGAATTGTGATTGTTCAGCATTTCAGTGCGTCTTTTGCCCATCTGTCTGATTCATTGATTGTGTTTAAGAATGATTGGTTTGTGTATGTATTCACATCACTGACGTTCTTTGTGATTTTATTATTTGTGTAGATGGCATCGGAATCAACCCGGCACAGACAGCAGGTCAGTGTCTCTACTTCACTCGATCAGGGCTGCCCTCTGCAGCAGCTTCTGGCTGTAATAAATGTCATTTTGTCAGCTCTAAAGTGTTTTGATATATCCAAATATCACACAGGGCTGGAAATAGCGCTACTTCTATTCTTTTTGCCTGTGCAAATGCATGTTTATTGGTGCTTTAATCCACCTTCCATATTTTTTTACTTCCTCTTCCCTGCATTTTCTCATCTCACTCTCACCATTTACATGCGTGGCTGAGATTTTCCTGTCTATCCTTCATAATCATCCACATGCAAATGAATGGATCCTTCTGTTTACTGCCTCTTATTGTTCATGTTTGTCCACCTGGGGAGCTTTTGAGAGATCGAATGATTTCCTGAGACTCCTTCAATAGGCTCTGCATGTCAATTTCACATATTACCTAATGAATATTGATGATGTGCTTCAATTACACAATTCCCCATTGTTTTGAGTTTATTCCCCTGGCTAAATGTTTCTTTACATATGTTTTCCATCCTGCATTACTTGTCATTTAAGGCTGAAGCCATCTATCTTTAATCAATGGCGTTCTGTCAATGTTTTCTTCCCTAAGTACCGTGTTGCATGTAATCACCCTGTAATTTTTCTTACGTGTCATGGGTTTTCCTAAATGTCAAATGAGCTGTAATTAATGTAATTCATGTCTAGCCTGACCCTATGCAGTAGGGTTTGTGTGATGGAGACCTGTATCTTTAGCTTGGGTTGAAGTTATACAATCACATACTAAATATAGCCTATACTCAGACACCTGAATAGATTTATTTCATATGCTGAGCTGAGGGAACTGAGCGATTCTCAGTTTGCTGCTTGTATACAAGTGCTTTTATATTATTTTATGAAGTTGACCAAAAATGAACCAAACAACAAAGCTGTAGCTATAATTGGAAAATGTGCCATATACTGGATGTAATGTAATGGATGTCTCTGATTCTACAGGAAATGTGTTCCTGAAACACGGCTCGGAGCTACGAATCATTCCCAGAGATCGGGTCGGAGGAGCTCGCCGACCTAGGATGTGACAATCTAGTGCTTTTCTGTCACAGACAATAAAGATACTTGTGTATTTATTGTCCAGCCCTGAGGTGTCAACTCTCAGCTACTCTAACAGGCCTTGCTATGGCTCCAAGTCTGTCAGAGGACCTCTCAAATCTCACCAAGCTGCCATCATTTCCCAATTTTCGACACACACTCACTGGACATTGTCGTTTTTGCCCCAGAATTTCAAACCACTAGGTATTTTGGTCTTTCACAAAATGTTCCAGTTGAATAGTTTAATGTATTTTTCTTTAGTCATTTCATGTTTTATCATCCCATAATGGTTATTTTGAGCTATGTATTATGTAGCTGTTATTATAGGAAGAAAATGACAATGTCAGTCCAATGAAGTCCCTCAGTTTTGTAGCTCAGTAACTATACAAACTATAGTGTGGTCAAAGAAGCTCTAAATATGATAATAAATCAAGCAATTTATAACAAACATACCATGTAAAAATACGCTTCCCATAGTTATTAAAAATTACATGCGTCCAAGTTGCTTTTTGTAACTTGGTCTCAGTTCAGCGCTGTGCCTTTTGATTAAGGCTTAAAATCGTGACTTCCTGCAAGAGCTGAATAGTACATCAGGCTAATGAATGACAGGCCTCTACCTTTGCTTTTACACCCTCCACTTACCCTCCTTCTCTTACATTACTGCCATACGGAGGAGGAGAGCCTGACTATTCAGTGTCATAATGGATCTTTCATTTGTTTTAATAAAAGAGCAGGCATGCTGTGCCCTTTCCATGCCACTCATTACTGGGGAAAGGGGAGAAGTGCATTATAAATACAGCAAGGCCAACATTATTCAAACACAGACATGTTACTCTGGGCCACATTTGAAAAGGCATTGCTTTTCTCCAGCCCCATTTGGCAGGAAATGATGCGGTTTGTTCATTAGCCGTGGAAGAAGTTGTGCTCCGAAAGGGAACGAGTTTGCCTGTATAACAAATGTCAAATTGAAAAGTAAAAAAGTTACAAATACACTTATGAGTGTTCATGTCATAAACATTAAAGTAAGCTTTGAATACCAAGCTGTATAGTGACTGTTTTGTTAAATTATGTTCTGCTTAGTTGTGCTACTTATGATGTTTTGTCTTTTCAGTTTGTCTTAATGTAAAGGTAAACCATGTTTCAAAGCTGTAAATGGATAAAAACAGACTTCAAAAGTCTCCTTTATGGTACAAAGACATGCAGTGGTATTTTGCTATTTGCATAAATTCAATCCTGTGCCATCTGTAAGAGCCTACTCAAGCAAGCAAATGAAAGAACTGTTGAATGTTTATGTTAGGTATTTTATATAGGTGTCATGGACATTATTGTGTGGTTTGAGGAGTTTAAACGTGCCATTACTTGGCAACCTTTCTATCAGAGCTTAAAGTCTTGTGATTGCACAGATATGGGCCAGCTAAGCAAATAGCTGTAAAGTACTGGGGTCTTGTGACTGTCTGACCGTGTTTTCCCTCATATAATGGAAAACATTACATTTTATAGAAACTTAATTTAAACATTTCTAAAAGGTTTGTGAGAGATTGAAAGCTCTCACAAAGGCTGGCATTCTGAATTGCTGTTGTCAAATAAGTAACTCCACACCTCCCGAGCGGCTGAATGTTGTCCATGTATTACAGATAAGCTATTGCTGCCTGTCAGTTCTGCTTCTCACTCAATGTATCTTTCAGATGAAAAGAGGTGTGGCATGAATTTAGATTTAGCTTGTGCATTCAAGCGGCAGATTCTTTTTCTGGAGTTCACAGAAGTAATTAATTTGCTATATTTTTTTCAAGCAAAGGAAATGCTAGCTTTGCTAGTGTACAGCAGCAAATTGGTTTGGCCTTTGAAAGAATGGTTTTATGCTGTTCTGTTTTTCAGTCACAAAAATGGATTATGTGTTTCTTTTTTATAATAAGGTTCAGGAAATATCAAAGAAATGCTTTTTTACCTGCCACTGCATAATACATTTTACTTAATAAGACTGAAGCATAATTGTCAAAAATGATTTCTGCATAAACAATAAACTGGAGGTACACTAAAGCCACATCAAGAATTAAAGCAAAGCTATAAGCCAAAAACAAAACAAGAATCAAAGCAAATAAAGCCAGAAACAAAATAAAAAGCAAAAACAAAACAAAAAGATCAAACAGAATCAAAAGCAAGGAAAAAAAACAATCAAACAGACGCAAATCCAAAACGCAGAAAGATCAAACAACAGATTCAAAGCCAAAAACAGAACAATAATCAAAGCAAAGCCATCAAATGAAACAAAAATCAAAGCAAATAAACAAATAACAAAAATCAAACAGAAGCAAATAAAAGACCAGAAACTAAATAAAAGTAAAAAGACAAAACAAAACAAAAATCAAAGCAAAGACTGAAACAAAATAAACTCATAAACAGAATAAATCTGGTTTAAAAGTAAATGCTTGATTCAGTTATTTATTCTTTGGTTGGATTATTATATTTCGAATATCTGTACTGTAGCATTGTCTAACTTCACACATACCACTAAGTTTGCTCTTATAGCTAGAAAATAGCTAACATTTATCTTGGAATTACTTTTAAATTCTCTTGTGCAGCATATTATTCATTATTTACCCTTGCACCTCTCTTAATTTTGTATTTTGTATTCTAGTGGTGTCTTGCCCTGCTTTAAATTCTATTAAATTAAATGTCATGTTGGCACAAGTTTGCACCTTCTTAAAGCCCGGCTTCAGTTTCATTTTACACTTGACGTGACAGGAATGACCGAAGAGGACGTTAGAAGCGGTGGACGGAATCATCTAATTCCAACATGCGAAGAAATGTTGATTCAGTGTAAAATGTTGTGAAAATGTGTTTTTCATGACTGAATATGATTTGCTATGAAAAAAGCTTAGTTGTGCATCTCAGTTTCATTCAATCATTACTTGAAATCCAGATGCAAAATGATTTGCATGACATTTGGCACAACAAACCAATCTGATGTCCGGCTATCAGCAGTGGTAGAATATAGTCCCAATGATGTTTACACAAACAGCAGTGCTAGACAAATAGACCAGGCAATGGAAAAACATCAGGCTATTAACATAACATGGAAACACCTTTAGAAGGTTGGTCATAGATCAGCGTGAAAAGCACATGCAGCTTGAGGCTAATGTCACACTGAGCGCCTGGGTGTGCTTGAAGAAAATGAAAAGCCTCAGACAGTTCAAGTGATGATAAAGCTCTTGGGTTGTAAAATTCCTCTGAAGGAATAGCAATATTTGTGTCTGAGAAAGCTAGACATGCACAGACAATAAGATTTATTTTCTTATGAACCAAGGCCTGGTGTCTGCACTGGTTTGGATTTCTCTGCATGCTCCACTAGTTCAAAATGTTTTCATAACTTAAAGGGATAGTTCACCCAAAAATGAAAATTCGGTCATTAATTCCTCACCCTCATGTCGTTCCAAACCCGTAAGACCTTCGTTCATCTTTGGAAAACAAATGAAGATAATTTTGATGAAATCCGAGGGCTCACAGGCTAGAACGAATTTCGTAATTTTGTTTGTTTTTCACACAAAAAAAAGTATTCTCGTCACTTCATAACATTAAAGTTGAACCACTGGAGTCACATGGACTATTTTAACGATGTCTTTACTACCTTTCTGGACCTTGAAAGTGGTCATTAAATAGCTGTCTATGGAGGGGTCAGAGAGCTCTCAGATTTCATCAGAAACATCTTAATTTGTGTTACGACTTTTTTGGAGCGACATAAGGGTGAGTAATTCATGACAGAATTTTCATTTTTGGGTGAACCATCCCTTTAATGGGAGCGTTAGCAAAGAACATTTTTGTCAGCCACGCGACCATCTTCAGAACAAAGCACCAGAGAAAGGCTTTATAAATGCATTTTATGATAATTCAATCAACAAACACAATTAAGCTGGAATCGGATACAAATGAATCTCAAAATATGAGACGGCTGTAAGCTAAAATCCTCAAAACCCATCAAATCCAGCGTTCTAATGATCATCGTTTTGATTCACTATTGTTTACCAAATATTACAAGCATTTGAGCTCCTTATAAATGTGTTATTTGATATCGGATTTGAAGAACCATATTTGTGCATGCGTACAAACTGCATGCGAACGCTTATGAAAGCACCATTATGTCACTCTACAGCATGCGGCCTATAATTAACCGCCATCCCTCTCTTTCTCACACTACTCCTCCTTCCTTGCTTTCTTCCCATTACTTTGGACAGGAAAAGTATGATGTGGTGGCACCAATTATAACAGCCTATTTTCCTTAGTGGCTGCACAGAGAGAAAAGGCTTGAGGTTGAAAGTTGGCTCTGCAAAGCAGCAGCAGGGCTCTTAAAAAGCAAGATTAGAGCGATCAGCCTTCCCACTGCTTTTGTCAGCCTCATTAGTGACCATCTCACTCCGGGCCACTGATGTATTGCTGTCCATAAAAGCATTTTGGAAACCACAGATCAAACTGCAATGCAGCTGAAGTACTTTGACTATGTATAGAAAGATTCAATTATGACGTGTGTAGTGATTTGCGTGCATGTTTGATTAGTTTGATCCTCTCGGAGCCCCGAGCCAAGAATTCATTTCAGTGTTTAGCTGTTGTTAATATTGTGCATGATTATTGATTAGAAAGTCAAAGGGCCTCATAATAATAAATCTGACAGAGGCTTGTTGCATGCAGGCAATATACAGAATGCACTCTGTTGGAGTATTTGAAAATTAAACAGCACCATGTCACATTAACATTTTTAATAAGAATAAGTAAAGCTGCTCATTTTACACACTCAAAAAAATAAACATTCACTGTTGTTAGTTTCACTCAAACCATCCTTGTTCACATTACTTAAAAACTCATGTAACTACATGAACTTAAAGGGACAGTTCACCCATGATTTACTCACCCTCAAGCCATCCTAGGTGTATACGACATTCTGCTTTCAGACGAACACAATCAGAGTTATATTTAAAAATGTCCTGGCTAATCTGAGCTTTATAATGGCAGTGAATGGCAGCCCAAAATTTTAAGCCCAAAAAAAAGTGCATCCATCCATTATAAGAGTAATCCACACGGCTCCGGGTGTTAATAAAGGCCTTTTGAAGTGAATCGATGGGTTTTTGTAAGAAAAATATCCATATTTAAAACTTAAAACTATGTAAAATATCTAGCTTCCGCAAGACCATCTTCCGTATTAAACTTACGAAAAAAAGTGTAACTGACGATGACGTCGGATGTAGCGTAAGCATTTTTACTGAGTGAGGCGTTACACTTTCTTTGTAAGTTGAATACGAAAGGCAGTCAGGCGGAAACTAGATACTTTATAAAGTTTTAAATATGGATATTTTTCTTACACAAACGCATCGATTCACTTCAGAAGGCCTCATGGGGTAATTTTCATTTTTGGGTGAACTATCCCTTTAATTTGAGTTGATTCTACTAAAAATGAGTATTGTCAGCTTTACTTAATAAGTGTTTGTTCAGTCAACTCAACATTGCTGAGTGAAATGCATAAATTAATGTTGACATAACTTAATGGGCAGTGGATGCGTAGTTCCCAGCATGCTTTGCAAGGGACTGCATTAGGAGAGTAAATTTAGGGATTAAAGTGTTATTTTATGCTTTTCAGCAAAGGGAAAAATCTGATCTGAGAAAGATTACTTTCCTGTAGCTCAAACAATAAGAGTGTGGTGCTAGCAATGCTAAAGTCATGGGTTCGATTCCCAGGGAAAAAGCAAGAACTGACAAAATGTAAAAATATCTACCTTGAATGCAATATAAGTCGCTTTGGATAAAAGTGTCTGCCAAATGTAATGTAAATGGAAAGATGTTGTTAGTTTATGTTAGCGTTTAATGTTCAGTTATGTTGGAGTTTCTGTAATGCTTTTGAATTTTGTGGTTACAATTATGCAAAAGCGTGATGCCTGTGTTTAGGCTGTGATCACTCATACGAATGTTTATAGGATGGAATTCCTGCTCCCAATCAATTTTCTTATTTATTTATTTGAGTGGGTTTTGTAGAGCATATAGTTAATTTAATAAGGTAAAGTAAGTCAATAAATATGTTCATCTTACGTAATAAACTTTTATAAACTGCACATATAAATATTGTGTAACAGTGACAAATTCTAATGATTTGTATTTACTCAAAGAAATTTTGTCAGCTTTGTACAAATAGTTGCGTGGAACCACTTGACGCTGCTTTTTTAAGTAAATCCAACAATTAATTTTTTGGAGTGCATATGACTTTATACATTAGGGAATTGTGATTTCAAAATTCTCATCGCAGTGTCATTTCTAAGCGTGCCGCACAAGTCCTGAAAAGTGGAGCCAAAGCATTTCGATCGCCCCCAGGTATCTCATAAACCCCGCCCTCTCCATGTATTCTAATGGGACGCGAGACAAACTAAACAATTAAATTACACTTTAAATAAAATATTTGCAAAGATGATTTCTGTCATTTAAGGCAGTTTTTATCACGCTAATGTTAGTTCAAGTGTTATAAAAACGGGGGGTGACATCATGATTGAAAGCTGTGATTAACAGCTTCTCTGAGCGAAGTAGTCACTGAAGCACTAACAGGGGATTTTTGGGAGGAGATTGGAGCTTTAGCTTTTATTTCTACATTTATACAGTTGTTTATGTCACACCGACATAATGAGTTGTTCAGCAGTAACTGTACTAACCATAGACCATAGGTACTGAACGTAAAAATAGATACTGCAGGAGTGTGGGCGGGGTTTTGATATCGCGGCTCTACTTCCTGCTCTCTGCGCAGACTCGGGTCCCAAATCAGCGCAAGATGTCAGTGCCATATTTGGACTTCACTTTTCTACAATGGACTTTTTTACAGTCTATGGTCATTTTCCGCATATCTCAAATCATGTATTATGTTTAAAAGCATTCAAAATTACAGCTTGATTAGAAATGATGTACAATAAAAAATATTCTGTGATATTTACCTTGATTTCTTGTTTTTATTCATTACGTTTCATGTTTATCTCAAGCTTTTCACTGACACTGTTGTTCTCTTGGTAATAAAATAAAATTATTTAAAATAAAATAGCGACAGAGCTGTGGGACAGTCATAATTCTTTGAAAAAATATATAAATCCTTTTCACACTATAAATAATAACATTTATAATTTAATAAATAATACAAATTATAAATAATAAAATAATAATAATAGAAATAATAAAATGAAATGTTTTTACAAACCCGATTCCACAAAAGTTGGGACACTGTACAAATTGTGAATAAAAACATAATGCAATGATGTGGAAGTTTCAAATTTCAATATTTTATTCAGAATACAACATAGATGACATCAAATGTTTAAACTGAGAAAATGTATAATTTTAAGGGAAAAATAAGTTGATTTTAAATTTCATGGCATCAACACATCTCAAAAAAGTTGGGACAAGGCCATGTTTCCCACTGTGTGGCATCCCCTCTTCTTTTTCTAACAGTCTGCAAACGTCTGAGGACTGAGGAGACAAGTTGCTCAAGTTTAGGAATAGGAATGTTGTCCCATTCTTGTCTAATACAGGCTTCTAGTTGCTCAACTGTCTTAGGTCTTCTTTGTCGCATCTTCCTCTTTATGATGCGCCAGATGTTTTCTATGGGTGAAAGATCTGGACTGCAGGCTGGCCATTTCAGTACCCGGATCCTTCTTCTACACAGCCATGATGTTGTAACTGATACAGTATGTGGTCTGGCATTGTCATGTTGGAAAATGCAAGGTCTTCCCTGAAAGAGACGACGTCTGGATGGGAGCATATGTTGTTCTAGAACTTGGATATACCTTTCAGCATTGATGGAGCCTTTCCAGATGTGTAAGCTGCCCATGCCACACGCACTCATGCAACCCCATCCCATCAGAGATGCAGGCTTCTGAACTGAGCGCTGAGAACAACTTGGGTTGTCCTTGTCCTCTTTAGTCAGGATGACATGGCGTCCCAGTTTTCCAAAAAGAACTTCAAATTTTAATTGGTCTGACCACAGAACAGTTTTCCACTTTGCCACAGTCCATTTTAAATGAGCCTTGGCCCAGAGAAAACGCCTGCGCTTCTGGATCATGTTTAGATACGGCTTCTTTTTTGACCTATAGAGTTTCAGCCGGCAACGGCGAATGGCACGGTGGATTGTGTTCACCGACAATGTTTTCTGGAAGTATTCCTGAGCCCATGTTGTGATTTCCATTACAGTAGCATTCCTGTATGTGATGCAGTGCCATCTAAGGGCCCGAAGATCACGGGCATCCAGTATGGTTTTCCGGCCTTGACCCTTACGCACAGAGATTGTTCCAGATTCTCTGAATCTTTGGATGATATTATGCACTGTAGATGATGATAACTTCAAACTCTTTGCAGTTTTTCTCAGAGAAACTCCTTTCTGATATTGCTCCAGTATTTTTGGCCGCAGCATTGGGGGAATTGGTGATCCTCTGCCCATCTTGACTTCTGAGAGACACTGCCACTCTGAGAGGCTCTTTTTATACCCAATCATGTTGCCAATTGACCTAATAAGTTGTAAATTGGTCCTCCAGCTGTTCCTTACATGTACATTTAACTCTTATTGCTACCTGTCCCAACTTTTTTGGAATGTGTAGCTCTCATGAAATCCAAAATGAGCCAATATTTGGCATGACATTTCAAAATGTCTCACTTTCAACATTTGATAATTTTATCTATATTCTATTGTGAATAAAATATAAGTTTATGAGATTTGTAAATTATTGCATTCCTTTTTTATTCACAATTTGTACAGTGTCCCAACTTTTTTGGAATTGGGTTTGTAAGATGCATTTTCATAGTTTACAAAAGGAAATATAAAGAAAACCTTTGTCAAGCAGACTCTGTTTATTTGTTTGACTCGGAAAATCAGATTCAATTTAATGGGTAATTTTAGGTAAATGGGTTCTCATATTCCTTCATATATGTCACATCTGTGTTTGCAGTAGCCCAAGGAATGTAATGAAATCTGCTGCAGTCCATTATAAATGGTCTTTTCTCCCCCATCACGATTTTAAATGTACAGGTCTGACCTTTTCGCACTCTGTTATTTCAAATGCTTCACACAAGCTTTGCTGGATGTTCTGATTCTCTCTCAATCGCCACAGTCAGATTCAGTATAAGGGCTGAAAATATTTCATTCCCTCAGCTAGTGAAATCAGAAACCATTAGCCTGATGTGGCATAGTCCTTTCTGGTTGAGCACATCTTTGCCTGTGGCCTGTCCTGACATCTGTCCACCCTCCACAGGGCCTGCATTAAATCTCATTTTAGATTATCTGCCTTGAATAGAAAACCAAAAGCGCTTTCACTGACAGGGGCTGAACACGCATGAAAGACAAACATTTGTGTCCTCATTGTTCTCCATTCTTGTTCAAGCTTATTCTGTGATTTACACCCTGAAATTCTAGGCTTGTTTGGATCAATACTGTAATCAGCTGAGGCATTATTCTTTGGATCATCAGTGAAGTCTGGGCATTAAATGATGCGGAATGGTACAACAGTGCCCTCTTCTGGATTATCAACCTTCTTGCATGAGTATTTTGGACATTTGCCATGAAGCCGTAATGATGCCTAATTATAACATGCTGCCACAGAGCTGATGGGGTCTTTACTTTTCAGCCCCCTACAATCATAACCCTTTATGTAACATTCAATTAATCTCTCAAGCAGGCAACAGTACTGAGAGTTTCCTCTCTCCTGCAGGTTACCTTTGAAAATTAGCTTTGGTGACGCACCGCTGGCTGTCAACAAATGTAGGCCTATTATACCACTGACTCATATGTACTTTCAGACTGTACAGAAGCCTAACTTTTAACAGCTTAAGATTAGTCTTTGTACTTTGACAGCGGTCATTAAAAACTCAAACAAACAAGTGCTTGTGCACAGACAAGCGTGCAATACAGAGAATAATATGCAAATGAGACACTAATGAGGGATCTTCTGGTATGTCTGAGGGAGATATGTAAATATTTACCATGGAGTGTGACATTTAAAAAGGGTAACAATTTATTAATTAAGCTAATTACCCCCACACACACACACACACACACACACACACTTCCCCCCAGCTGCACTAATACAGAGAATTAGCCTATGTCAACACACATTGGCTGAATCCGAAATCGCCCCATAAACCCTCAATCACAATTCCCTACGCTTGTCCACTAATACAGTTAACTTGAAGGAGACTTACACTCGTTATTGCTGTGCAATGTGGGATATAATGAGTGCACTCAATAACATCCACTATGGTTTCGGACACCACTACAAATGGCTGTCCCTTCAAATAACGCCCTATTTGAGGGTATAGGGGGTGACTTCGGATTCAGTCTGTTATGTGATACATGTGAACCTTCCAGTGATTTCTAAAGTTTTGTCATATTTCCTCATATTATGTTCTGTTAGCTTCTATTAAACTGTTATTTATTCAGCAAACAAATGATATGACAAAAATAAATTCAACAAAACAAAGAAATTCAGTAATAAAAAGGTGAAAAACTGCTCAAAAAAGCCAATCATATAAATGCCTATGTTGAATCAACAAGCAAATAATTTCAACCTTTTATGCCATAATTTATTCAATGATTATGAATTTGTCATAATTATAATTTATTTTTCTTATGTAGCTGAAACAGGCTTCCATAAAAAAAAAAAAAAAAAAAAAAAAAAAAGTGAATTATGCTAATTATGTCTAAGCATCTCATAAGTGTGGCTTTTTATCTTATAATTTCAACATGTATGCCATAATTCAGACTTTTGTCTCATACTAAAATAAAAAGCATTTCTTATGTGGCAGAAATGGGCTTCGATACAAAATATGTATGATGCTAATTATGCTAATTATAACTTAGCATATCAGGTTTAACTTTTTTATTCTATCATTTTTTTTAGGTCACAATTATGAATTCAATGTCATAATTGTGACCTTTTTATCCTATAATTTTGAATCGATAATCGATAATTTTTATCATTTACCATAATTTACTTTTACTCTTTTTCTATTGTTGCAGAAATATAGGCTCACACTGCAAAAGATTAAATGATCAATAAGTTATGCCAACATATGTTTTTACATTGCTTTAACTCATCAAAATAAGCTAAGCAAATTTCCACTTTTTTTGTAGATTCAACTCATTTTTAAGTCAGTTTAATGCAATTTAAGTTGAAATGACTTAACATCCAAGCACTTAAACTTTTAAGGATGCAACTTTTTAAAAGTGTATATTATATTATTCTATTTTAATTATATTCTTTCTTTATTTTTATTGTCAGATGCTGCCAATTTATAACAGCTGGCCTGGAATGGGATTTTTGTTAGAAGAAGAAAATGGCAACTGTTATACCTCAGAGCAACGTCTGGTCTGACTCAAGCCCAGCGGCACCAGCACAGCAGTTGTTACTCAATGATTGTCATTTAGCTCCAAACAGAGTTCTAATTTAAACCTGAAGCTTCAGAGGTGGTAACACTTCCCCTCAGTAGCTGAAAAACATATCATGTTAGATGAACATCTAGACAACACTGAGTACTGGACTAAGAAATATTTACCTTCCCTTCCAGCATCTGTAACAGAAATGACAGCAGTACTCAGGAGGAACAAGTGACCTTTCAGAAAATACATTGTAAAGTTCTGATACTCTCTCACAACTCCCTTAGATGACGTTTTACTCTTTTGCAAAGTACAAAGATGCATTCTTAACTGTGGTGTAGCTTCTTACAAATCCATTGAGGGAGACAAAACCTAGAATTTTTCTTTCTTCAGGATCATTGTGGGCAATATTATATCCCCTAATATTGTGTGCATCTGAGATAAATTAAGTTGGTGAAGAACCTCATCATGTTATCCAGCATAATTAAAAAAGGAATAAATCTGATCATCTGCACAAGAAGATTAAATTAGTGACTGTTTTTGAAACAGTTCTTTTTCAAATGTCCAGCTTTAAACGGTATTTGATTCATGACTCATTCAGTGAGACTGTCTGACAGGTGGGCCTTTTTAAATTTGTTTAGGTGGTATTATCATATACTAGACATGTACTATTTGGCATTGTAATTCTGCACATTTCTCAGTCTGCAGTCACGCTAAATGACAGGGGAGAACAGAAGAAACCTGAGGAAGGACGTTCAACAGCCTTATTTCTCACGTCGTGTGTATGAAAATAAAACGCACTGTAAAAGTCCTCTAGGATATCAAGTAAATAGATGAACAGATATGCTTTATATCACTGGACAGCTCAAGCCTTGATCCTTATCATTAAAATCCTTATTGTACAAACATCAGTTCAAGCACTCACACATTTTTGTTTTTCTTTGTTTCGAAGTTTCGCTGTTCGCTCCACTTTTTGCAGAACTACAAACTTTTCAATACTTTTGGTCCCTTTGGACAAAGTCTGTTGTATCCTTGATCACAAAGATTAGAGGTCTGATTGATTCTGTCTACCTCCACCAATAAAGTGGACATATTTTCCCAGAGCTATATTCGGATGAAAAATTTAATTGAAAAACTGAGATGGGGAGAGAAAATACCAAGACTCTAACTCAGTCAAGCCATCAGGAGTTTTATGGTGTCTGAACAGATGATTGATTACAGGTTTGGAGGTTTGTGGGAAACAGTCGTTCTCAGGGAGCACACGTGAAAAAAAACAAAAAAAAAAACACTGGCTGTGGTCTTTCATACTGTAATTATAAAACACATGTGTCCCAACAAACTTCTGAAGACTCTCTCCTATCCTCTCCCTCATGCATTTTTTCTTTAACTGAAGACGGAACTATTAATGCGTCGTGCCCAAAACATCTCATAAACTGTAGAGAAGACAACAGCAATTTTATCTTATCTTAAACTTATCTCAGAGACTACACACAATACAAATCTTTTGGTATAAGAATACAAAATATATCCCAAATGTAATAGTACCATTTAAATATTTAGATTAAGAAAGACCTGATCATAATTTTTAATTTAATACAAAAGGTCTGAATATTATTGCCCCCCTTAATAGATCAATATTACCGCATTTATTTCACTTAAGAGTTGACTATATACACCGATTCCTAATATTGTGTTGGTCCCCCTTTTGCTGCCAAAACAGCCCTTTTTGCTTTGTGGCAGGGCACATTATCCTGCTGAAAGAGGCCACAGCCACCAGGGAATACCGTTTCCATGAAAGGGTGTACATGGTCTGCAACAATGCTTAGATAGGTGGTACGTGTCAAAGTAACATCCACATGGATGGCAGGACCCAAGGTTTCCCAGCAGAACATTGCCCAAAGCATCACACTGCCTCCACCGGCTTGCCTTCTTCCCATAGTGCATCCTGGTGCCATGTGTTAAGCAACGCACCCAGCCATCCACGTAATGTAAAAGAAAACATGATTCATCAGCTCTTCCATTGCTCCGTGGTCCAGTTGTGATGCTCACGTGCCCACTGTTGGTGCTTTCGGCGGTGGACAGGGGTCAGCATGGGCACCCTGACTGGTCTGTGGCTATGCAGCCCCATACGCAACAAACTGCGATGCACTGAATTTAACTTTTTGAGCAATCTGAGCTACAATAGCTTGTCTGTTTGATCGGACCACACGGGCCAGCCTTCGCTCCCCATGTGTATCATTGAGCCTTGGCCGCCCATGACCCTGTCGCCGGTTCACCACTGTTCCTTCCTTGGAGCACTTTTGATAGATACTGACCACTGCAGACCGGGAACACCCCACAAGAGCTGCAGTTTTGGAGATGCTCTGACTCAGTCGTCTAGCCATCACAATCTGGCCCTTGTCAAACTCACTCAAATCCTTATGCTTGCCCATTTTTCCTGCTTCTAACACATCAACTTTGAGGACAAAATGTTCACTTGCTGCCTAATATAGCCCACCCACTAACAGGTCCCGTGATGAAGAGATAATCAGTGTTATTCACTTCACCTGTCAGTGGTCATAATATTATGCCTGAGCAGTGTATTAAATCAATAATATTTAATGCAATGTTATTTTTTCTTTATTCTTTTATCTGTCAGGAATAACGTGTTTTAAGCAAAAGTCTAAGTGGTAGCCTACCTACATTATTAGAAATGGGTTACATTTTTACTAAAATATATTCATCAACTGAAGTCAAAAATGTATTTAATCTAGACACTTTAATCAGATAATGTTCATTACATATTTTAAATATTCAATATTTCAGTTCACTCATACAATTTTTATTTCATAGCTAATGACACAATTGCCTCAGACCTTATATAGCTAAGATAAGATAAAGTCTTTTATGGCTCCCAGTGACAGACAGTGTGAGTATGTGACGCTTATACTAACTCTGTATCCTGGGGGTTATACAGTTATTTGAGAGGCTGAAGGAAGGAACAGTGAGCGAGTGAGTGGGCCTAATGTCTGAGTAAAATATTAAAAAGGGTCCCTAAGGCAGGTCAAAACTCTTAACTGTAGACCTGACTTTAAGGTAAATGTTGTATTTTTATTCATTTGTCATAGTTTTTCAATCCAAAGCAATTACACTTCATTCAGGGGTCACATATTATCAATTTACTGTATGCATTCCTTGGGAATCAAAGCTTTGCGTTGCTGATACTAAGCTTTACTGTTTGAGCGACATGGGAAATACAAACTGTATTATTAAAAAAGCAATTTTTGATTGTGATTGTGTGTTGCCAAATGAAAATAAAAGTATGTAATGAAATTAAGTACTGGATATCCAAGAAAAGAAATAGCATATATAGAAATAGATATGACAGCGATAACTTTACTGACAATAAACAGAATAAATCACTTTAGTTTATGAGCTAACAGTGACAGTCAAATATCCAAGAAAGGAATATAGTAGCATATAGCCTACACATATATAGCTTAAATTATGTTTTGTTTTGTTTAAAAAAAGGATAGAGATAGTTTTACTGATAAACAGAATAAATGACTTTAGTTTATCTGACTGAATACAGTACAGTACAGTACCCAGACGTGCTGTAGCAACTCATAATGTAATGACTGCACATAATCTAATAAGCATTACATTATTATTATTATTATTATTATTATTATTATTATTATTATTATAAAATGTAATAATTTTCTCAAAATGTAATACAATCTTGAGCTCATAATGTAATAATTTTATATTATGAGAAATGTATTACATTATAAACTCACCAATATGTCTTATTTCATTATTGTAATAGTTTTTAAAACTAAAATAAAAAAATAGTATTCCATACATTTACATTTACATCATATACATTTGTAAAATTCTAATGTCTTAAACTACGACGTTTAAATATTCATACAATTATTATTATTATATGTTTAAACATAAAGCATTGGTATTCCTTTACAGTACATTTTTAAAAATACAATTGCTTTGTTTAATATTTATAATAATAATAATAATAATCTGTTGCATTTCGCAGGTAGTTTAAGGTAGTTTTTAAATGTACTTAAGGAATACTAATTTTCTTATGTTTTAAAAACTATTACAATAATGAAATGTTTTGGTGAGTTTATAATGTAATACATTTCTCATAATGTAAAAATTATTACATTATGAGCTCAAGAATTTATTACATTTTGAGGAAATTATTACATTATGAACATATTATTACAATAATAATGTAATACTTATTATTAATACTTATATTGCGCCTGTCATAACTAACAGTGACAGTCAAATCCTGTGAGAATTCCACCTGCGAACGTGGGAATGCAACTCTCCATCCAATAGAATGAGGCTATGGGCGTGTCCTCCTGCTGCCATCCATGCACAAGTTAAAACTGAGCTCGCTCTGAGTCTGTGGGAATGCCGCGCGAGCATCCTGGCGCGCGTGTGGGATTTCTGAACTTTCTGTGTTTGTCTCCTGTTCCCTCGTGGATGTAACCAAAACAGCGGAGAAATCAACCGAGCACTATTTGGATATTTAAATTACTCAAGAACGTCCCGTGTCTGTTTACATTCGCCTTCAGCATGGAACTTTACAGATTTCTCATTCTATTGTTTTCACTGACAGGTAGCTCAGCGCAAGGAGTTGAAACACACGGACTGTCCTACGCGTACACGCCAGAACTCTCCGAGGACGAGATACTGGTGGCAAACAACGGCATACACGTGCCTTTCGGGAGATCTGTTTACATCGATCCCATCAACGACTTGGTCATTGAAGTTCAGCCTGGAGACAGGTGCAGTATTACCGTTCTGGATAATGATCCACTGTCTCAGAGACCGGGACATGTGTCTCCTAAAAAGTTCCCGTGCGAATTTGGTCCTAACGATGTGAGATACTCTCATTTCGGTTCTAGGAGCCCTGCGGGTGACAGGGTGAAGCTGCAACTCAGGTATGACACTCAGACTGAAACTATTATCATCCCCTTTATGCTGGAAGTTGAGGTTGTTTTCACACAATTGGAGATTGTTACTAAGAACATGCCTCTTGTTGTTGATAAACTGCGTGGTACTAGTAATCCTATTGGCAGGAAGGTTTTAGACTTTACCTATGATAAAGACTCTGAACAGTGTGAGGTAACATCGCTGGCTGCCACTAGTGTTCTTCCTAGATATGGTAAAGTGGTTGATCAGAGCAAGCTGGAGAAAATGATGGACTGTGACCTGTTTCTCAAATCAAATATCCGCTATGAGCACACGTCTTCCCAGAAGTCACCTAATAAGGATTACATCCCAATGGTCGTGGAACTACGGAGCAAAGAAAATAATTTACTGAAAGAAGAGTTTTTCCATGTGATGATCCGGATCAAAGAGGGCGAGGAAAACACTCCCCCCAGACCGAGTTTTGTGGCTATGATGATGATGGAAGTTGATCAGTTTGTTTTGACGGCTCTGACTCCTGATATGCTGGCTGCGGAGGACACGGAATCCAATCCTGATGATCTCATTTTCAACATCACTTCTCCTCTGTCCTTTGAGGAGGGTTATATCGTGAGTACAGATGATAGGAATTTACCTATCACATCCTTTTATCAAAGGGATCTGAAAGATCTGAAAATAGCCTACAAACCTCCCTCTCTGGACTCAGATACCGAGAGGATCTTTCAAATAGAGTTTGAGGTCATAGACACAGATGGTGGCATTTCTGATCCTTTTGCTTTCATGATTGTTGTGAAGCCCATGAATACATTAGCGCCAGTAGTCACTAAGAATACCGGCCAGCTATTATATGAAGGCCAGTCTAGGTCTTTGTTCACTCAGAGCAATTTGGAAATCAGTGATGAAGACAACCTGGACAGTGTCAAGATAACGGTGGTTGATGGGCTGCGCCATGGTCTCTTAACTGTTCTGGGCTCCAGCAGGAAGTATTTTACCCCAGCTGACCTGGAGGTGGGCATTGTGTTTTACCAGCATGATGGTAGTGACACATACAGTGATAATATAATATTCAGAATGTCAGATGGCAAGAATGAAGTAGAATTTTTGTTTCCCATTACAATTGTACCCACAGACGATGAGCCGCCCATCATAAATGCAAACACGGGGCTGATTTTATTCAAAAATCAGATGGTGCCCATTTCTCAGCTTATGCTCAGTGCAGCAGATATCGACTCTGAGGATTCCACTATTAAATTTACAATCGAGCCTCCCCTTTCTGCTATTGGTGAGGTTGTGCTGAGGCAATCTGAAGCACCTGAGGACCCGTCATCCTGGAAATTTAATGCAGAAGATGGTGTGTATGAGAAAGTAGTGACACAGTGGCTACAGAAAGATATTACAGATGAAAAGCTCTTCTACAGGCATACAGGCCCACACATCACAGAGACAGTTACTGATCAGTTTGTTTTTAAAGTACAAGATGATGCTGATCCTCCAAACCAATCTAGTGTGAATTCATTTATTATTAAAATTTTACCTTTTGATGATATTCCACCCGTGCTGTTCCCAGGCACTACTTTGCAGATGACAGTACATGAGTACCAGCTGACTCATTTGAGCAAGAATGTTCTTCGTTACACTGACTTGGACTCTGAGGACCGTGACCTGAAATATACAATAACTCGACCACCCACTGACATGGATGAGAATAGTCCCATTCAATTTGGGTCTGTTGTTTTAACTGACAGCTCCGATACTGACATAACAGAATTTACCCAAGCGCAAATTAACCATCATAAGATTTCCTACAGTCCACCAGACCTTGAGCTCGGCATTATACCTCATGTGGTGCAGTTCCATTTCACCGTAGAGGACACCGCTGGAAACGGTGCTGATGGAGTTTTTAAAATTTTTCTGCAGCCTGTAAACAACAAACCCCCACAGATAACGAACACTGGATTCACAGTCCTTGAGAGAGGGGTGCATGTCATCACGAGTGCCGAACTTGACGCAAATGACCTTGACACTGACAGTAAGCTAATTTCATTCACGCTAAGTAAAACCCCACTACACGGCCATGTTCAACATATATTTACTGATTTAAAACAAGGGAGTAGTTTCAATTTGATGGATATCTCTGATGGCAGAGTATCTTATGTCCACAATGGAGATGAAATGACAAGCGACAATTTTAAACTTGATGTCAGTGATGGTGTTCATGTTGTAACGATCACCGTGAAGGTAGCGGTAAAGCTTATTGATGATAAGACACCAACACTCAGGCTCAAAATGGGCACCTTTGGCTCTCGCTTGGACGTGCTGGAAAATGGTGCCACAGAAATTACCACTAATGTCATCCAGGGAAAAGATGAGGACACTGATGACTTGAGGTTGATGTTCATTGTGGAAGAAGCCCCTAAGTTTGGAGAAATTCTGGTGAGTGGAGTTTCCTCGAGCAGATTCACCCAAGCTGATATCATCAATGGTCTGGTTGTGTATGCTCACACCAGCGGTGAGATTGGTCTTACTTCGATAGAAGATTTTTTCAACCTGACCCTCTCTGACATGTCTGATGAGTGGAATGTAGGGGGTAACCGAGTAAACGGAGTTCGTGTTCATGTCACCATTCTCCCTGTAGATAACCAGACTCCAGAGGTCACAGTTGGCAATACCTTTAACGTCTTTGAGGGGGAAAAAAACACAATCGGTAGGCATCAGATAAGGGTTGAGGATGCAGACACTCCAATTGAGGACATCCTTTGCACCATCATTGTTCAGCCCACATCAGGATATGTGGAGAACATCTCTCCAGCACCAGGCTCTGAAAAGTCAAGGTCAGGATTGGCAGTAAGTGCTTTTACCATCAGAGATATGAATGAAGGTCATATTCATTATGTCCAAAGCATACATAAAGGAGTTGAGCCAGTGGAGGACAGGTTCACGTTCAGATGTTCAGATGGTGTGAATTTCTCAGAGAAGCAGTTCTTTCCCATTGTCATTATTCCCACCAATGATGAAAAACCAGAGATATTTATGCGAGAGTTTGTCGTAATGGAGGGCATGAATGTTATCATTGACACGCCACTCTTGAATGGAGCTGATGCTGATGTTCCTGCAGAAGAGTTGACATTTATCATCACCAAACCCCCAGATCATGGGTTCATCCTCAATCAGCTTGCTAGTGGCTCTGTACCAATCACCAACTTCACTCTGGAACAAATCAAGGAAGCCTCTAGCATAATTTATGAACATGATGATTCTGAAACCACTGAAGACAAGTTTGAAGTTCTTCTTACAGATGGGAAACATTCAGTTAAAGGCACCATAATGATCATGATTATCCCTGTGGATGATGAAACACCAAGGCTTGCTATTAATGATGGACTTGAAATCGAAATTGGTGAGACAAAAGAGATTAATAGTAAAGTCCTAAAGGCTACTGATCTGGACTCAGATGATGATTTCCTTACCTTCATTGTTCGTTATGGCCCCAGTCAGGGCTTCCTTCACAGAAAATCAGGATATGTGGAGAAAAGATCTGCCAGATCTCTGGAGAACATAACAATTGGCATGAACTTTACACAAAACGAGGTGAACAAGGGTCTCATTTTGTACACTCACAATGGACAGGAAGGCATCCGTGACCTTGTAAAGTTTGACGTAACAGATGGCATCAATCCTCTAATTGACCGATATTTCTACATTACCGTGGGCAGCATTGACATGGTGTTTCCTGATGTCATCAGTAAGGGGGTGTCTCTTAAAGAAGGTGGCAAAGTGACGCTCACTACGAACCTCCTCAGCACTAGCGATCTCAACAGCCCTGATGAGAACTTAGTTTTCACCATCACAAGAGCCCCAGTGAGAGGGCATTTGGAAAACACAGATACACCAGGTATGCCTATTGTGTCCTTTACCCAGTTACAGCTGGCCGGGAGCAAGATCTACTACATCCATACTGCCGATGATGAAGTCAAGATGGACAGCTTTGAATTTGAGGTGACCGATGGCTACAACCCTGTGTTCCGCACATTCCGTGTTTCAATTGTTGATGTTGACAATAAAAAGCCAGTACTGACCATTCATGACCTTCTAGTGACTGAGGGACAGACCAAACTCATTACACCCTTTGAGTTGACCGTTGAAGACCAAGACACAGCTGAGCACCTGCTGAAGTTCACAGTCACCCAACTGCCCATTCACGGCAAACTGCTCTTCAACAACAGCCGACCAGTGACTTTGTTCACAAAGCAGGACCTGAATGAGAATATGATCAGCTACAAGCATGATGGCGCTGAGTCTGACAAGGACAGCTTTTCTTTTACAGTCACTGATGGGACCCATTCAGATTTTTTTGTATTCCCTGATACAATTTTTGAGACCCAAAGGCCTCAGACTATGAAGATCACCATTGTGTCTGTGGACAACGGTGTGCCTCAGATAGTGGTTAACAAAGGTGCACCGACTTTAAAGGTCTTGTCTGTGGGAAACATTGGTTATCAGATCACAAACAAAGTCCTGAAGGCAGTAGACAGAGACAGCAGCCCTGATGCTTTGGTTTTTCACATCACCTCACAGCCAGAGCATGGCTACCTGATTAGCCTGGACAGAGGGAATGACTCCATCAACACCTTCACACAAGGTAATGTATCATCAGCACAGAAATGTTCTAATCCCCATTGATTGTGTTGTGTGAAATTTTATTACTTGCTAGAAATGTAATGTAATTCTCTTTATAACTATCATTTGAAGATAAACATGTAAGAATTGTCTTTAAATGCTATGTACCCATCATGTTCAGGACAGTTTCTTTGTTCTTATTAATTCTTGAAAGAATTTAGTTCCATCTTGACACTTTGCCCTTTGCCAAGAGCACAGGCTGTAATATGTGTCTGTCTCTTAGCCTTCAGCTTAAATTCTTGATGAGACAACTAGAGCGTTCACACATCTCCTTTCAATTATTAAGTTCTCATACTTTTGCCATCTAACAACCCTGTAGTGACTATTTTTCGAAAAAGGAGTTACTGGTTGGAGGCAACCCACATTTTAAATAGTTAAAGGTGAAGTGTGTGATTTTTGTGCCGCTAGCCATAACAAACAGAATTGCAATCTGTATTTTTTTGAGCATCTTGGGCTGTACATAACAACCATGGCTCAACCAGTGGCATGAGTTTGGGATGGGTTTACCTGTTAATGGAACAATGGTACATGGGGGCCCATAACACACTCAGATTTTTAACTAGCTATTTAAATACTCAATGTTAAGATCCTTAGTTTTTTATATATATATATCAAGCATTTAAAACAATGTTTTCATTGGGGCAATTTCATGTTTAATGATTATATTTTTATTACATGCATGAGATGTGACTGTAATGATGCATAACAAATGACTCACACAATGTGCAGTTGTTAATAAGTTTGCAAACCCCTCGAAATATCTGTATTTTAGCATATATATATATATATATCACGATTAATTGATTTGACAGCACTAATATATAGCTAAAGCTCTGGAAAAGATTAAGAGACTTAACATCTCTATCCCTACATACATACATTTTTTATAATAATAATAATAATTATTTATTATTATTTTCATTTTATATCTAAAATTATACTTGTGTATATATATAACCTTCATCTGGGCATTTTTTAAATTTATTAAATATGGATCTTGCAGATTTTGCAATGGATTTATAAACTCAGGAGTTTAACTCTTGTTGCTTAGAACAATTTTCACATTTTATAATAATAATTTTTATCTTAACCATGAAAATACATAAACTAATGTATTTTAAAATGTACTACATATCACATAAAAAAAAAAAAAAGAAATTTCACCTTATAGTGCATTTTAATAAATTTGCTCTGGTTCATGACTTCTTGACTGCTAAAGCATAAATGCACTCCTTCAAACATGAGTGTCTAGTGAGAAGATGCGAAATCCATGTCAGACTAACTTAGTCTGAAATGTGTCCCAGACGTTGGAAAAGGGCAGATGTGCGAAAACGACAGGGAGAGACCTGGCAAACCTGACCTGACCTCATCAGTACGAGCAGTGAAGCAGAAGGGACAGTCACTTCTCTTTATTTACTTTGCCCTTTCCCCATACTCTTCTACCACTTGCTCTTTGGCATTCGCTAAATATTTAACGATGAGAGTGTGTGCCGGTGATGAAAGAAGACATTTTATTTTCAATATGAAAAGTGGTTTCATTCATGCATAAAGAATCACAGGCTTATATTTGTATGAGGCCTCTTCCTCTAATTTAAAGAAGTGGGTCAGAGCAAAGGGAATAGAGAGCAAGGTTGTTCATGGTATAACTAACTTAACCACTGTGTATCAGTGCAGATGTGGTTAAGGGGTCTAATTTGGTAGATGGGACAAACCAGATGTAGGGAAGTCTTAGGCTGGAATCCTGTGTTTAAAATTCTTGTTCTTGCCTGTCATTATGTAACAGCTTGTCACCTGTTTTGCTGATTGTTTTGTGACTCACTCCCTACTGCTTTGGTGAATATTCTCACCTGGATTTATTAATACTTAAAAAGCTTTTTTATCTACAGATGTGTTTTGCAAAACCAAGAATGCTTTTTGCATTAAAATGAAGATCTTTGTAAGTTGAGCGGCTTATGGAATAATTTGATCTTTGAGCGTTTCACTCTAGGGTCTGTAGATCATTATAAAATATGAGGATTTTCATAAATTGTTTTGCTCTATTTTCTTCTGGATTTCATTTGTGAGGTTTAATCTTGCAGGTTTGTATTTGTCTGTGTTTTCAGCTGACATAGATGATCTTAAGATCTGCTATATCCTGAAGGACGAGAACAATGCCACCAGTGACCTCTTTAGTTTCACCGTTGAGGACAATGGTAAGTCCTAAAAAATAAAAAATCACCATTAAAAATTAAATGCACATGCTTTTTAATGATTTTTATGCATTTAGAATTATTCATTAACACATTTAGCATATAAAGTGAGGAATAATACAGCACAAGTCATTTGAATTCATGAATGATATAATGTGCTCTGATTTTAGGTGTCATTACACACGGAATAGCTTAGATGATTAATCGTGAGCGTTTGGACCTGAGAGGCATATATTCAGATGTGTAGCATTCAATTAAGCTTTTTCTTTCCATGGTAGGTGAACTGCCTGTGTGCTGCTTATTACATGCTGTGCTACCTTTGACTGGAAGAAAAAAAAAATTAAATGAGTTTTTAGTACATCAAAGAAAAACTTAAAAGTGACTTAGTGTGGGTTAGAATGACCCTAAGAACAGGGTAGGATTAAATCTGGTAAAGCATAGATAATCATGTATAAATTAGGTTGAATGTGATAATCCAGTCACTGTTACTGGAAGAGCTCGTGGCTAAAGAACTTGGTACGATTAGTGATGATTTGTGTTTTAGTTTTAAAGCCAAATATGTGATATGCACATTATAGGAGTAACATGTGGATTGTCTTTGTCAGTGCCCAGAAGGGCACATCATGGATTGAAGGGTCTGCATCCACACAACACAAAGGGTGTATAAAACTAGAGGTAAGATGACACATAATTAGAGTTTATAGCCGTGATTATAAGCCACCCCTTTTCAGGCTTACAATTACTTTAAGTATGAGGGTCTCTGGCATTGGAAAGAGTTGGGAAAATACATGCTCTATAGAAAGACAGCTGGTTTAACTGCAGTATAAAGGCTTCATGTCTCTCTCACACTCACAATCACTAGTTGTGTCATGAAACAAGATAATAATTACAGTATGCTTAGCATCTTCAAGTGAAGAGGCATTAACTGTTTGAAAGGATTTGTACAAGGCTGCATTTTGTGTTTTTAGTCGGGATGTTAAATAGGGCTGGGTAAAAAAAAACATTATTTTTCAATTTTAATCGATTAATTTTTATCAACCGGTATCGATTCTTAAATCCCCTATTTTCAGTTGATGAATGAACGTAACTTTGTATAGCCCCACCTATCCGATAAATCGCAATAATCTTTGTGCTTTGTTACTTTTGATGAGATACAAAGTCTCAGATTTCAAATTACGTCCATTTTATTATGAAAAACAAATACAGTTTTGGTGCTGTTTAATGTGGTGTGATACATCACAGTAGCGCAGCTCGGTTCAACAGAAGTGGCAGCGCGGAGCGCACGTGAACTGATCATCTCCTCCGCTTTAATACCAGTTACAGTGCCAAATAAACATGAATGAACGTCAAAAGTATGTTAAAACTGAAATCTTTATCATGTCACATGTAATCGCTCAATCAGTGTTTCAACTGTGGAAAGACGTCAGTAAAACAATATGTCACCTAATGTCACATTTACCTCAGAAAAGCCATTCAGTGTCCATAAACTCATTAGTCAGCTAGAAAAAATGAAATCAAGCGTATAGCGTCAGTTCTGGCAGGTCACGTTAGTCAAGCTCACATCAGCCGTCTGTCAGCTGATCACATCTACCTATAGGACGTCTATACAGCATACATGTATATAGCTCCTCAGTACTATCAGCAGCTGTTCTCCAGAGCTCATTTACCCTCCTCCAACCCCAGCTCCTCTTCTTGTCAGTCAGGATTTGGTATTCTAATTCCCCTTGAATCAGACTAAATTCCTGAATTATTTTGTACAGTTAATATCAACATTAATGATATTTGCAATACATCATGTTGGTTCTGTTCTGTTTACCCTAAGGGGGGTTATTGCTGCTCTCCTTGCTCTTATCCACGCTAGGCTGCATGGATGCGCAGGGAATTCTTCCCCAGAACAGAACCATACCGCCAATCCAAACTACATGCTAATAGTCAATCAATCATATTTGATTTATAGTGGTCCTGACGGAACTCTAGAGATGAGCATTTTGATAAATATATGCACCACATTACATAGGCTATTTATTATATTTTTTAATGTTCTCCAGTATTAATGCATGTTTAAATAAATCCGTAAAGTTTTTGTGATTGCCACCATTTAAATAATCATATTTCTACTTTGTTTTTGGAAATATAACTATGTAATTGTAAAGTTAATATTATAACTTTTTATTATTATTATTATTATTATCATTATTATTATAAAAAACATTGTGTAATTTGTTTTGTGTTTAAATCAGGTAATGTTACCCTTCAGTATTAGTAATGTACCAGCTGACTATCATGTATAGTTTACAGCATTAGTTAAGAATTTTTTCCTCAAGAAAATTTGCCATGTACTGTATCTGATATATATAAATCCACAATAATCGATATAGAATTGAATTGACTCAAAATCATAATTGAATCGAAAGCTTGTGAATGGAAATCGAATTGTAAAATGTGTGTCAATACCCAGCCCTAATGTTAAATGATTAACAGATTTAATTGAATTAATTGCTTGGTGTTAAAGACAGTATTTTTTTTTATATATATATATTTGTCGTAATTGCATCTTTTTATGAATGAAGGCCAGTCTCACTGATACTAATACTGCTACTGATGTCTCAGTGATTTAAAAGAAAAAAAGATAGACATTTAACATTACAGTATAATTGAAATCTATATAAATTTCAACAGGCTTTAAAAATAACAACTTTTAATTTAAATACCTCTGGCCTTCCTACCTGTCTAACAGGTGTCTAACTGCATAAATAATAAATTAAATATAGATTAATCCTTATTAAAGCTACAAATTTCTCTGTTACTTTTGTTCTTTTGATTAACATTAATGACAGGAATCACAGCAACTGGTTTATTAGGCTACTGTCACTTTAAGGTCTGCCACTGCCGAACATGACACGGATCTGTCACGTGCATCTCATTTTCTCAAAATTCATTTAAATTCATTTAAGACGTTATTTAACTAATTTAAGACTACTTTTATGATGAAATGGACATTTTAGCATAATTGTGCGTTACTGTTTGCTCAAGCGCGAAAGAAAACATTAAGACTCTTGTCTTGTTGCGCTTGAATGGTTTTAAAGCTTTTCCATGAATAAGAGCATGATCATATAATGTAACACTAGCCAAAGGATGACAGAAAAAAACAGATGCTGCGTTAATTGTTAAATATTTTTAACACGTTAAACTGAAAAAAATATATTGCATGTGTAAACAGGCCCAGTTTTTAGAATTGTTTTGGTTTATGTTTCTATTTGTTCCCTTAAGTTGCTTTGCTCTTCCCTCCCCCCGCTTTGGGAGTGGTTGTTGTTTGTCCTATTGTCAGTCATCTCTCAATTCAGGAAAGACCGAGGAATAGGAACTCTTTGGTATGCAGCTGTGTTGGTGTCTGACCCCTGAGCCCAGTGGGTCATTACCAGTTTTGTTTCTGTGCAGTCCTGGGGATAGTTTCACTCCATTGGTGGTGGAAGCATTTATTTTATAGGAAAGATCCCAATCATTAAGGGACTATCTGTTCCTTTCTCATCTCTTTTTACAGATTTAGTAGTGTGCAACCACAAAAGGGCTCAGTTTAGCTGTTTTCATCATGAGGTGCCTCAAGGCTTTCTCTTAGGACCCCTTTTTCCCCACATTTGTGCAGTAATATATAGCTTCATCTTGAAATTCAATGATTACAAACATTCTGCCACATTATGCCTGAAAAAGCTGGGCTAATTAGACTATCTTAGATTTGTGCTTGTCCAAAGAGCCCAGCAACCACAGCAAACATCATAAACTCCATTTTACAGCCAATTTGTGTTAAACAGCTGCATTTATAAAATGCACTCTGTTAGACTGTGACTTGCATATTTAGTAGAAGTAGTATTCCAGAGGGGTTTAATTAATTGTTTTGTTTTCCTTGCATACTCTATAATGATGATGAGGCTGTTTTTTTTAATGTAAAGAGCTATTATCATGTTTTCCATGTGCAGTTTAGAGGACCATGTGTGGTTTGTTCTAAGGATTGTGGCCTTCTGAAAATATTTCTGGATGCACCTTTTGTGTAAGTTATCCAGCTAAGGCTGAATGCTAGCTTTATCTTTTTCTGTAAACTGTCCATCAGAGTTTGGCCTAGATCATCTAGTTTTTGTTTATCTTTGCCTCTGTCTTTTTTGCTCTGTTCCAAAACCTAGTGAACTGCCTCTGGAGACAACATTGTAAGGCATCAAAGGTGTGCTCCAAATGCGAAAGCTGTTCCAAAATGTAGGCAACTTTTAATATTCTGCCTCCTAAAGCCCTGTTCACATGGTCAGCGATTCAATTCATGGAGGACGGCGAGTTGCTGGGCTGTTGGTTTCTAAAACGGTCTCTGAAATCATCTATCATCAACTTTCATCGAAAATGACTGATATCTGGTTGTTTTGTTGATGCAAGTATTTGTCAGTACAATATTAACGTGCCTTTGGCTGCATTTTCACTGCAGGTCTTGATGCACAATTCCGATTTGGTGACTATATCCGATTTTTTTTTTTTTTTTTGGACGACCCGCTTGCGTCATCTTTTAAAAGTGACCCGTATCCGATATTTGCATTTACAATATACATACATATACATATATATATCTCTTTAAAGGTCAGCAAAACATTGCCTTTGTCTTCGCAGTTCGTGTCCATCGAGTTGATGTCATTCACCTCCGTCCCTTTTTCAATGACGTACGACTCACATTTACTGGGGAATATCCGATGTGACCGCTTGCATAGCAGACACAAATGCACGTATCCGAATCATATTTATTACGGATTTATTACCATATATAAGTGAGGCCTGAATCTGATCTGAGGATATCGGAATTCATGTGTTTTTTTTTTCCTGCTTACACGTTCACATGTCATATCCGATCTGTGCAACATGAGAGGGAAAAATCAGAATTGGGTCACTTGAACCAGCTCATAAACAGTGTAAATGGGGCCTTTGGCTGGCCACACACTCAAAGATTTTAAGCCTTATTTATTTATTTATTTTTGCCTGATTTGCACCCCTAAGCGATCGGGGTGTTTGGCCTGATTCGAGGCTTGTCGCAAATGACTTTGTCCAAAAAATCCTTAGTTGTGTGGTGATTTATTTTACTGCTTCCGATCGCGTCAGAGCCCATCGGACACACTGCCAGAAGTGCATCTACGGGAATTAATTTGCTAGCTTCTAACCATTGAGCGTGCAACGTTGTACACTCGTTATTGAGGTGCATTATCAGACATTATTCAGTCCTATAATGTCCACTCTGGTTTCAGACACCATTACAAATGGCTGTCTCCTCAAATAGTGCACTTCTGTATATAAAGGTATGGGAGGTGATTTCGGACACCGCATATTTAAAATGTTCTATTTAAGATTCTTCCTTCTGTGTAGTCAGCGAGGCAGCTCATTAGGTTTTAGAACAGAGCTAATGGGTGTTTAAACTGTTTTTAGTCACATAAACACCCTCTGACTGACACTAATAAATGCAGGTCTCCATTTTAAATCATTTTGCAACTTGTGGCCCCCAAACTTAATGGGTAAAAGTGGACAGATTTATCAGTTACCCTTCCTTTGCATAAGGTCATAACGGATAACGCTCATTCTGATTCCTCTACCCCTCTCTTTGCAATCATGCCTCAGAGGCAGAGATTGAAATATGACAGGAACGACTGCAGGGACACACAGAGGCTACAAAGAACAGAAGGAAGCTTTACGTGACATATTATAGCTCTGAGATGTTTTTTGGGGTTTTTTTGGCTGTTGAACTGAGGGAATTTTTTCTGCAACATTCATTGATGTGAACTCCAGTGTTCAATCTAAAGCAAAAATGCCATTATGTACTAATGTGTTTTTTTTTTTTTTTTTGTGCCATTTAAAAAGAATGCTCGGTTTATTTTCAATAGACCTGACCATCAACATCAGGTTGGGAAGCAAAATAGTGCCTTTTTTCCTGGAGAGCATTTTTGCAGACTGTTCACCACCTTTTAGGTTTTTCCTAAAGCTCTGTTGTGCCTGGGTTAAAAAAAACAAAAACTCATTGCTGGCTATGTTTTCCTTGGTGTGCACATTGTATTATGGGGGTTCTACAAATCTCCATTATTTGCTGGGGATTTGTTGAACATGGTCCAGGTCGCTGTATGAACAATAAAGAACAATACTATTCTTAGCGTGGATGTAGATAACCATATGTTTGAGCCATTTATTTTTCTTCCATATCAAATTAACCAGAAATAATGTTGCAATGGGATGTTTTTGTAGCTCTGTTTCTCATTGTTGTCGAGACATAAGATTGCGTATTCACATGTGGATTAGCAAGAGCTAGCATTGAATTTCCATTGAAAGCCTTGTTTCTTCAGACTAAGTGGAAGGTGGGATGTTTTGTTTGGTTTTGGGGGTAGCGCAGGTATTTGGGGTCAGTTCAGATGTGGATTTCTGGATTAACCTTAGACCTGCATGGCTGATGGATTCAACGACAAGACCACACCTGCAGGTATTCCTGGTTAAACATTTTGAAGTGCCGTTGATCGAGTGGACAGGTGTCAAACCAGTGAAGGCTTTGCGTCTGGTGTCTTTCCGAAAGGAGGCGGTTCTGGGGGGGCCAGAGGGGGCCAGTGCTCAGTGTCAAATTTGGATCTCCATTTTTTTTTTATTAGTTGCAATGTACAGTTTTTGCTGTGGTGGTATGTGATGAAAAGAGTAATTTATTGTGTCATAACCAATAACCAATGCAGAGAAGCAAAACCGCACAAGGAGGCTGCGCGCTGTAGAGCGCAAGTAGCGACGTCTGTTTATGAATGATTCGTCACTCAAATAGTTGCAAAACGCGGCCTGTAATGGTTGCTACGCACTTGATTATAGATAAAATAAGCTATCTTTATACATGTTGTGTTGTGTGTAACTTCACCCATACGCAGCAGTGATACTATAGATTAATTTTACTGACTTGATGACTTTGAATTCCGTTCAGTCATTTCGTGCATTTAAACATGGTAGTTAAAATATAATTTTTTAATGGCTAATTTCTCCGAACACGTCCACATATGCAATCTTTGATCATATTCTGAATTAGGAAGTCATTATAATGCAGCCAAAGATAAATTCTGACCAACGCAATGAAAGAACCATTCATGAGCGACTATCACAGAGACGGTGTTTCACCACAGAGAAACCCGAGAAAGGATACAGGAAAAATAAAATAAAATACTTGTTCACTTATAGCGAGAAATAATACTATTCTATCCAGTTTTCCAGTGTTGCTTAGACCGTATTAGATTTTTGTTTTTAAACCATAAATAAAACAATCATGACTATATAGCCTATGCAAACTTCGCAAAGAGTCCGCTAACGGAGAACAGATGTAGGCTACAAAATAACGTAAAATAATTGGTTTAGTTTTGCTTTTATAAATTAAGCATGCATGATCATATATTACATATTACAGATATTACATATATGAAAATTTTCCTAAGTTGATTTGTGTTAGGCCCATCTCTAAGATTATGCAGCAGAATTCTTTTTATTTTATTTTTTTACATTATCAATTTGTTTTGTGTAATATAAAGTTTACAGATGCAAAAAGTGCCTAGATATTAAAAGTGTGTTATGTCATCACTGCTCATTATCACAATACAATACAAGATTACTTGTCAAATAAATAAATGAACTTGAAATTATTTTACTTCACGTGTACAGTACATGGCCAAATAAAAATGAATTTTTAATAATCCGAAAATAGGTTAGTTCACCCAAAAAGAAAATAAAAACACCTAAGAATATAACTCACCCTCATCTTGTTCCAAAAACCTGTATTATTTAGAACGTTGATAACCAAACCTTTCAGTGCTTCTTCTATGTTCAACAGAAGAAATTCATAGTTGGAATGACATGGGGTGAGTAAATGGTGATAGAATTTTCATTTTTAGGTGAACTACCTATTTTCTTGTTTAGATAAATGTTAACGTGTGCCCTCTAAAAGCACAAGTTACCGTGGCCTAGAACCGCCACAGGTCTTTCATCAGTCTGTTAGGAGTCAAAAGATCTGCTGTTCTTTAAACAAAGTAAGGTTATGCAGGTTGTTGCAGAAGATACTGGGACAGAAGGAAGTAATTGAGGGCATCCAGGCAAGTCGTGACCTTCGCAGAAGAAAACTTCCTGTGTTTTGTGAGGTTGTGGACCTCAAATCAGAGCAGCCTATAGATACTCTGAACTGTCTTCATTGCCTGTCCACATGTCCTTGTTGAATGTTTCCGAGTTCTGCTAGACTTGCTCAGCCTTCTCAATTCAACTAGAAAACAGTAAATCAGACAGCCAAGACTTTGTGGATGCAGCCAAGAGCCTATTGAGCTAGACAAGAAGAGAAAAGACCAACAAGCTGCTGTTTTGAGCTGAAGCACAGATTGAGTAACCATCCTTCAAAAATGCATGTGTTGATAATCTAGCTGATAGTTATGTTGTGATGGTTTCTGCTCTTCGAGAAGCACCTAAATGCAAAAATAACATTAATGACAGGATGTATTCTGTTCTTGATGTTTTTGATCAAGCATCAATGGTGCTTGTGAGGGAAACTTATGGGAAGGCATAAGACCTTGTCAGTGGCACACAACTGTCGTAATACTTATCCATAGATGATGTACATGTGTTCATTTTTAAATTAAAGTGGAGCATGAGCTTAGTTTGTGAACAGATATAAGTTAAATGTATTTTATTGCTGTCCTCATTCAGCAAGTGAATGCTACCAAAGCATTGTGTAATCAATTAGCAAGGTGGCATTTATTGAATTGGCTAGTTAATGCTAGTCAAGTTTTCACTACTAAAATTTTGAAATCACATGATATGATATTTTAAGTTAAATGAATTTCTTAACTTTATAAAATTTCAGGTAACTGATTGCCTAATTTAAAAATTTTTTTTTTTTTTTTAGTTTTGCTAACTTATTCGGGTTCACAGTGCAGCTAAGTGTAAGGGTGTTGTTAGGCCCGACTCAGAGCTCTTAAAAATATGGAAGTATGCGTTTTGCATAAAAGCATATGTTTTGAAGCATGCTTAAAAATTTGAGTGTTTATTAACATTTATCTGGATATCACCATTAATTGTGCAGTTGCTGAAGAATGGATCAAATATGTTTGCAGTAAGATTGCAAGGTTGATTCACGTTTATGCCCCGTCACTGATATGATTTCCCTCGCCTCCAGGCCGGCATCAGAGAGTTTTTGTACAGTCGTGCTTTGCAAGCAGTGGTTGGTTTAGATCGGCTCAGTGCCAGCCGCTTTACAAATCCGTGGCAACATAGAGCCAAGAAAGTCCTCCCCTATGGGCTCTCTAGTATACCTTGTTTAAGAGAAAGAAAAAAAGTTGACTTGTATCCTGTTGCATTGTAACAGTTTTTTACAGTGATAAGCTACACTGTAACAAAAAATATATTGCTTGCAACCGATGAGAGAAATGTGAGCATAATATGCACCAAAATCTCTAAAACTAAATTAAGTTACCATCCATCCTTTGTGTACTATGATGTTCTCACTTTTAAGTAAGCAGAATTATCAAGTTTTGAGTTTTTGAGTTTTTGAGTTTGTTATTCAGACAATGCCAACTTGCTAATTTGCTAACATGTTAACAATAGCATGGTATAATACTAGAATAAGTATAGCAAAACATATAGTTAAAACATGTAACTTCTTTCAAACCAAGCATGCGCCACTTGTCACATGATGGTAACTCTCCAAAAACCCACATTAACAGAAACTCTTTTAAATTAGCATAACAAAACATTAATCACTACTAAATCTCCCTTACCATTAATCTTGCACAAAAAATTATTTTAGCATTTAATCTCCCCTTTGAGTGCCATTGGCAAAGCATGCTGGGAAATAAAAATCCCAGCCCACTTTCAGTTAAACTTAAGTTAGTCTAAATGAAAGGAAATGAGTTCATATAACTCAAAACAATGAAACAGTTCAGTTTATTTGAAATATGTCAGTGCTGTGAACTCAAAAGAAAAAGTTCTAAATACTCATAACAGTTCTTTTAAATGAACTAATTTAATTTAAGTTTGTCCTACTCAAACCAGTTAACTATTTTGAACGTTAGGGTTTACGGTGTAGTTTGTCCACTTTGGATGGAGATAAAAGGCGGCAGCGATGACGGGTATTTCTCCAGTGAAGCGACAGGACACAATGGATTCCCCGGCTGCGCAAACATAAATCCCCGTAGTCTTTATTTGTTTCTTTTCGCCGGCATCTTTGTGGTTTTTGTGCATTCGTTGAAAGACAGTGTCGCATTCTTCTGGCCGTTCTCGTCCTGGCGGATGATAGATAAATGATTCAGACTTTAGTTGGCGGTTACTCTCTTTAGCTCTGCGTCCCATATGCACTTGTACATCAAACAAGACTTTATTGATGAAACCCTCAGGTTTATTTGGATTTAGTGCTGGAGAGTGCTTCATTTTCTGAAAGTATGCCTCTGTTAACGCAGGAAGGTGGGATGTTTTGTCACGCCATCTCAGCGTGAAAACGTTGTTGCTAAACTCGGGATCTTTTAAAAGACGTTGGCAGATTGGTGGATCATTGATGTACCGGTTAAGCCCTGCGCGTAGGCTAAATAGCTGCTGAAACCATAGGGTTCACCTTTCCATTTTTCACGGTGGCATACAATTGATGGAGAGCCGTGTTTAAGTTAATTTTGGTTATTGTTTTAAAATCAATAACCAGATCTTTTTTTGGCACACCAAGACAGCCCACATAGTCTGTTTAACAGTACCAACTTCATTTCTTGACTTTTGCAGCTCTTCAGTTTCTCTCTCATTAAAGGGATATTTCACCCAAAAATGAAAATTTTGTTTTTTTATTTTAATTTACTCACCCTCAAGCCATCCTAGGTGTACATGACTTTCTTTTTCAGATGAATACAATCAGAGTTATATTAAAAAATGTCCTGGGTCTTCCGAGCTTTATAATGGCAGTGAATGACAGCCCAAAATTTGAAGCCCAAAAAGTGTATCTATCCATTATAAAAGTAATCCACACGGCTCCGGGGGGTTAATAATGGCCTTGTGAAGCGAATCGATGGGTTTGTGTAAGAAAAATATCAATATTTAACAATTTATAAAGTAAAATATCTAGCTTCCGCCTGACCGTCTTCCGTATTCAACTTACAAAGAAAGTGTAACGCCTCTCGCAGTTCAAAATGCTTACGCTACGTCCGACTTCATCCAGAAATTGGTCAAAAGTGACAGTAAAGACTTTTTATTTGAAATAAGCTCTTTTCTCTTAAACGTAGAAGTCAAATAATCCTGAAAAAAATTTTTTCCACAATAATATTAAGCAGCACTGTTTTCAACATTGATAGTAAGAAGAAATGTTTCTATAGCATCAAATCTGCATATTTGAAGGATTTCTGAAGGATCATGTGACTGAAGACTGGAGTAATGCTGAAAATTCAGCTTTGCATCACAGGAATAAATTACATTTAAAAACATATTAAAATGGAGTTATTTTAATTTAATTTTAAAGTTATTTTTATTATGATAATATTCCACAATATTACTGTTTTGATCAAATACAGTGTTGGTGAATCTAGTGAAAAGTATATTCACAATGTAACTTGTAAATTTTGACTAGCACATATCTTGTATTATTTGATAGCTGAATTAGAAGTGAAATAATATGACTATCACAGATTAATTCCATAAACTAAGTTAGGAAATCAATACAGAAATATTAGTATGTGCAACAGATAAAGTAGTTTTAATAATCAAGCCTCAAAGTAGCACTTGTTTTTGACTTTTGAAGTTTGGGGAGTGTGGAGCTCCTTTTTGCTGATTTGCAGATTTGCTGATGTTGATGCTTTTGGCACACTTTAAAGCACACTCTATTCTTCTCATTCATTCTCACATTCAGATTTATTTTCCAGCCCTGTTAATATAAGACCTTTATGAATCACTATAGTAGTTTGTAAGTACCCTCAGGGGTCATCTCCATTTGACTTCTGTCAGTTTTTTTCCAGTCTCTCAGGAGGATTGAGAGTGTATCTGATGAATTATTTGTGAGCTCTATTTTTAGATGTTGTTAAGTTCTTCAAGGTTTCTGGATAGAGTAAAGCTCATGCACCAGATACTGATTAGCTTTTAATGAGCTATTCTGAGTGAATGTCAGCTGTTGTGCTGTCATGTATTTCTAGGAAACACTGTCTGAACTATCTGCCTTTGAAACACTACTGTTTAATAAAGTCATTAGGGGCTTTTTGTGTGAGAAGCTTCATGGAGACTGACAGTATCAGGGTTTGGACTAATCCACTGGGCTTCAAAGCAACTGTCAGTATGTTTTTTTTAGAGACAAAGCTAATGAGAGCATGTTGACAGCTGAACAAATACAAATAAATTTTATATTCACGTGTGATACTATCCTTTTATGACTAAATAGCTTGTTTTCTCTTTTCACATGAGTTGTCTTCTCATTTATTTAGATTTTTCGTCAGTTTCTTTCTTTTTGGTGGCCTCTACTGAGGCAAGAATCAATATTACTGTTTCTTATATTTAGTTAACGTTTCTCTTGGTCCCACTTTATATTAGGTGGCCTTAACTACTATGTACTTTTTTTGATGCAAGAACAATGTACTTATTGTGTTCATATTGTATTGTATATTGAGATGGGATACGGGTAAAGTTAAGGACAGGTGTGGTGGTGTGGGTAAGTTTTAAGGGTAGGGTTAGGGACAGGTGTGGTGGTATGGGTAAGTTTAAGGGTAAAGTTAGGGACAGGTGTGGTGGTGTGGGTAAGTTTAAGGGTAAAGTTAGGGACAGGTGTGGTGGTATGGGTAAGTTTAAGGGTAAAGTTAGGGACAGGTGTGGTGGTGTGGGTAAGTTTAAGGGTAAAGTTAGGGACAGGTGTGGTGGTGTGGGTAAGTTTAAGGGTAAAGTTAGGGACAGGTGTGGTGGTATGGGTAAGTTTAAGGGTAAAGTTAGGGACAGGTGTGGTGGTGTGGGTAAGTTTAAGGGTAAAGTTAGGGACAGGTGTGGTGGTGTGGGTAAGTTTAAGGGTAAAGTTAGGGACAGGTGTGGTGGTGTGGGTAAGTTTAAGGGTAAAGTTAGGGATAGGTGTGGTGGTGTGGGTAAGTTTTAAGGGTAGGGTTAGGGACAGGTGTGGTGGTGTGGTGGTGTGGGTAAGTTTTAAGGGTTATGTATGTATGCATGCATGCAGCATGCATGTAAAATAACTTTAATTTATAGTTTTTTTTTATTGATAATGATTTCACTTTTTTTATCTTTAGCTAGTGTGTAATGTTGCTGTTTGAGCGTAAACGTGGTGGTATGGGTAAGTTTAAGGGTAAAGTTAGGGACAGGTGTGGTGTTATAGGTAAGTTTAAGTGTAAAGTTAGGGAGAGGTGTGGTGGTGTGGGTAAGTTTTAAGGGTAGGGTTAGGGACAGGTGTGGTGGTATAGGTAAGTTTAAGGGTAAAGTTAGGGACAGGTGTGGTGTTATAGGTAAGTTTAAGGGTAAAGTTAGGGACAGGTGTGGTGGTATGGGTAAGTTTAAGGGTAAAGTTAGGGACAGGTGTGGTGGTGTGGGTAAGTTTAAGGGTAAAGTTAGGGACAGGTGTGGTGGTATGGGTAAGTTTAAGGGTAAAGTTAGGGACAGGTGTGGTGGTATGGGTAAGTTTAAGGGTAAAGTTAGGGACAGGTGTGGTGGTATGGGTAAGTTTAAGGGTAAAGTTAGGGACAGGTGTGGTGGTATGGGTAAGTTTAAGGGTAAAGTTAGGGACAGGTGTGGGGGTATGGGTAAGTTTAAGGGTAGGGTTAGGGACAGGTGTGGTGGTGTGGGTAAGTTTTAAGGGTTATGTATGTATGCATGCATGCAGCATGCATGTAAAATAACTTTAATTTATAGTTGTTTTTTTTTATTGATAATGATTTCACTTTTTTATCTTTAGCTAGTGTGTAATGTTGCTGTTTGAGCGTAAACAACATCTGCAAAGTTACGGCGCTCATTGCAAAGGGAGATATTTTCTAGGTAGGGTTAGGGACAGGTGTGGTAATGTGGGTAAGTTTAAGGGTAAAGTTAGGGACAGGTGTGGTGGTATGGGTAAGTTTAAGGGTAAAGTTAGGGACAGGTGCGGTGGTGTGGGTAAGTTTAAGGGTAAAGTTAGGGACAGGAGGAGCTTCTTCCCCCAGGCCATCAGACTCCTGAACTCAGTCACTTAACATCACGTGACTTCACTTCAGGATAAACATCGATACACTGACATTGCACTGCACTTTCTGTTCTCGTTGTTACTGTGTAACAACCTGTTATAAACCTGTTTGCACATTTATACTCTTATACATTTGTTAACCACATATTTATAAGTCTACAGTTTACTCACTGCACAGTTTACTTCAATTATTTTATTCCACTTCTTTATTTTTATTTTTTTACTTTTTTTATTCTACTTGACTTGATTATTTATAATTCTACATATATATATATATATATAGTACTTTTTTTATCCTATTTCTATATAATTTCCTCCTTGTGTTTTTAACTGTGAATTTGCACTGTCCATGGAGCGGACCTGTTTACATTTCACTGCCGGTTGTATATTCTGTATATAACTGTGTATGTGACAAATAAAACTCTTGAATCTTGAATCTTGAGGTGTGGTGGTGTGGGTAAGTTTAAGGGTAAAGTTAGGGACAGGTGTGGTGGTGTGGGTAAGTTTAAGGGTAGGGTTAGGGACAGGTGTGGTGGTATGGGTAAGTTTAAGGGTAGGGTTAGGGACAGGTGTGGTGGTATGGGTAGGGTTAGGGACAGGTGTGGTGGTATGGGTAAGTTTAAGGGTAGGGTTAGGGACAGGTGTGGTGGTATGGGTAGGGTTAGGTGTAAGGGAAGGTCAACAGTGTAATTATAAATGTAACTACAGAAATTTATTACAGATGTAACATGCAGGTATTTTTTTAAATGTAAGTACAATGTAAAAACATGTATGTACACAATAAGTGCATTGTATCAAATGATTAATTAAAATGTTACTACATAGTAGTTAAGGCCACCTAATATAAAGTGGGTCCTTATTTTATTTTCTTAGACCTCAGTTATTAACATCCATTTTGCCTAAATATCGATAAATAGGTTTTTTGTTTTTAGTATAGTCGTACAGTAGATCTGTCACCTTAATTTACTGTGTGATACTTATTTAAATCCTGTGACACTGATATTTTTGCTGGCAAATATATTTTGCGTTGGTTATATGATAGACAAAAGCTTTTGCATCCTTAAAATCGGCAGAGGAGTTAACAATAGCAATTAGCATTATAGCTGGCACAATTTAGGCAAACATCACTTCTTTTTTTTTTTTTTTTTTTTTGAAAATCCATTTAATTTTGTTTCTCTTTCTAGTAACTGATAGTGTTGTGTTTGCTCAGCTCATTGACCTGAATGATCACACTAAACCCACAGAATAATGGAGTTCTTGAGCTGAGAGCTTTTTCTTTACTCGCAAATGGTATTTGCAGACATTTAAACCACACCCTATCAATCACTTCTTCCCTAAACTGACTGAAGATGACAAGATGAAAGAAAAAGTGTCATTGCTGCTTGGATAATGCGCTACATTAATACCTCTGTGTTGACTGCAGAAATGATGGGAGCAATGTTTTTTGCCTGCTTAATTATATCCATTCATAGTAGTATAATAAAACATAAGACAGTTAATCAAATCAAAAATTGACACCTGTTAATATGTGACTATTAGAATCTTTGCTGTATTGTAGCCTTACATACACACACACACACACACACACACACACACACACACGCATACACACGCATACACGCATACATACATACATGCATGCATGCCTATCTATCAAAAGTGGTCCAAGGAAGGAACAGTGGTGAACCGGCGACAGGGTCATGGGCGGCCAAGGCTCATTGATGCACATGTCTGCGAAGGCTGACCCATGTGGTCTGATCAAACAGACGAGCTACTGTAGCTCAAATTGATCAAGAAGGTAATGCTGGTTCTGATAGAAAGGTGTCACACCTTCAGGGTTGTAGTGGAGGGCTGTTTTGGCAGCAAATGGTGGACCAACACAATATTAGGAAGGTGGTCATAATGCCGTATGTATGCATGCATGTAAAATAACTTTTTAATTTATAGGGTTTTTTTTATTGATATTTTATTAATCATTGATAATGATTTCACTTTTTTATTTTTAGCTAGTGTGTAATGTTGCTGTTTGAGTGTAAACAACATCTGCAAAGTTACGGCGCTCATTGCAAAGGGAGATATTTTCTTTTACAGAAATCGATTTTTAAGGACTACAACAAACGTCTGGTAGGGACTACAACGAGCTTCTTCCCGGGTTGGTGACATCACAAACCTGTTCAGTAGCCCCGCCTTTGAAGAGTGCAAAAATATTGTGCAGTGCCAGGTTGTGGAAAAACACAGTAGCTGCATTGGATTTGCAGAGAGCCTGAAATTTAAAAATGATGCTGTGCCTTCTATATTGGATTCCGACAGGAACTGCGCAACACACTTATATGTTTGATATGTATGGATTATGTGTACATGTCTAACCAAAATCACCAGTGACCAGTGATTTTCTGATATGTAATGATTCATGTAGGCCTACAGTCAGATGTTTTTGTCTCAAAATCTTTTATTGTCAGTAAATCAAACCAGTGACTAAACGGTCAACTTCACGTTGTTTCTCTTAGTAGATGAAATAACTGATTTAAAAAAACTAATTATGAAAATAATCAGTTATTTAAACTGTGAATAAATTAAACAGAAAGCGATCAAAGAATGCTTCCTTTACAATTGCTGGAGCTGTCAATCAAACAGTGACTGATTTCTGGACTCCCGTTATATTTACATTGTGTTTGCACTGTTAGTTATGATGAAAGCATTTGTTAGTGTGCAGAAGTCAAGTTGCAACGACGAGATCACTGCATTCATGTGCTCAACATGCGCTGTAATCAGCTACAATGCTCATCACTGCAACCTTTCATGCCATGATCTAAATATAATGCTATAATCAACACTTTTCACAATTAGTTAAAGGTTCAGTATGTAGTATTTATAAGAATCTACTGACAGAAATGCAATATAATATGCATAACTATGTTTTCAATGGTGTATAAAGACCTTACATAATGAAGCGTTATGTTTTTATTACCTTAGAATGAGCCATTTCTGAAGTCGCCATTTTGCACCATCATGTTTCTACAGTAGCCCTAAACGGACAAACTGCTCTACAGAGCGCTAGCTACTCTCTGCTATCTCAGACGACGACATCTTTGTCCTGTGTCGGCACCATAGCTTCTCTATGCGCTCCGAAAGGGAGGGGTGAGCGGTGGGTAATGCAATTCACAACCTCACCTCTAGATGCTGCTAAAATTCACACACTGCACCTTTAACTGTGATAGCTGTATTAGTAAAATTGTGCTAAAAGTTTTTGATTCAAATTCCACATGTAATACTTGGCTATTTCCATATGCAAAGCCAATCACAGCAGTGGGCGTTTACACTGAACTCTTACAGCAGACACGCCCCTTTTAAACAGAGCGTTCAAATCAGAGTGTAAAACCAGGGCAGGAAAAATGCCTTTTTAATTTCTAAATTATGAGATTTTGATGTAAAAATCATACTATCATTATAAGTGCATCCCAGGAAACATAAAATGATTAAAACATAATGCAGTTCATGACCCCTTTAAATATTTATTTTAAAATTATATGTATATTTATTACTGCTTCCTTTTACAATTTACCTGCAATCCACATCTATATATGGAATCGAAATATGAATAGATAAGTCCTGATGGACCCTAGACTCCTAATTATGTGGACCACTATGATAATTCAACGATCCATGAGGCTTATGCTGATAATCTTCATGAAATGTCAAGTATAATCACTTTAACGTGTGAAATGGTTTATTTTCCTGCATTCTGAATTTGAATACGCTCTATATCATCTGCCTAACAGTTATCATCTAGCAACCATACGTCATTACAGACTAATATTGAGTTAGAAATATAGTGGCATTAGCAACATGTCAGATTTTTCCAGTCATGACTTCTCTTGGGCAAGGTTAGTGAGTAAGATATTACGAGCCTGGGGTTAGCTCGAGGAAATCAAGTGAAACAAGCATTGAAAAAGTCATGAATATACATGGTCTAGCTCCTTGGGAATTTGTCTCTGGTGTTTTCTGTGCACGTGAAGCGAATTATCAATATGCGTGCAAACTGCAATACATGATGTAAATCTAGATTAGAGATGTAGTAGGTCTGTAGGTATGTGTGCACTAAATGTGATAAATTCACACAGACTTTTGCCTTTGACGCAGATTGAAGTCTAAATTCTTTGTTCTTGGGTATTCGCTAATTTATGTTTTTGAGGTGCAGACTGCCTTGGGAAGTGTGGTTCGACTAGGGCCAGGGGTACCATTCACAGTAAAAAAAAAATATTTGTATATATTGATTTGTTATCACAACTTTTTATCTTTTGTCAAATCAACTTAGATAATTAATGTGATTCAGATAACATAATTAAGTATCTATTTATTAAACCAATCTCCTTTGTTGTATTAACTCAAATTTTTAATTTCAATTAACTCAGCATTTTAAGGTAACCAGATAACTTGCTTTTTTAAGTTAAACCAACTATATTTTTTACAGTATGGTAATCATCCAAGTATCATGGTATCTGATATCAGATTATACAATTATTGCGAGATGCACCAATCATTGTGCAACCAAGCATGTGAAGTGCCATGTCAGCATGCACAAGATATAAATAATACATTATGTCTGTTCTGCACTGAACTAATTTCTTTTTCTCTTATTTTTAGCCTATATTGTTAGTTTGCATGGGTAAAATACTGCTGCTAAGACAATCTGGGGTGTGTACCTGAGTGGGATGTGTACCTTTTGTGTTTAAAATAACAAGATTATGCTACATGGATCCTGTGCTATTTTATGCTATGAAACCTGATGAAGTAGGTTTTCCCAAATGGTTGTAAAATGTAGCATATGAGTTATTTCCCTTGAACCCCTTAAGTAAACACAACTGGTGGTGTACACACGGTTTAAATAATGATCTCTAATTAATCCCTTCTGAGTCCATTATGAGGGTCATATTCATAATGTATTATGAAATTTATGAACATGCACACAGAACTACACTGAACAGCTCTGCAGTTTTTCACAGATTCGTAATGATCTAAAGTATTACACGTCTCTACCTAGAGTAGACTAACATTTTTAAATATTTACAAAAATATTTTATAAAGCTCTGCAGTAATGATTCCTAAAACCCATTTTTTAACTTTGTGTTCTATTGTCGCAAAGTCATTAGGTTTTTTAAATTGGCATTTGGTAAAGTCCTGAAATTATGAAATTCAGTAATATTAGTAATATACCATTTATTATTTTTTAAGTCAACAAGCAGCTAAATGGGACTACAGAGGTTGTCTGTGACATTAAACATCATCATGTAAACTCATCTACTTATTAGTCTGCTTTTACAGCCTCATTGCACTCAAACTTTTCAATTTGTAGCGTTTAAATGATTGAAAGAGGTGATGTTGAAGTCCTGCAACCGTAGTGTACCTAGTTTATACCCTACATTTAACTTTTTACTTCTGGCAATTGTATTTAAGCTTCAAAATGTATAAAAGTTGTGTTTTTGCTCTTGATAAGCAAATGTGTAAGATTCATAAATGCATTTAGTCACCACTTATTTTCTGCAATAATCCAAAAGCCAATGGAAAAATCTTTCCAATTTTTGTTGAGGGAAGCAGTGTAATCATAGTGTTGGCCTACAAAATTCCTGCATCACTGCAGCGTTCGATTTAATTTCATAATGCTTTTAACTGCCAATAATAGTGCCCCGTTGTACACATTTTTTTCAGGAGGGAACAAACTGAAGAACCAGCAGTTTCGTCTGAACTGGGCTTGGATTTCTCTGGAGAAGCCGGAATATGTGGTGGATGAGCAGGATAAAGTTCTTGAGGTGATCCTTAGACGTCGAGGTTTTCTGGGTGAAACGTCTTTTGTTGGTGAGTATTAGAGCACTGAATTCAATTCAATTCACATTTATTTGTATAGTGCTTTACACAATACATATAGTTTCAAAGCAGCTTTACAGAAAATGCATGTGTCTATATTGCAATTTAGAGTGTCTGTTATCAGAGGTGACTGTGTCCAAGTGAACAGGGCTGGACTGGGGCTAAAATTCGGCCCTGGCAAACCCAGCCCATCCAGCCCATGAGTTCCCCCGTGAATGTTTTTGCTGGGGTTAGGGCCTTAAATTGGAGTAAATAAATAAAACTAGGACGGGAACAAATAATGCAAATGCAGATAACAAACTTAATATTGCACTTTTGTCACATAGAAATGCACTTGACAGTAAAGCACTGCTTTTGAACTAGGATGCAGTAAAGTAAAGTCACTGCTTTTAAATGCTGTCATCATTTACTCACTCTCATGTCATTCCAAACCTATATGACTTCCTCTCTTCCGTGAGAAGATATTTCAAAGAATGTTGGCAAACAAACCATTTTGGATAGGTTACCATTGAATATTGTGACAAAAAAAAAAAATACTCAAATTATTTTCTTTTATGTTACACAAAAAGAATTTCATTCAGGTTTGGAATGACATTAGGGTGAGTAAATGATCACATTTTTGGGTTGAACTACCTCTTTAAAAACAATATATTTTAGAGTTAAGACACTGATATCTGTCTTTCATGAGGTTCTCATTGAAATAACATGTAATCAAATTTCATTAGATCTATTAAAAATTTCATAAAACATTTAAAGAGAAAAAGCTTTGTCCTTAATTCATTGGATCCAGGCTTTAAAGCGGTTTTGTTGAATTAGCCTTTAATTACCCTAATTACATTTGAGTTTAACTTAGTTTCATTTGAAGGTGTCATGAACTGGCTTTTTAATTTTTTAATACTGTTGTCTGAGGTCAACTAATGACGTTCTTGTGGTTTTTACATTCAAAAACATCATAATGAATAAGTAATAGGCTATTTTCTACCCTGGTTTTGAGGCTCTCTCCTGAATGCTCGTTTTTGATGGGCGTGCCGCACTGTAGAAAAACGCCCACGGCTAGGATTGGATAAGATTTGCATATTTAATGAGCTTCTGCTCCCCTGTCAGTTCACGTGAGGGAGGGATTGTTTTGAAAGCGGCAACCGGAATGATTCTCTCACAGGGCTCGCAAAACATTTTTATCAGACAAACACAATGATTTATCTCTCATCCACCCGCGATTGATTGAAATATTATTTTTACTTGGCCCGCCCATTCGGTGGATATAAGCCGTGAACCGCACACACACACGATCAAGAAAGGAATATTATTTCACTATTTAAGATTCACCGGCCTGCCGACAGGCTTACGTTTTGGTAGCCCATCTGGAAAACACATAGCCCCGGTACGTTGGACTTTGTGAGCCCTGGCCCATACATGTCCGAGTCTGATCCCGAATAGCAATGAACCAATAAATAAAGGATTCTCCAGCCTGTGACAGCATGCTAAGATATGTTCTGTTAGACATGTACACAATCGAAACGATCTGCAATACTATCACATCTAAAAACATGTTTTACTCACATAAGTTTGTTGCACCATTCCTGTTGGATCCAATATAGAAGGCACAACATTGTGTTTTACTCTCAATATGTCTGCAAATCCAGTCTCGACCTGTATTTTGTTTACAAACGATTCCGCGGTGAAATGAAGCAAACAAACGTCCATTCATTCCTAATATTAGAATCCGAAGGAAGCTTATGCAGGGACTGTGTTCTTCCGCAACCAGGCACAGCGCAATATCTTACTCTCTTCGGCATGTTTATTGCTCGGTAGCTTGATCCGTTTAGCGCCACGAGTCGGTAGGCGGGGTGACAGAAGCAGGTGTACATATTTATCTGTTGAGGCGGCGTTTCCCCGTTCTATTACGTCACTGATCAAGAGCTCTCGTTTTCTGGGCCTGTTGTCAATAAAAGCTTTTCTTTGACTAACAAGGAAGTTTTCAGCTCCAAAACTTACAGGATATTCTTATATCACGATTAACTTTTATATATCAAAGGCTCAAGGAAAAGTTGATTTCTCAATTCATCAGCCCTTTAACTGTATGGTAAGCACAGGTAAAACCATGCTCCACCATGGGTTTCTAAAATAAATAAATAACATAATAAATAATAAATAACTGTTGAATTTGTAATAATAAAAATATTGTAAACACATGCAGAAAATACGAAAACAGTCTCTATAAAAGTGATTTATAATCCGCAATATTTAATGTAAGTAATAATAGCAACGTTTTTAATAAATACATTTCTGCCAAAACACCATATTTCTTCACTGTTAGTAACTGCAAGGTAAATTGTGGTTGTATTAGAGTGACAAGTTTGTATTTGTGTGTATTGCGTGGTTGCGGCTGATTCACCACATAACCTGTAATGTTCTCATACCACACGACTGTATAAAACACAATTCTGAGTCAAAGTGCTGTTCATCACTTCATAGAGCAGCAGAAACGCAGTGCACGTTTGTCAGCGGCAGCACTGTGTGGATATTCGCCTTTTGCAATTTCCCATGCGCTCAAAAAAAAAAAAAAAAAAAAGCTCCTAATATGGACAGTCTATGAATATGGAGGAGGGGAGGTCTCTCTCGCTTTGGCCTGTCAATTTAGAAGACAAACCAATGGGCCGCTGTCCCTGCATGATGGGCCAGTCCGTGGCAAAAAATAATTAAATAACCTTGTATCGGCCACAAAGTGCGTCGGTCCATCGGGAAAATGCCCGGTATGCCAGATTACCAGTCCAGCCCTGTTCAGAAATGTACATATACAAATCACGCAGTTAGCTAACAATGTATTAATTTAAGGCAGAAACAATGAGCTCATTGAACTAATTATTACAAGTTGTGAACATAATGATTACAATACACAGAAATTACTGCTGTCAAATCGATTAATTACGATTAATCAAATCCAAAAAAAAGTTTGTTTTTACATATGTGTGTATACTGTGTATAGTTATTATGTGTATATATAAATACACACTCATTCATGTATATATTTAAGAAATATTTGCATGTGTATATTGTGTATATATATATATATATATATATATATATATATATATATATATATATATATATATATATATATATATATATATATATATATATATATATATATATATATATATATATATAAAAATCTAAAAATTTATATTTATGCGTGTGTGTGTATATATAAATGATAATTATACACAGTACACACACACGTATTATGTAAGCACACACTTTGATTTTGGATGCGATTAATCAATTTGACAGTACTATTTTTAGCATTTTTTTACATACATTTTCCATTCTCCATCACCTATTTTTTTGCCACAAAAAAATATTATCCAGAGGTGATTTACCTTGACAAGTAGTCACCAATACAAGTGTTAACAGTGAATCATTAGCATTCAGTAGCATCTGTGTTCACAGTGAGAGCTGTTATTACTTAAGCTTTTCAATGGGAAGCTGTTAGAGATGTTTTCTAAGTGGTTTTAGCTTCTTTGTGTCTGGGATGAAAGCCCTCGCTCTCTCTCTGACGTCCGTACAACAGTCTGAACATTTTTTTGAGCGTACACCTGCTTATCTTGCCCTGCACCATGCTCAGCACAGCCCCACATGTGGTCAGTATTCATGAAACCAAGAGTCTTTGTTCACGCTGCTTCGGATTTCTGGTTTGTGTGTATTGGCTTTGAGGGATATTAAGGTTGAAAAGAGGGAACGTGAAAGTGAAGAGTAGAAGGAATCTGGAGAGATGAGAAGGAAGGGAGCAGATAGAAAAGATGGGTATGGGGTGTAAATAATGAGGTTCTACGCAGGTAAATGAAAATGAGTGATCAAGCCATCTCCTCTCTCTCCTTAATCGATCCACTCTTTCCTGCGTTTACTTACTATTCCTGTTATGGATAACATCTCTATACTCTTAGGGGCTGTTCTCACAGAACACATTTTTGCACATCCAACAACCACTGATTAAAAAAAAAAAAAAAAAAAAAAAAAAGCTGGACTGACGTCGGACATTGCGTTTGCATCATTTGCAGTGTCTTGTGCATGAAATGGTTAAAAATAGTTTAACTTTTAAAAAACACATCTCTAGATCTATTTAGATCTATTTTTTCCCCACTGACATGCATCTTGTGATTTTAAAAGGAGTCATGAACTGAGAAATCAAATTTTCCTTGAGCTTTTGACATATAAGAGGTGAAAACTTCCTTGCTAAAAACATTTATTTTAGGCTTTTATTTTAACTAGGCCCAGATAACGACTCATTGTGGAATCTATAGGTGAAAGACCGCCTCTGCAGAAGAAAATCAACACCTATTTCATCCTTGTAACTTTGGCCCCGCCCACTGGCGTGTTAGTGAGATGACGTAAAGAATAGCAAAACAGAATCACTGATTGGACTAAAAATAACATTACCTTCCAACTAATCATAATGCTAGGAATGTGGTTATTTATTTACAACAATGTGAATGTCTCAGTTGAGCATTATTTATTTGTATTCGGTACATTTCACTGTGAATTCTTTGGTAAATCAGTCACAGTTTCAGCGCAGGCTTTGCGGACAGAATTTTACGATATGGATTCAAGATTCAAGATTCAAGAGTTTTATTTGTCACATACACAGTTATATACAGAATATACAACCGGCAGTGAAATGTAAACAGGTCCGCTCCATGGACAGTGCAAATTCACAGTTAAAAACACAAGGAGGAAATTATAATAGAAATAGGATATAAAAAGTACTATATATATATATATATATATATATATATATATATATATATATATATATATATATAAATATATATATATGTATATATATATATATATATATATATATATATATATATATATATATATATATATATATATGTATATATATATATATGTCTATATCTGTAGAATTATAAATAATCAAGTCAAGAGAAAAAAAGGTAACAAATAAGGATAAAGTGGAATAAAATAATTGAAGTAGACTTTGCAGTGAGTAAACTGTAGACTTATAAATATGTGGTTAACAAATGTATAAAGAGTATAATGTGCAAACAGGTTTATAACAGGTTGTTACACAGTAACAACGAGAACAGAAAGTGCAGTGCAATGTCAGTGTATCGATGTTTATCCTGGCGTGAAGTCACGTGATGTTAAGTGACTGAGTTCAGGAGTCTGATGGCCTGGGGAAGAAGCTCCTCCTGAGTCTCTCAGTTTTGGCCATTAGGCTTGAAGCGCTTACCAGATGGTAGCAGCGTGAAATGAGGGTTTGCAGGGTGATTAGAGTCCTTGATGATCTTGGTAGCTCTACCTTTGCAGCGTTTGGTGTAGACGTCCTGCAGAGACGGGAGAGCTGACCCTGAGATACGCTCGGATAAGCGCACTACTCTTTGCAGGGCTTTGCGGTCATGACTGGTGCTGTTCCCATACCACGCTGTGATGCACTGAGTTAAAACACTTTCTATCGCCCCTAAATAGAAAGTTTTCAGGATAGCTGGTGAAACCCTGAATTTCCTCAGCTGGCGCAGGTGGTACAGTCTTTGCCTGGCTTTTTCACCTGTGTCTGAATGTGAGCAGTCCAGGTCAGGTCCTCGGAGATGTTTACTCCCAGGTACTTGAAGCTGCTCACTCTCTCTACTGGTGACCCGCTGATCATGAGGGGGAGTATGTCCGTTGCTGTCTCTTCCTGAAGTCCACAATCATTTCTTTGGTCTTGCCAACATTCAGAGAGACAGTTGTCCTGGCACCATGATGTTAGATGCTCCACCTCGTCCAAGTATGCCGTCTCATTGTTGTTGGAAATGAGGCCCAGGACAACAGTATCATCAGCAAATTTGATGATAGAGGTGGAGCTGTGTGTGGACAAACAGTCATGCGTGTAGAGAGAGTAGAGCAGGGGGCTCAGGACACAGCCCTGTGGAGCTCCCACACTCAGGGTGATGGAGGTGGAGGTGGACTGGCCTATTCTCACCACCTGAGGCCTGCCAGTGAGGAAGTCCTCAATCCAGTGGCAGAGAGAGGATTCAGGCCGAGATCCAGGAGTTTGGAGGTTAGCTTGGTGGGAACTATGGTGTTAAAGGCTGAGCTATAGTCAATAAATAGCAGTCTTACGTAGTTCCCACTTTTGCTGTCGATGTGAGTGAGGGACAGCGGGGAGGGAGGAGTGGAGGACATGAGAGATGGCATCTTCAGTCGATCTATTGGGACGATAGGCAAACTGAAGAGGGTCCAAAGTGTCAGGAATGAAGGCGCAAATGGTGTTTTTAATGAGTCTCTCAAAGACCTTCATGACTATAGACGTGAGAGCCACTGGACGATAGTCATTTAGGCAAGAGGGTTTACTGTTCTTAGGGACAGGGATGATGGTGGATTTTTTGAAGGAGGTGGGGACCACAGATGTAGCGAGGGACTCATTAAAGATAGATGTAAACAACCCGGCGAGCTGATCAGCACAGGACCGCAGAACACGACCTGAAATACCATCTGGCCCGGCAGCTTTCCTGGCGTCCACATCGCGGCAGTGCTCTCCGAACTTCATCCTCCGAGACAGAGATCACGTGATTGTTGCTGCTCTGAGTAATTCCTCTCTGGCGCGCCACTTGGCGAGTCGCGTTGCGCGGTTACAGTCAAAGCGAGCATAGAAAGCGTTTAACTCGTTCACGAGCAGCGGATCAACGCTTGCCTCTGCAGAGGATTTAGATCCAAAGAGCAGATGGACCTCAGACCTTGCCACATGCGCGCGAGTCGTTGAGTTGGAAATGAGACTCCACTCGGTCTTTGTAACAGAGTTTTGCGGCTTTAACTGCTCGTCTGAGAGCATAGCAGGACGATCTGTATTCATTCATATTCCTGAAAGGAGACCGGCGTTGTAAGCGGCAGTGCGTGTGTTCACTGCAGCGCGGATTGAATTGTCCACCCACGGTTTCTGATTTGAGAAGGACGTTATTGTTATTGTTTGCGTGGCTTGCTCTGTAAGCGTGTTGATGAAGCAAAGCGCCACGTCTGTGAACTCGCTTACGTCAGCTGAACTCGCTCGGAACATGTCCCAATCCACATCGCCCAGAGCTGCCTGTAGCGCGGTCTCTGAGTGGGGTGACCAACGCTTAACTTCCCGCCTCACCGGGGGTTCCTGGAGGAGCTTTTGTTTGTATTCGGGAGTGAGGAAAATGGCGGCATGATCCGATTTGCCAAGCGCTGGAAGTGACCGCGCTTTATAGGCGTTCTTAAGCGGAGAGTAGCAGTGATCCAGTGTGTTTGCTCCTCGTGTGGGGCAGGAGACGTGCTGGTGAAAGTTTGGCAGGACTTTCTTTAGGTTTGCTTTGTTAAAATCGCCCGCGACAATGAATGCCGCGCGTCGGGATGTTGGTTTATGGCGCCGCTGGCAACATCATGAAGGCCAGATAAAGCCAGCGCTGTGTCTGCCTGCGGTGGGATGTATGCGGCGGTCGCGACAACCGCAGAAAACTCCTAGGCAGATAGAATGGGCGGCAGATGATTGTTAAATGTTCCAGATGAGGTGAGCAGGACCGCGAGAGAATGGTGATGTTCCTGGGATCGCACCATTTCTTGTTGATCATGAAACACACTCCACCGCCTTTGGATTTACCGGCCTCGGCTGTTCTGTCCATCCGAAGAACAGAGAAGTTCTCCGACGGGCGTCACAGCTGTGTCCGGGACGCGGGCGTGAGCCATGTTTCAGACAAACAATAGATATTACAGTCTCTCATGTCCCGTTGAAAACTTATCCTGGCTCTAAGATCGTCCATCTTATTATCCAAGGATTGAACATTTGCTAGAAGAATGCTCGGGAGAGGAGGTCTGAATGCCCTTTTCCTCAGTCTGTTACGGATACCAGCACGTTTCCCACGGTGTTTCTTTGTTCTACGCCGCTGGCTCTGTCCATTGTTCAACTCGCCGTTGCGAAGAATCTCAGATGGCCACAGAGGATCGGCGAAAGTGTCCTGAAACAGTCCAGTGTAGAGGTAACCAATGTCCAAAAGAGTTTTGCTGTCGTAGTAGATCAATGCAGATGATAAGTTTGTAAAAATTGAGAGTAAAAGAAAGTAAAATAGTAAATAAAAGCACAGTCTTCGCGGAGCGACCTGAACGGCGACCAAACACAGCGGCGCCATTTGAGAATCACGAGAGTAATGTGACATGTAAGTAACCGTGTAAATTCTAATGCCTGATCTGTGACTAGTGATTTCTGATATGTAATGATTTCTGTACTGTCAGATGTTCTTTGTCTATGTGTCAGTAAATCAAACCAGTGACTAAACGGTCAACTTCACATTGTTTCTCTTAGTAGGATGAGAATAATCTGTTGTTTAAACTGTGATTTAAATAGAAAACAATCAAACAACTCTCCATTTACAAGTGCTGGAGCTGTCAATCAAATGGTGACTGATTTCTGGACTCCCGTTAGAGTCAACGAATCTCTTATTTACATTGTGTTTGCACTGTTAGTCATGATGAAAGCATTTGTTAGTGTGCAGAAATCAAGTTGCAATGATGAGATCACTGCATTCATGTGCTCAACATGCGCTGTGATCAGCTACAATGCTCATCACTGCAACCTTTCATGCCACGATCTAAATATAATGCCATAAATCTAAATATAATGCCATAGATCTAAATATAATGCCATAGATCTAAATATAATGCTATAGATCTAAATATAATACTATAGATCTAAATATAATGCTATAAATCTAAATATAATGCCATAGATCTAAATATAATGCTATAGATCTAAATATAATGCCATAGATCTAAATATAATGCTATAGATCTAAATATAATGCTATAGATCTAAATATAATGCCATAAATCTAAATATAATGCTATAGATCTAAATATAATGCTATAAATCTAAATATAATTCCATAGATCTAAATATAATGCCATAGATCTAAATATAATGCTATAGATCTAAATATAATGCTATAGATCTAAATATAATGCTATAAATCTAAATATAATGCCATAGATCTAAATATAATGCTATAGATCTAAATATAATGCTATAGATCTAAATATAATGCTATAAATATAATGCTATAATCTAAATATAATGCCATAGATCTAAATATAATGCTATAGATCTAAATATAATGCTATTGATCTAAATATAATGCCATAGAACTAAATATAATGCTATAGATCTAAATATAATGCTATAGATCTAAATATAATGCCATAATCTAAATATAATGCTATAGATCTAAATATAATGCCATAGATCTAAATATAATGCTATAGATCTAAATATAATGCTATAGATCTAAATATAATGCTATAGATCTAAATATAATGCCATAAATCTAAATATAATGCTATAGATCTAAATATAATGCTATAGATCTAAATATAATGCTATAGATCTAAATAATGCTATAGATCTAAATATAATACTATAGATCTAAATATAATGCCATAGATCTAAATATAATGCTATAGATCTAAATATAATGCCATAAATCTAAATATAATGCCATAGATCTAAATATAATGCTATAGATCTAAATATAATGCTATAGATCTAAATATAATGCTATAAATCTAAATATAATTCCATAGATCTAAATATAATGCCATAGATCTAAATATAATGCCATAGATCTAAATATAATGCTATAAATCTAAATATAATGCCATAGATCTAAATATAATGCTATAGATCTAAATATAATGCTATAGATCTAAATATAATGCTATAAATATAATGCTATAATCTAAATATAATGCCATAGATCTAAATATAATGCCATAGATCTAAATATAATGCTATAGATCTAAATATAATCTAAATATAATGCCATAGATCTAAATATAATGCTATAGATCTATATAATGCTATAGATAAAATATAATGCTATAGATCTAAATATAATGCTATAGATCTAAATATAATGCCATAGATCTAAATATAATGCTATAGATCTAAATATAATGCCATAGATCTAAATATAATGCTATAGATCTAAATATAATGCCATAGATCTAAATATAATGCTATAGATCTAAATATAATGCTATAGATCTAAATATAATGCCATAGATCTAAATATAATGCTATTGATCTAAATAATGCTATAGATCTAAATATAATGCCATAGATCTAAATATAATGCCATAGATCTAAATATAATGCTATTGATCTAAATATAATGCCATAGAACTAAATATAATGCCATAGATCTAAATATAATGCTATAGATCTAAATATAATGCCATAGATCTAAATATAATGCTATAGAGCTAAATATAATGCCATAGATCTAAATATAATGCTATAGATCTAAATATAATGCCATAGATCTAAATATAATGCCATAGATCTAAATATAATGCCATAGATCTAAATATAATGCCATAGATCTAAATATAATGCCATAGATCTAAATATAATGCTATAGATCTAAATATAATGCTATAGATCTAAATATAATGCTATAGATCTAAATATAATGCCATAGATCTAAATATAATGCCATAGATCTAAATATAATGCCATAGATCTAAATATAATACTATAGATCTAAATATAATGCTATAGATCTAAATATATAATATAATGCCATAGATCTAAATATAATGCCATAGATCTAAATATAATGCTATAGATCTAAATATAATGCCATAGATCTAAATATAATGCTATAGATCTAAATATAATGCCATAGATCTAAATATAATGCCATAGATCTAAATATATACTATAGATCTAAATATAATGCTATAGATCTAAATATAATGCTATAGATCTAAATATAATGCCATAGATCTAAATATAATGCCATAGATCTAAATATAATACTATAGATCTAAATATAATGCTATAGATCTAAATATAATGCTATAGATCTAAATATAATGCTATAGATCTAAATATAATGCCATAGATCTAAATATAATGCTATAGATCTAAATATAATGCCATAGATCTAAATATAATGCTATAGATCTAAATATAATGCTATAGATCTAAATATAATGCTATAGATCTAAATATAATGCTATAGATCTAAATATAATGCCATAGATCTAAATATAATGCTATAGATCTAAATATAATGCTATAGTCAACACTTTTCACGATTAGTTAACCTTGAGAGCTGTAATAGTAAAAACATTCTAAACGTTTTCATGAGAGTTCCGCATGTAATACTTATTTCATATGCAAAGATGTCAGCCAATCTCTAATAAAACATTATAAAACAATAACACACTGCAGTTCATGACCCCTTTAAACTCCAGAAACGTTTGTCCCTACCACTCTATAAAGCATCATCTCATGTAGTTGAGACAGCAATGTTGGTAATTTTAAAATAAAATGTATTTGTTAATAATACATTGGTAATAATATTAGAATTATTTCTGTAGGATCATGTGTTACGGAAGACTGGAGTAATGATCCTGAAAATTCAGCTTTGATCACAGAAATAAATGACATTTCAAAATCTATATTACAATAGAAAACATTTATTTTAAATTGTAATAATATTTCACAATATTACTCTTTTCACTGTATAAGAGGTAATGTACAATATATAATTGTTGTGCAACAGAAGAAAGAACATTAGCGAGAGAAAATTATATCTGAATTAAATTTTTGGTTCGTGTTAGTGAAGCTTGCAACCAGTCAAGAGGGTTTGAGATCAGGTTTCATCTGCCTATGTGCTCTTTGGAGCCTGGAGCTCCGATCTCATCCCCACCCAACAAAGCTTTCTACTTTTTCACACCCGCCTGCCTCTGTCCTTTTCTCTCCTTTTCCTCACGTCTCACTGTGGCTGGCGTCCCTATGCTGCTTGTTGTGGTTAGAATGGGCCCCCCTGTTGTTAGAGAAATGGAATTGAAAGTGAACTCTCTCTCTATCATTCTCTTTTTATTGTATTCGCCTTATATCTTTCAATCAATTTCTGTTTTTCTGTGCTCTGTACTTTCTTGGAAGACTTTTTTTCAAATGGTTGGATGGAACATGTGAAGGTTTTTTTTCCTTCTGAATTTGTAGCTGAATGCCCGCAGCTAAAAAAAAAACTTTAATGGTCACTTAAGAGCCCTTATGAACATCAGTTTCTCATGCCCCTCTAGTGTAACTGAAATAAAATGATTTTAATTAAAGAAATCATATGCAATTCTTTAGTCTATTATATTTTTAATAACTTATATTTACTAGGACTGGGGAGAAAATTGATTCACCTAACTATCGTGATTAAAAAAATATATATAATTTTTTTTTTTATATATATCTGTTGTTGTTGTTGTTGGTGCTGTCAAATCGATTAATCGCTTCCAAAATAAAAGTATACATAATATATGTGTGTGTGCTGTGTATAATTATTATGTATATATAAATACACTCATGTATGCATGTATATATTTAAGAATAAAAATAAAAAATAAAAATATATGGATGGATGGATGGATGGATGGATGTGTGTGTGTGTGTATATATATATATATATATATATATATATATATATATATATATATATATATATATATATATATATATATATATATATATATATATATATATATATATATATATATATATGATCTATCGATCTATAGATATATATATAGATATAGATATAGATTGCAAGTATACACATGCAAATATTTCTTAAATATATGCATGAATGAGTGCATTTCTTAAATATATGCATGAATGAGTGCAATTTATATATACATTATTATTATACACAGTACACACACATATATTATGTAAACAAACTTTTATTTCGGATGCAATTTAATCAATTTAATTTAGAATCTAAATTAATTAATATTAAATGACTTTCATTTAGATGAAGCAGAGGAAAGCTTTTACCACTTGTGTTGTATATGGTGAGTATTAAATGACATCATATCTCTTACTATTGGACACAAGAAAGTGAAAAACGGCTGATAGAGAGACATTGACGGATATACAAAGTGCACCATCATGTATAAGTGTATCATTCAACTTTTCCCCATGCTCTGGAGTTAAAAAAGCAAACAAAAATCACAACACATAGCCATATCGAATCGCAATAATCGCATTGTCATGTTTCTAGTGGGTCAGTATAAAAAAATCTATATTTATTAGATCCCTAAATCTACAATCTTTTTCTACAGTTTTACTTTTCTTGTCATTGTTGTATCCTAAGTGTTATGGATTGAAGAGCAGCGATCATCCAGCATTGATCTGAAAGACTGCTGTGATTTAATTCATCACATCTGTTTGGGAGGTTCTGGCAGACGGATCCCTGACAGTGTCTCTGCTTGATGTATCAGAGATCAAACGCTTCCAGGCAGGTTCACTTCAGGTTTTCCCACTGTGTGGGAATCCCATCACAGCTTCGTACCTATGTTACAGTAGAGAGGAAGTTGAGTGTACATGCTGTACTTTAGTTCAACATGTTCCTTGATTTTGTTCCTACCTCTTACCCCGAAGCATCAGACACTTGCAGACCTGAGTTTTTTTTAAACTTCTATACATAGTGCATCTCTTTCTGCATGGCATCGATAATGCGCAGACGCCTGCGCTGTTGTGCGCGATCTTTATAAATCTGGGAAATGCAGACCGTAGCTAATCCCAGCTCATAAATTTCATAATAGGCTTCTTTGAATAGATCATTCTCAAAGTCATGAGTTGTGACACATCTGGAGGCTGGAGATATGAATTCAGGAAAAGTTTGTCAAAATTGTTGTATTTGTGCTGTTTTAAGGGATTGGTACTCTGGATGGCAGTGCAGAGAAGGACAAGGATTTCCTGGGAAAGTCTCAGAAGCAGGTACAATTTAACCCCGGCCAGATCACAGCCACATGGAGAGTGAGGGTTCTCTCTGATGGGAAATACGAGCAGTCCGAGACGTTCCAGATTGTCCTGACTGAGCCGGTGATGAGTGTTTTGGAGTCACCAGCAATAGCCACAGTTGAGATTGTGGATCCAGGTGATGGTAAGTCCAACAGAAGTTGACCAAAATATTCTGATAAACATTTTTTCTGAAGATTTTGTTTAAAATTTCAAACCTACCAGAAAACCTACCATTATAAGCTGTAAATTATAAACTTTATTACAGCTGAAGAGTCTTTTCTGCACCACTGAGCATCACAGAACAGTAAAAACATTTTGGTTTATTCTTAGCAGAAACTGGCTTTCCATGGCCTCCTTTTATAAATGGTAACCAGTTCAAATGAAATAAAATGTTCTTTTTTTAATGAGAGTTAAAATGCTAATAAGCATTCAGATGTGATGAAAAGCCCAAAGGTGATATACAATCACTGTTCAAAAGTTTGACATTGGTTCGATTTTTAAATATTTTTGAAAGAAGTCTCTTATGCTCACCAAGGCTTCATTTATTTGATGCAGTAAAAGCAGTAATATTGTGAATAAATATTTTAAACTCGCATCATTGGTCGAGTCAATATGCTACTGTTGTCAGGCTGCTCAAACAAGACAATGTTTTAAAAGTGACACTGTTTAGACCTTTTTTGGGGTAAATTAGGTGTAAACTTGATCTTATATCTTGATAGAACTTAAGTTAGAACTATATACTGAACTATATACTATAAATTAGAACCTATACTGATTTGCTGAAATCAAAACATGGGTGGTAATAGATGAACGCCAGCCAATGAGATTGGCATTTGCGCATTAGTTCCGCCCACTAGTATTATAGTGCTTGAGACCGGTCTTGGTCTTGAGACCTGTCTTAAGACCATTTTTTGACGGTCTTGGTCTCATCTCAGTCTCAACCACATTTGTACTGAGTCTTGTCTTGGTCTCAGACTTAGAGGACTCTTGATTTTGTTTCAAGACCGGTCAAGACCACAACTGCTGGGATATTACTATTATTATTGTCTGATTTATTTATTAACGTTATTAATGTAATTGGATGTAAAACTTACTGCTTCAGATGCAATCAATAACTTATTTCTAATTTGATTAATTTATTGTGCCGGTTCAGAAATTATTGAGGGTTTGTGTCAAAAATGTCACCATAATGAATACAAATGCTCACAAATTTCAAGATATTGTTGTAAAAAAGTACTTGTATGAGATCTGGATTTTTATATTATAACGTGATATAATTGTTTTCACAATTTGAGCATGACTGCAAACATGATATAGTTTTTTTAACGTTTCTATAAAAGCATTATTTTTAAAACATTGTTCTAAACATTATGTATGCATTTGTAATTTTACCAATTCACTTTTACTTCATATCTTCTGTACCACCTCTGTAGTGCAACGATTAATTTGGTTGGTAACAGCTCTATGTAGTGTCTTATTCTAATTATAATTATTGATTAAAAATAAGTAATTTTCTCAGTGCTGTTCTGGTCTCGGTCTTGTCTCGGTCTCAGTCCCTCAAAGTCTCTCGCTCTCTTTCTCTTTTTGCGTATGTGTGAGAAACACAGCGCTCCCAACAAAGTGACGGCGAGTTGTGCTCCTTCACACTAGAGTTTACGGTACATCAAATACAGGTACGCTGCATGTCCATTGAGATGAATTGAAATGGTGCAGATCGCTTGACAGAGAGTGAAATGCTCAAGCGCTCAGCGAGTGAAAATATAGCCATGCTAAATTATACTTATCCTCTAACACACACACACACACACACACAGGCGAGTAAAATCTAAGTGGTCGCCCAGAGTGAAGATTCAGTTGCATATGCGAGTGATTTACTCGCATTGTAGTGGGTTAGCTCCATTAAATTGATTGAAAGTGACAGTAAAGACATTTAGTATTACAAAATATTTAAAATAAACACTGTCTTTTTAAACTTTTTATTCATCAAAAAACCCTAAAAATGTTTTACAGTTTCCACAAAAATATTAAGGAGCACAACTGTTCACATTTAAAAATAATGTTTTTTGAGCATCAATCATGTGACACGAATGATGCTGAAAATTCAGCTTTGCCATTACAGGAATAAATTACATTTTAAAATACATTACAATAGAAAACCGTTGTTTTACATTGGAAAAATATTTCACAATATTACTGTTTTTACTGTATTTTTGATCAAATAAATGCAGCCTAAGTGAGCATAAGAGACTTTCAAAAACATAAATCTTACCGTCACCAAACTTTTGAACAGAAGTGTATACATTTTACAGTTACATTTTATCTAATGCACATTGGCTTTTCAGGCATAAATTTAAGCAATGATTAAATGAGATCAGTTCTTTTTTCGGACACATTTAATTCTTCAAAAATATCCAAACATCTCCACTTTAGCTGCTCAATATACATCTAGTGAAGAAGTGAGTGAGTCAGAGGCAGGCAGGATGTTCAAGAGACCAAGAAAACAACAGAACTGCTAAAAACATCCCAGGTTATTTTGCTTATTTATTTATTTTTTTCAATTTTCCAATGATGCAGATAAAAACACTGGCCTTATCTCCATATTGCAGATGCTTTTTCTTTCTTTCAGTGGTCCTCAATTATCATAGCATTTAATATCTCTTCCTACCTGCGAGCTTTCGGCGCACCGTCAACCCCCATTTATCGGCGGCCCCTCTTTTCATCTTGAGCTCTCCGCACATCTTTATGTCTTGTTTTGAAAGCGTCTCGTCGATTAAATGTAAATTGGCGACGGGTGTTTGAGAAAGGTTTGGCAGGTCTGCACTGGCTCCCTCTGTAATTAAACCATTCACATTTGAAAGTTAGTTGCACAGTTTTCGCGGGGTCATTTCAGAGGGGACGCTGCACTTTTGTCTGCAAGGACCCAAACAGAGCGGCGCCGTAAAAGCAAGATAAAGCCGTAATGAGATAAACCTGTCATCAAAAAAAAAAATTTTTTTATTATCTCCAAGCAGCTCTTGTTATAAAATATGGCTTTGTCAGTCTGTTGATCAAACCGCGTTCATCTCACTGTCTGTCTGTTTTCTAGCCGAGAGCCTGTTCATCATCACGACATCATCTCATATTCTCACAATTACGGGTGTATTTAGATGTGCAGCGTGAATAACCAGAGGCTTATGTTGTTTTATTCTGTGTGTTTTTGTCTTTATCGTCTCCTCAGGGTCCCTGGATAATTAAAATTTTCATCTATAATCCCAAACACTGCGATAGTTTCCATCTAAATGTTACTTAAACCTCGCTATCTATGCAGAAGTTTTTTCTCCTTAGAAAAAAAGAAAGAAAACTCTGCTGCTTCCCCAGTGAGCTAATTATCAGTCTTACGGTGGGGTTTGTTTGCTGAGGCTGATGCCCCATGGGAGGCTTAACGTGACGGAGTCTGGCTGCTCTTTCTAATGGCGAGAGGGAGGGGAGAGGATGGGGCGGACGGCATACTGTGGTCCTGTTGCTCCACGTGCAGTTTTTTTCCCTCTCAGGTTAATTATCCTTTTAGCGTGTGTGTGTGTGTGTGTGTGTGTGTGTGTGTGGCAGTGTGAGGTCAGGCATTAATATTTGAAGGCAAGAGGGCGGTGGTTTTCTTCCGACAAGGGCCTTTGGAGACCTGTCTGACCTAGTTGCCATAGAGTCATTCACACATGATGGCTTACACCGACCCGCATGCTCAGACAAAAGCCTGCATCTGGAGTTATATCTGTGACTGGGATGGCTGTGATGTGATAAGCTTCCTGCTTTACAGCCAGAACCTTTCACTGCTCATTAGAGTAAAGAGCAATTAAGGAAAAGGAGAGGCTAGAAAAGCATTTTAAAGATGCTTAATGCCACTTTGCTTTCTGGATTGAATGTCTTATGTTGAAAAAAAGGGTTTAATGAGTTTAAATGGATTTACCTTTTCCTGCTGGAACACTGAAATACTTCGTTTTGAAGATCGTGTTACTTGAAAAGGTCAAACAAACTACACTGCAAAAATACTTTTCTCAGTATTAAAGCTATAGATCTTTAACACAAGATACATTTCCTTGAAGCAAAACTGTGTAGGACATTTCTTACTCCATTAGGGGTTATTTTTTAGTAAGTAAGTAAGTAAGTAAGTAAGTAAGTAAGTAAGTAAGTAAGTAAGTAAGTAAGTAAGTAAGTAAGTAAGTAAGTAAGTAAGTAAGTAAGTAAGTAAGTAAGTAAGTAAGTAAGTAAGTAAGTAAGTAAGTAAGTAAGTAAGTAAGTAAGTAAGTATTTGTGTTCATTCAATGTTAATATAGAAAAGTAATGCAATACTTTTTATAAACACTGCAATAAATACTTTTCTAAATCAGTATTAAAACTATATGGGCCCTATTTTAAAGATCTGAGCGCATGGTCTGAAGTACTTAGGGTGTGTCCGAATCCACTTTTGCTAGTTTAAGGATGGAAAAAATGGGCGCTGTGCCAGGCGCATGGTCCGAAAGGGTTGTACCTAGTCTATTAACGAATCATGGGTGTGTTTTGGGCATAACGTGCATCAAACCAATCAGAGTCTCATCTCCTATTCCCTTTAAAAGCCAGTTGCACTTGCACCATGGCGGATTCACTATTTACATGGAGAGGAATTCCAGAGAGGAGTCCTTCTATTTTTAATATTTAAAATGTTTGTGTGCTGCTGCGCATCCCTGTGTGTAATCAGCAGAGTGTACGTGCGTTGTGCACCTGCCTATAGGCACATATTACTAATACACTCTTTAAATAACACAAAAAATACTGCAACTACGGTCTAAATAGAATTTAGACCAGGTTTTTTTTGGTCAATGGCACAGTTGTTTTCAGTTGCCTCAAAATAGCAACACGCCAACAATATGTCTGAACACACCTGGTAGGTAGGTAGGTAGGTAGGTAGGTAGGTAGGTAGGTAGGTAGGTAGGTAGGAAGTTTACCTAATGCAATTTATATTTGTGTGTTCATTCAATGGTAATATTGAAAAGCACTGCAATACTTTTTATAAATAATCTGTTATGATTGGCATGTATATAATTAAAATAAATCCTATCTTAGCATGCTATTCTGTCAATGAAAAGTAATTTGACTGCCTGTCTGCAGAGGACTCAACCAAGAGCTGAATATAAATGCACAGGATTTTACTTTCTAATCTGTCTTGTTTTTGTTCCTTACAAAACAAGGTCATTATTTTGGCCCCTGATGCATGAAGGTTTTTCTGTGTCAGGGTAAGACATGGTCTCTCTCAATGTATAAACCTTATACCTGAGAGGCTACATACATTTGCCTCATTGTTATTCTTTTCTCAGAGCCAGTGTTTGAGTCTTGAGGGCTGTAAGATTCATTCTTTTATCAGCAGAGCAGTCACTCAGTCTGCACAAAATTCAGAGACTGAACGGTGAACAATGTTTTGGTTTTGCAGAGGATATTTTGTTCTGAAATTCACAATGTTATGTGACAATCTGGGGTGTTGTACTGTTACTCAATATAGTAATTGCTGTTGTTCTCTCTTTTTTTTATTTTAAACATATGGAAAATAGATGATTGACATTTTCTGAAAGACCTGTCAATCAAAGGATCAAACTACTGTAAATATTAAATGGGCAGTTTTCTATGAGGTTTGTATCTTTTGCAACCCTGTTATCATGTCTAAAGATTAAAGCCAGTGATTTGATGTTGTATTATAGTAATGTGCATATAATAAACATGAAACATAAAGAAACCAAATTAAAAGAATGTATTTGAAAAAATATGCCAGCATTTGTTACAGGGTTGCAAATTTAGCCTAAATTAAGTTGAAATTCAGTAGGGGCTAGCTAGTTTTGGACCAAATATAGGTAGCTCATATTTCCTATAAATTAAAGAAAAATGGTTGATTTTCTTTTTTTAAATAATAACGGGGTTGAGCATCAACACTGCAATTTGTGTAAAAATTCTAAACATTTGATTTGTTCAAAACTACCCCATTAAGTAAATTTTATCAAAGATTTGTGCATATAATATATTTTTTTTAAAGTCCTGGAGACCAAATTGTACTGCATTTATTGAATGTACTTTTTCTTTTGTTTTAATCATTCAAAGCTGTCACTGAAAATGCATCCATCTAAATGTGTTGTTTTCTTCACTCTCTTTCCCTCCATTTTACCCATTACTTGAACAGCTAGTTGCTCTATTTTTCACCTCCATTCTCCCTCTGTGCCAAAAGACCACTTGCAGACTTGATGATTGGAGATGTTTTGCAAAGGATCATGTATAATTGCTTAGAAGGATTTGGGGCAGGACAGGCCACGCAAAGAGGGATTTTTTTTTTTATTATTGGTCCCTGTGCGCCTCTGTTTCAAAAACATCACTAGGCTTTCACTAGTTTAGTCTTTTCTATAGATTTTCCGTCTCTGGCTAGAGTTTTTTTTTCATCAGTTCAGTGTGCTATAAAAAATCTGTTTAGATGTCGACTCAATCCTGACCTACGGTATTTGAAAATAGCAATGTCGGAACAAGCTCCCACTCAGTCAGACGGTTTACACTGCAATACACTGCCAGTAAGTACAGATATCGATGCCGCATGGTCCAAAGGCCACTAAAAACGTAATATGAAGCGCTCAATACGAAAAATCTATTTTCTCATACAAAATGTGTTTGTGCCTTTTGTGCACGATAAATGTGCATTACACGCCCAGTATAGAGCCGTATGATTTGAAATAATTATATATTGAAGAATCAATCCACCGCCTGTGGTGTTTTAAAGCCCTGCGGTAATAGTCTTTCTGACAGGGAGCTGCTAAATCCCTCTGTGACTGATATAACAGAACAGCAGTCCTAATACTGAGTCATATCTTCTTTTCCCTTTTACAGAGTCCACGGTGTTCTTTCCTCAGGCCAGCTTTGCCGTGGAAGAAGATAGCGGAGAACTCATGATCCCAGTGCACAGGAGGGGAGATGTCAGTGAGGAACTGATGGTGGTCTGTCACACCCAGCAAGGTGCAATGTATAACATATACAACCTTATATACACCAATCAGGCATAACATCATGACCATTGACAGGTGAAGTGAATAACGCTGATTATCTCTTCATCGCGGCACCTGTTAGTAGGTGGGATATATTAGGCAGCAAGTGAACATTTTGTCCTCAAAGTTGATGTGTTAGAAGCAAGCGTAAGGATTTGAGAGAGTTTGACAAGGGCCAAATTGTGATGGCTAGACGACTGGGTCAGAGCATCTTCAAAACTGCAGCTCTTGTGGGGTGTTCCCGGTCTGCAGTGGTCAGTATTTATCAAAAGTGCTCAAAGGAAGGAACAGTGGTGAACCGACGACCGTGAAGGCTGGCCCGTGTGGCAAAGCAAAAATGGTTCAGGAATGGTTTGAAGTGTTGGCTTGGCCTCCAAATTCCCCAGATCTCAATCCAATCGAGCATCTGTGGGACGTGCTGAACAAACAAGTCCAATCCATGGAGGCCCACCTCGCAACTTACAGGACTTAAAGGATCTGCTGCTAACATCTTGGTGCCAGATACCACAGCACACCTTCAGGGGTCTAGTGGAGTCCATGCCTCGACGGGTCAAGGCTGTTTTGACAGCAAAAGGGGACCAACACAATATTAGTATATTGTGTTATAATGTTATGCCTGATCGGTGTATGTTCTCATTATAATACAGACAGTCTTTAATTGAATGACAGATTATGATGGCCAACATTATTAACTTCTACTTAGAACTTTTTGCACAAAAATAAACTGGAACTTGTAATTGTGTATAAAAGAATATAATATTATGCGAATGTGCCAATTTTATGTACAGATACAAATGCTCATTTATTTATTTTAATGTCATGCTTTTTTTAGTGATTGGACTGCCGGAAGTTTGTGAAAATTGCAATAGAAATTCAATGCTAAATTAAATAAGTATCATTAAAAATTTAAATATTTTAATTGTAAATTAAATGATCAAAATAGCCTCTACAACATCTTATGCAAATTATTATAAAATATTATATATTATTTAATTTACATTCATTCTATGTCATTCAAATTTGCATGCCAACAACTTGATGTTGAGAAATTCATTACATATATTGAATGTTTTATTTAAATCTCAGCGATGGATGGAGGGATGGATGGATGGATGGATGGATGGATGGATGGATGGATGGATGGATGGATGGATGGATGGATGGAGTCTTCTGAAGTTATGCAATATTTTTTTTGCTACAAGCTATTATAATTGTACTAAATAAATTTGGACAAAATATATACAAATATACAAATTCTCCCTTTAAAGCATCTTTGTTTTTTTTGGCATAATTTACTCAGACATGTCTTTCACGTCCTTTTAAAGCATCTGTAAATGCTTTATGTGGATTTGAATGAATTCCCTGCATGTGTCCTTTCTGTGCCTGCTGCAGACTCTGCCACAGGAACGGTCCCCACTTCTGTTCTGTCCTACTCTGACTACATCTCCCGTCCAGAGGAGCAGGCCAGCATTCTGCGCTTTGATAAAGATGAGATGGCGAAGCATTGTCGTGTGGTGATCATTGACGACTCGCTGTATGAGGGTGAGGAGAGCTTCAACGTGACCCTCAGTATGCCTGTGGGAGGCCGTCTGGGGCCAGAATTCCCCACTGTGCATATCCGCATACTGCCGGACCAGGACGACGGTAAGTACTTGTTTGCTTTTGTATGATTTAAAGTAAATATTTAAAGGAACAGGGAATTTTCTCTCCAGGAAGTATTGATTCTAAAATTGACAGTTTGATGATATATACTCGTGACCTGAACAAATAAAGTTACAAACTCACATCCGAGTTGTAAAAGGTCTGAATAAACTGTGGTTTAAGCCGGGGCGTACGTGGTACGATTTTTGCTCTTACGAGCTCGCAGACGATTCTTTTCTCTCGGGAGAAATGGCGTGGACATCGTGGATGCTTGTATGGCCGTGGCTCGCAGCGTGTGAGAGGAATTACGAGATGAGCCGAGCACGTTATGAGCACCTCCGAACCTCACGATAATTTTTAAACATGTTTAAAAAATTTGGCGAGTCGGCCGATTTTCACCAACGTATGGCCTTCCCCTATTGCCATGCACAACCACGTCACATCGATGAGTATTATTAGGCTTTAGCTCAGCGGCTGCAACCATACAGCATACATACACTCTCTCTCTCTCTCTCTCTCTCACACACACACACACACACACACACACACACACACACACACACACACACACACACACACACACACGAACACACACCCTCTCTCTCCCTGGTTGTTTGTTGAAAGGAATGGCTGCTGTTCTTTGCTTTTCAACAAATCATTTGCACACAAATATTTTTTCTTTATTTTTTCTATCTGAAGCTATAGCAGCAACATTGAAAGCTCCAGTCTCTGTGTTTAGTACGAAAGCTTATGTGATTGCCGACGACTCGCCATGCAGTGCAGTCATGCCGTGTACCAGCTGCTTTGATGCGATTTATCAAGTTAACTGCCTTGTAGCGTGTGCAATATCTCACAACCTCCCGAGCAGTGGCGTAGGCAGAATTTTATTTTTGGTTGGGCCTGGGCACTTTCAAGATACCTATTGTGCAGTGGTGGGGGCATACATGTGCCACCCGCAAATTACGCCTATGCTTTCATGTAAAATAACGGACGGACTCAATATTCAGGTCATTTCAATCTTTTTTTCTTTGATTTTATTGAAAAAATAAATCGTAGAACACACCTTGTAAAACTACCATGTCAGTGTCACTGTCAACATAAACCAAAACTGTAACTGCAACCTGTCCACATACAAAACATGAGCAGCGGTTACAACACACGTTAGACACTTTATTTCCACTTTTCAAATATATTCTTCGTTTTTATTGAAATTAAACGCCTTTCCGATCTGATATGTGATGGGGAAAAGGAAGTAGAGCGAGTTCGGCAAAAGGCGGATTCGAACCTCTTGCCGAATTGCGTTAAAATTTAGTGCCACGCACCTCACCCCTACACTATATCTACTGACAGTTACAGATGGTGTGTTACTGGCTTTACAGAATGAAACTGCTCTTGGAATCGAAAAGTCTTACTGCTATTTGCGGGCTAATGGATGGGTTCTCTCCCGCGTCAATACAAGTTTAAAAGTCCTTTTTATAGAATTTTGCATCGCTGCTGTTTATCTATCACACAACTGCAAATTATGAGAAATTATGCGATTGGGCAAACACACTTCATGAACTCACAGGCGCGACATGCATGAGACAGCCTGATGCCTAATTGCATAACACAGCTGTCAAACAAACTCATCAATCATTATGCAAAAACTAGACACATTTTATTTATTTTAGTATTTGAGATGTTATAGTAATTTTGTTATTTAAAACTGTTATTTTAACAAATATTATATTTGTATAATAAACTGGGGGGGCCTACTCATCATAGTGGGCGTGCCCGTCAGGCCCGCTCGCTGACTACTCCCCTGCTCCCAAGTGTCCGAATTCGCACAGTGTACGCCCGCCTTTAGTGGTCAGCACACGTGCTCTTGGGGCTGTGGTGCTCATGTGGGAAATTTGAGTTTGAGTCTGACTTGTGTCATTTTCCTGTTCCATTTTCCCCCTCATAATTTCTCTCTATTCTTCTTTTTTTTATCAATAATAAGTGAAAAAATTTTAAATAAATGTAGTAGAAATGCACTGCTCGATCAGCCAGGGATCAGAATCGGACGATTATCTGCATTTCCAAATGTCACAGAAATTGTAACATTTTGGATGAATAAATCAAAAGTAGGTCAGTACACTTAAATCACATTGCGATATGGACTAGTATCTGTGAATATTAAACCGCAAGAAGACTATTTGAATATGAATCCTACTTGTTCTTTGTGTCTCTGTGTGAATGATTGCCGCAGATGCACGAATATGTTTATAACACACACAAAGCACGCGTGGCGCTCACAGTGTTATATGTATATGATGACATGAACGCATAGCTTCTCTATAGCTGCTCTGAGAGTCACTTCATGAACATTTTACGGTGTAATTTGAGAAACTGGTCATATCATGTACACAGAAACTTCAAGTTCTTCACAGCAAAGTCAAAACACTATGTACTATTGTATTGCTATTATACAGTATTATGCATGTCTTAATGTAATACTACTAATACAATTATTATTATAACTTTATTTTTAAAGGAATAATCACACCATTTTTCTTCTGTTTTAATTTTAACAGTAAACCTCTGTTGTGCAGCACTTCGTTTGATGAGGCAGACTTACAATTCAGTCTGTGAACCATACAGATTAGAGCTATTCACAGTCCATATCATGCTTAGACAGATATTTATTTGTTAGTTCAACACGCAATGGTATTTAAGGAGCAATTTATCTCTCTCCAAAGGATCGTATAGCGACGGAGTTTTTGTGTGTCGTGCGCATACGGCAGCCAGCGGATGAACCCAGAATAGACACAATGCACATGTAAATGGGCAATGCTGAAGTTTGCACTGGAGTCTCTTTCTCCCCCAGCATTACGAGGCCTGAAATCACAGATAAAGTTGAGTTATTCTAAAGCCTTCTTTCCTCAAAGCAAGAGAATTAATTATTTTTTCTGTGGAAAGCGAACGGATTTTTGTTCTTTTATCTCTGTTTTGCTGTTATTATGGCACCTCTCAAAAGTTTTCTGAGGGAAATAGGAGCTGCTGGCTTTGCCCACCTCAGACAGAAAGCGTGAAATTGCACTCAAGAGAGAGCTGGAAGGGATAGAGTTCATCCTTTGGCTCACTATCACTAGGAAACTATACATTAACATATGTGTATATACCGCTGTGTGTCTGTATTCCTGTGCTGCTCGAATGTGGATTAGCAGTAATTCCCATGTGGCACGAAGGTGAAAGCTTTCATCAAGTTAAGTTCAGTTGAGCATGCTGCATTTGGTACATCTGACAAGAAGTGTTTATTAAAGCGTAAATAGTGTGTGTGTGTGTGCATTTAAGAAAGGGAGCGTGTAATTAGTGGATGTTCTTGGCTCTTTGTTTTGGCATGTCTTTCTGACTCTTTATCTTCCTTTTAAAACCCCTCGTTCTCACACACAAACAGTACACCTCAGGCTGTACTGAAGTTTTTTCTGGGGCAATCCTCTTGTCTGTGGTACAAATATCCTAAGGGTATTAGATCGTATCTGACTCTGTTTGAGGCTGTTATCAGTAAATCTGGGCTAAAACCACCAAAACATCAATCAGCAGCATGCAATAGCAAAATACTCCTTAATTTGAGGGGTAGAGCTGCAAATGAGTGCATCATTTCAGCCTATTGTGATTATTTATGCTTAATGTAGAGGTTACAAGGCTCCTAAAGGCTTTAAGATTACTGTATAAAACATTTTAAGACATCATAAGCATATTACAGCATCACAAGGTAGGAAGCAACATTATTCTGCCCTCTAAAATACCTAATTTTGGCCACGTGTATGTTACATTGTATTGCAACAAACTCAAATAGTCCAAAATCAACAAAGCCAACACATGTTCATTTATATACTCTATTGTGCAATGAAAAGTATCAATACAAATAGTTAAATGACTACTGTAATAATAAATAAATATTATAATATATTTTACCCAGTATGCACATTTATTTTTAAAATTAAACTTTTATTCAGCAAGACAAAACTTTTAGTCAGCACAGCAAAACGGTTTTCTATGGAAGCTTGTTTGCACCACAGAATAAAAAATTAAATTCAGATTTTATTTTTTCCTCAGAATTGCGAGTTTATATCTCACAATTCTGACTTTATGGGCCCTGTCATACACCCGGTGCAATGTGACGCAAGTGTTTTTTGCTAGTTTCAGCCCGCAGTTTCATCTTTTTCATAACAAATGCACTCGCGCCCTACAAAAACCTGGTCTAAAGTCAATGGCGTGGTATTTTTTGTGTTATTTAAAGGGTGCGTTAGTAATATACGCCTATAGGCGGGTGCACAGAAACATTTTAAATATTAAAAATTAAAAGGATTCCTCTCTGGAAAAAGCATTCATTCTCTACGCATGCAAATTCCACTATGTAAATAGCGAATCCTCCATGGTGCAACTGGCTATTTAAGGGAATGGGAGACCAGACTCTGATTGATTTATTACACGGTATGCCCAAAACACACCCATGACTCATTAAGAGACTAGGTACAACCCTTTTGGACCATGTGCCAGGTGCGCTGACCATTTTTTCCATCATTAAACTAGCAAAGGTTGATTTGGACACGCCCTAAGTGCGCCTGCGCCATGTGCTTCAGACCATGTGCTTAGATCGTTAAAATAGGGCCCATGATCTCACAATTCTGACTTCAACTCACAATTGAAAAGTCGCAAGTATCTTTTAAAATGTTTTATTTTGTGGCGGAAACAAGCTTCCATAGTTTTCAATGTTGATAACGATAAGAAATGTTTCTTGAGCAGCAAATTGGCATATTAGAATGAATTCTGAAGGATCATGTGACTCTGAAGACTGGAGTAATGATGCCCTCACAGGAATAAATTACAGTTTAACTTTTAAATAATATTTCACAACATTAATGTTTTTACTGTCTTTTTGAAATAAATGCAGCCTTGGTGAACATAAGACACTTCTTTCAAAAACATTAAAATAATCTTACAGACCTTCTATTTAATATTCGTTTTAGAGCATTGCTTCATTGGTTTAGCATCATGGTAATTTCAAATTCATTCTATCTTTTAACTTCTTTAAAAACGCAATATAGTCTTGCGTAAAATGCTGAAAAACAGCGAAGACATGCCACAATGGACGTCTTTGTGTCTATGTGAGTAAAGAGGGTTGTTTCTGCATTCTTTCTCTTTGAAATGCTGACTGTGAATAGTATTAATGAAATTCTGTATGAAATTCTACATGCCTCCTAAATCGGTATCATCCTGTTCTCCTCTGTTCCTCTATTTCTCTCCTGTGAACATACACTCGCACATACCTACGCATACATTATTGATCTAGTGCCCCTAGTTGGGCTGCTGAAGTAGGTTGTGTGTAATATCTGTTTTTATTTTTCTGTCTATCAAGGTTTCAGAACAGAATGAAGAGAGTCTGTGAAATTTAGGCTACTCGCGGTGTCATTTAGATTTATGTGGAATGGTTAACTACTCTGCTGGAGTGATGTTTATCTCTCCATCTGCACCTTCCCCCAAATGATCAGACACTATGAGGAAAGTGTGTGTGTGTGTGTGTGTGTGTGTGTGTGTGTGTGTGTGTGTGTGTGTGTGTGTGTGTGTGTGTGTGTGTGTGTGTGTGTGTGTGTGTGTGTGTGTGTGTGTGTGGCAGGAGTTTGCAGGTAAACAGACAAAGGTTGACTCCCTCAGGCAATGCAGGAATGATTTTTATCTCCGAATGCTGGAGAGAAGATCTCAACGAGCGAAGAAAGAAGGTCAAAACTGCAGCTGAAAATTCAGTCCAAAACTCAATTACTCTCGCTCTCAGTTGTGTGTATGTGTGCTAAACATGAGAGCTGGTTTGACGCTGCCTCCGTATGAGATAAACAGTGTTGGGAAGGAACTAAATCTTGCGAATAGACTAGAATTTTTTATTTGCGTGACAGTAGTTCAGCTGTTTTTTTAAATGGTGTTGCTTTTTCATTAAGTTGGCGAGTCGGGTGGACTGAGGTAGGAAGCTCCACTCCATACTGCTGTCTCTCTCTGAGAGCTAATGAACTGCATCAAAACAAACACGGTCCGGATGCTGAGCTCAGTGTTGTTTGGCCGGCAGCGACTGAGCACACTGCAGATCAAAACTGAAGAGATGTTCTGCTGCAGAGATAAAGAGCACAGCAAAAATGAGTGGAAATAGTCAAACATAGCCAGACTGCAGGACATTCTGGCTACTTGTACTGTAAATCAAGTGGTCTCTTTCTGTTTATGTAAAATGATGGTCGCACTTTAGATTGGGTATGTAGAATACAGTCATGCAGAATAATGCATTAATATGTGCTTTATAAGTACTAATAAACAGCCAATATCCTAGTAATATGCTACTAAGCTACTAATAGTGAGAATTAGACCATAAACTAAAGTGTTACCAAAATGACCAATGATAGGTTACTAGAATTAAGATTTTACTACAAAAATATACTTGGACAAGGAAATTAAAATGTGGTCAGTGGTCTTTGTTAAAGGTTATCCAGAAAACACTGTAAAGCAGCAGAAAATGTGTGTAGAATTTTCATTGTATGTGATTTTAGTTTTTTTGTAAAGAAATTAATACTTTTATTCAGCCAGAATGCATTAACTTATACATGTTAAATTAAATTCATCAACGAATCTTGGAAAAAACGTAATAAATGTTTCTCGGGCAGCAAATCAGCATATTAGAATGATTTCTGAAGGATCATGTGACTCTGAAGACTGGAGTAATGATGCCATCACAGGAATAAATTACATATGAAAATATATTAAAGTAGAAAACAGTTGTTTAAGTTGTAAAGAACTTTAACTTGATGTTATTTACAGCTCTGGGGATGGGCTGAAAACTGTTGTGTGAGCAAATTGTAAAGCTCTCAATATAATATAATATAATATAATATAATATAATATAATATAATATAATATAATATAATATAATATAATATAATATAATATAATGCATAGCAGTGCACACATTCAAAAGTTCAGGGTCTGTACGATTATTTTAATGTTCATGAATTCTTATGCCCACCAAGGCTGCATTTATTTAATCAAATCAGTAATCAAAAACAGTAATATTGTGAAATATTATTGCAATTTAAAATAATTGTTTTCTATTTGAATACATTTTAAAATGTAATTTATTCCTGTGATGGCAAAGCTGAATTTTCAGCATCATTACTCCAGTCAGTGTCACATGATCCTTCAGAAATCATTCTGATATGCCGATTTGCTGCTCAAGAAACATTTCTTACCACTGTTGCAGAAATGTGTGTTGCTTAATAGTTTTGTGTGCAACATGCATCAGACGGTCTGTGAATGGACTGAGAGGTCTGTACGTGTGCCGCCTGAGGCTGAGACCATCCGACAACCAGAGATTAATGCTTGACATGATGCTTTCTGCTCAACATTGTTTGTATGATAGTATAGCCCTGGGTGGAGGTGGAGAATATGAGAAAATGTCTGTTTGGAGGAAGTGACATATCTACAGAGACACCTGTCTATAGTTTGAAATTCATGTCTGACAGCATGCACGTCTGTCTGACAGATGTTCATAGTCGGAGAATGGCAAATGTTTATGTCTAGAGAAACTCAAATATTAGCACACAACATGGCATCCACATTTGCATTAAATACACTAAATCACCCCTTCGTGCAGTAGCTCTCACAGGCGCGAATTTCAGATGCACCCCAAACCATGTAGATCATCAAGAACTGTCGCACACTGAGCTAAAGTGGAGTTCTCAGTCAGCAGTATCAGCAGCATCAGAGAGACAGCTGTCTGAAGAAATGCTTTGTGCTGTTTCCTGTTCTGTCATTTATTGTGTGGAATGTACACACAGGTATTATTGCTTACATAAATCTGTCAGTACTAAATCAGTGCTGCTGAAGCCTCGGGGCATAAAGACTGCCTCTGCATTAGTAAACCACCTGTGTAGCTCCAGACTAAATCAATACTTGCTTTAATGCTCAGATGTGGATAGTGGACCAGTGCTCACATGCTGTTATGTGTTCTATATATAGCAGTTAATGTTTATATTGGTTTTGAAAATCCATGGTTGTATTATAGTTTATATTGTTTTTTAGTTTAAGAGAAAATAAAACATTACTGTTAAATACAGTATCCATCCATCCATCTGACTTAATGATAGTTCATCCATCCATCCATCCATCCATCCATCCCATCTGTCTTTCTGATGGTTCGTCCATCCTTCCATCCGACTTAATGATAGTTCATCCATCCATCCCATCCGTCTTTCTGATGGTTCATCCATCCATCCATCTTTCTAATGGTCCATCCATACGTCCGTCTTTCTGATGGTTCATCCATCCATCCATCTTTCTAATGGTCCATCCATCCATCTTTCTAATGGTCCATCCATCCATCCATCTTTCTAATGGTCCATCCATACATCCGTCTTTCTGATGGTTCATCCATCCATCCACCTTTCTAATGGTCCATCCATACGTCCGTCTTTCTGATGGTTCATCCATCCATCCATCTTTCTAATGGTTCATCCATCAATCCGTCTTTCTGATGGTTCATCCATCCATCCATCTTTCTAATGGTATGTCCATCCATCCATTCATCCATCCATCCGTCTTTCTGATGGTTCATCCATCCATCCGTCTTTCTGATGGTTGATCCATCCATCCATCCATCCGTCTTTCTTGATGGTTGATCCATCCATCCATCCATCTGTCTGTCTTTCTGATGGTTCATCCATCTATCCGTCTTTCTGATGGTTGATCCATCCATCCATCCATCCATCCATCCATCCATCCGTCTTTCTTGATGGTTGATCCATCCATCCATCCATCCATCTGTCTGTCTTTCTGATGGTTCATCCATCCATCCATCCGTCCGTCTTTCTGATGGTTCATCCATCCATCCATCTTTCTAATGGTCCATCCATCCAATCTGTCTTTCTGATGGTTCTCCATCCATCCGTCTTTCTGATGGTTCATCCATCATCCATCCATCCATCCATCTGTCTGTCTTTCTGATGGTTCATCATCCATCCATCCATCCATCCATCCATCCACCTGTCTTTCTGATGGTTCACCATCCATCCGTCTGTCTGTCCGTCCGTATTTCTGATGGTTCATCCATCCATCCATCTTTCTAATGGTACGTCCATCCATCCATCTGTCTTTCTTGATGGTCCATCCATCCATCCATCCATCTTACTGATGGTTCATTTATCCATCCCATCATCCATCCGTCTTTCTGATGGTCCGTCCGTCCATCCATCCATCCATCCATCTTACTGATGGTTCATTTTATCCATCCATTTGTCCATCCATCCATCAGTCCATCCATCCGTCTTTCTGATGGTCCATCCATCTTGCTGATGGTTCATGCATCCATCCCATTTCATCCATCCCATTCCATCCGTCCATCCGCCTGTCTTTCTGATGGTTCACCATCCATCCATCCATCCATCCGCCTGTCTTTCTGATGGTTCACCGTCCGTCCGTCCGTCCATCCATCCATTTGTCCATTGATCCATCCATCGGTCCATCCAGCCGTCTTTCTGATGGTTCATCCATCCGTCGGTCCATCCATCCGTCTTTCTGATGGTCCATCCATCCGATGGTTCATCCATCCATCTGTCCATCCATCCGTCCATCCCATCCATCTTTCGGAAATTAATACTTTTATTCAAGGACTCATTAAATTGATCAATATGACAGTAAAGACTTTTACATTGTTACAAAATATTTCTACTTCTAACAAAATATATATGTATAAACAATATATAATAAATGCTGTTCTTCTGAACTTTCTATTCATCCTGAATAAAATTAATTGTAAAGTTTTCATAAAATTTTATCAGCACAACTGTTTTCAACATTAATAAAAAATAATGTTTCTAAAATAAATTTCTATTATTTAATATATTAGCTTGTATTAATAAATTGTAAAAATAAAATAAATAAATAAATAAATTACAATATTACTGTTTTACTGTATTGTAGACCAAAGAAAACTTGAGTGGGTGACTTAAAAGTTACAAAAACTTTGAAAAAAATCTTAATGACCCCAAACTTTTGAAAGATAGTGTTTATATATACATTTTTGCATGTTGTGTATTTTTATGATTATTGTAGTAAAAAAATTTAGATTGAGCTTTTTTTCTTATCACCATAGTATTTAGTTTCTAAAGGTTTTTATTTAGGAAAAATATGTTTTTTACAACAAATATTATATTTTACATTATAGAAATAACAGCGTCCATTGATTTCACCTCAGTAATGATGGTTTACTTGTGATTTTAGTATGGTTAATATGCAAGAATGGCATAAAGAAGATTCTACATGTCAAAAACACCCTTTGATGTGCCTTTTCAGAATCAGTTCCTTGTTAGCAGTAATTTATAATGTTATTTCTCCTTGAAGTGTAAAAATAGCTTTAGTTTTTGACAGATAGAACTAAATACAGCACAAATCTCAATGCTTCACACCTCCTTTTCATACTTAGTTTTCTCAAAGATGTTTCACAAAGCTGTCAAGTACTGCATAAACACATCTGCACTCCATGCTACCGACAGACACGCTAGCAAGTTCAAACCTGAATTTCCGCAATCGGAGAACACACAGACTTTTTATCCATCACCTGAAGCTTTAAAAAAGCGCTGACAGACTCGTGCCGGAGAGCAGGCTTCCGGAAATAGACATGACGTGCTGAGGTTTTGATTGGAACAGGACATCTCGGGGTAGACAGCCACCAATATTTTCCAAATAAAATGAAGGTTTTAAAAGAACACAAGCTATTTTTGATAATTGTAATATGACTCTAACGGTGCCAATGAAAATGTCTTTCTAATCGAAACTGTTTGTTTGGACACCTGGATATGGATTATCCCCATGTGCCTATATCCATACGGATTTAATAATTAGCTGTTTTGTGTAATTGCATCTTCATAAAATGTAATCTTGTGCAAGTTTGCTCTCTGTGGCGCAAATGTCTTCACTCATCTGCCTTGTGCATGAATCATTCCTTATTAGCCCTACTGGGTATGATAACGCTCGGATGATTCAGCACAGTTCAAATATGCTGTGATAAGTCCTGAAATGGGTTTGCTGGAAGCTTCTGTCTGTGTATCAACATATAATGCAGTGTGAGATTTTACCCTGAGGGGCTTTAACCTTCAGCTTCACCCTTCGTCTCATGCAGCTCTGAATATTTCAACACACTAATTCTTTTTTAATGCTTCCCCTCATTTTCAAAAATTTAATCATTTTAAGACATCTTAACCATGAATAGTATTCTTTCTTTTTATTCCTTTTTATTACAACCTTTGTGCTAAAAAAAAGTTCAATTAGCATGATTTTTGATCGGCAAACAATACAATTATTATTTAATTTTTTTTAAATAGAAAAATCCCATAGCAACAACCCATAATTTGCATCCAACTAATTTGCTAAATATTTTAGCATTTTTTGTGTAGGCAATTTCAAGAAAATGTAAAACATATAATCTTATTGTGAGTGTTTTAAATTAAGCACTGACACACATGGATATTTGCATATTTTGGGGCCTCTGAATAACTTTAATTTGATTTTCATTTCAGTTTTAATCTTTTGTTTTTAGTACTTTTACTCAAATGAAAATTAGAAATGTTGCCTTGGCTACTAAACTGAAATAAAATAAGTTTGTTTCCCATCTAATATTTTTATTCTATTTTTATTTCAGCTTTATTTAAATGATAAAAAGATTTGAAATAGTTTTAAAGTCCTCATGAAATTACAATTGAAGTTGTTTGGCTTTTAGTATGAATATGTTAGCCGTACTGTTATCTATAAGCTAGTGTACTCCAAAACAATGACAAAATTCACGTTTATTAGATGTAAGCATTCAAAACTTACAATTTCATCAATTTGATGACATGACACTGCACTTATGCACTGCACTAAAATCATACACTATATTGCCAAAAGTATTGGGACAACATCTCCAAATCATTGTATATTTAGTTCCAATCACTTCCATGGCCAAAGGTGTATAAATTCAAGCACTTAGGCATGCAGACGCTTCTCCAAACATTTGTGAAAGAATGGGTCGCTCTCAGGAGCTCAGTGAATTCAAGCGTGGTACCGTGATAGGTTGCCACCTGTGCAATAAGTCCATAAGTGAAATTTCATCACTTCTAAATATCCCACGGTTAACTGTTAGTGGTATTATAACAAAGTGGAAGCAATTGGGAACAACAGCAACTCAGCCACGAAGTGGTAGGCCACGTAAAATGTCAATAGCTACAGACCTCCAAACTTTGTGTGGCCTTCAGATGAGCTCAAGAACAGTGCGTGTAGAGAGCTTCATGGAATGGGTTTCCATGACTGAGCAGCTGCATCCTAGCCTTACATCACCAAGTGCAATGCAAAGTGTTGGATGCAGTGGTGTAAAGCATACCGCCACTGGATTCTAGAGCATGTGTTCTCTGGAGTGATGAATCACGCTTCTCTCTCTGGAAATCCGATGGACGAGTCTGGGTTTGGTGGTTGCCAGGAGAACGGTACTTGCCTGACTGCATTGTGCCAAGTGTAAAGTTTGTTGGAGGGGGGATTATGGTGTGGGGTTGTTTTTCAGGGGTTGGGCTTGGCCCCTTAGTTCCAGTGAAAGGAACTCTTAATGCTTCAGCATAATTTTATACTCCCAACATTGTGGGAACAGTTTAGAGATGGCTTCCATAAAGACATGGATGAGCGAGTTTGGTGTGGAGGAACTTGACTGGCCTGCTCAGAGTCCTAACCTCAACCCAACAGAACACCTTTGGGATGAATTAGAGTAGAGACTGCGAGTCAGGCCTTCTCGTCCAACATCAGTGCCTGACCTCACAAATGCGCTTCTAGAAGAATGGTCAAAGATTCCCATAAACACACCCATGGGCCAACTCCATATTAAACCCTACGGATTAAGAATGGGATGTAATTTCAGTTCATGTGCATGTAAAGGCAGGTGTAAATACTTTACTATAAGTAAATATAATTATATTATATTATATATTAGCATACACAGAATTATCTAACATTAATGATAAACTAAATCCTATGAAAATAATTTGCTGAAATCTATTGCAAATATAGATATCCATACATGCATATGACTGTGGACACAGTCTATTTGCTCTCGAACAGGTGTTTTGACTGTTCCAATATGGTGGATGGAGATGCTTTTGAACTATGGCGGTGCACTTGGTCTGTTAATTCTGACAGATATACAAAAACATCTACAAAAACTTAGTTTAGGGTAAGTTTGTATACCTATGCTCATGAACATGAATCTGTTCATAATAAACCCTGTAATTTCTGACCTTATGTTTGGAGTGTGTTCTGAACAGAGAGGTTACAAGCATTTCTTTCTAAGTGGCTTCCTGTAGATAATGTGAGATGACAGCTGTTGAATCCTTGCAGGGACCTCTGCTCTTAGACACCGCGGGTGAGAAAACAGAAACCTCAATACAACACAAGGTGTCAGTTTGTTGTCATGGAGACTGGCGTCCACTGAACAGTAGTGTTGAGATGGTGAAGCTGGTGGTTATGAAATAGAGCTGGTTTGAGCTATCATACACCTTTTATTACTTGGTAGGAGGTTGATTTACTATTCAGTACATGATTTATTCAAAGGCTTTTCTCAAGCTTTACAATTAAATGCAAATAATAAGATGTTCTTGTACACAGAATAAAATGGAGGAAGGTTAAGTTTGAGGGTTGGTACATGTAGTTTAATTTCAATAATTGTAATCAACAGGGTTCCCGCAGTCATGGAATACAAGGTCTTGGTACATTCATTAAAATGTATGTAATGAATAAAACTTTAAAGTTATGTTTTAACTCTAAAATACTTTGTAAATTGGTTTGATATTGCTTGTTTGTAACTGTGAACATTAACAGTGAAACTTTTGAACATTATTTTTAATTGGGCTTTACATGGCTGACATATTTTCATTCTTCATATAAACAAAAATATATTAAAGTCCAATATCATAACTAAATAAAGTAATTAAACAAATAAAGTGTGAGCGTATGTATATGTGTATAACGTATTCAGTTTGCATGTTTATTTACATTGTCCTGGGAAACAACAAAAAAACAACATCATCATATTTTTGGTTAGAAATTAACAAATGTTTAAGCAAATGCACTACTTAAAAAGATATTGCTGTCTCAGAAAAACATCAAAGACCGAATTAAGTTTTTGTCAGAATACGAAAAGTTGTGTGTGAAGTGATGAATCACAATGAAACACAAGTTGCACGATGATGCTCCAGAGCGGTGTCTTCAAAAATCTGCTGAGAAGTATAATAATAAATGCATCTCTACCACAGTGAAGCATGGCGGAAGAGGTGTCATTGTGCTGGTATTGGTGAGCTACTTCACTGTGAAAAGTCATTTAATGCTTTGGAGTACAGGAGAATATTGCAGAATACCTCGCTTCCCACAAATGATCCTGCCCAAATTTAGAGTCCAGATTTGAACCCTATAGTGAATATTTAGCTTCACATTAAACTCAAACTTGGACATTTTTCAACTACTCATGAACATTGAGTGGAACAACACTGACTCTTCTTCCTGTAAAAAATTAGGGAAGGCTATTCCATGAAAAGTTACTTTATCTACAGTATTTGTGCTAATTTCCTGACCAGTGATTTATGATTTAAAAAGACCATTAAAAGACCACTAGATATTTAGCCATTTTTGGCTTGGCCCATTTTGTGTATATGTGTATTTATGTGATACTGTATTTATGTGTAAATAGCTAAACATGGCAATAAAATGAAGAAAAATAGCAATAGCAATAATAGCATTAAATAAAATAAATAAACTTTTTTGTTTTTTGAGTGCTTTTCAAATTTGAAGAATTATTCATGGAATAATTATGGAAATTCATTGTCCATGGAAATTTTCTGTTTATGCCCCACAGCTCCTGTGTTCTACTTCGGCAATCAGGAGTATCACGTCGATGAGAGCGATGGCCACGTTGAAGTCCGTGTGTGGAGGACAGGGACGGATCTCTCAAAAAAAGCTACAGTGACTGTGAGATCCCGCAAAACAGACCCTGTTTCTGCTGAGGGTGAGTGATACCGTTGGATCGTTTTTTTTCCCCATCCTCAACCAGCATTGTTACTCGTTTCTTATAGAATGCAGCATAGTTGGACAATCATAACAGAGGATATTTACATATAAAAGCCTTTGGTCCAGATTTGCTAACAGCAAAACCCAGCACAAACCCCTTTTTCTTTCTTTCAGACGAATACAATCAAAGTTATATTAAAAAATGTCCTGGCTAATCCAAGCATTATTATGGCAGTGAATGGCAGCCCAAAATTTGAAGCCCAAAAAAATGCATTCATCCATTATAAATCAGAATCAGAAAGAGCTTTATTGCCAAGTGTGCTTGCACACACAAGGAATTTGTCTTGGTGCTGAAGCTTCCAGTGCACATATACAATACAACACAACATGAACACAAATATACAAATATGAAAAATAGTAAAAATAAAATAAAGGTATGTGTATATATATATGTGTGTGTGTGTGTGTATATATATATATATATATATATATATATATATATATATATATATATATATATATATATATATTTATATAGATATATATATTATATATATATATATATATATAGAAGTTATATTGCACTAATATTGCACAGTTTAGAATATATGCACTAAAAGTCAAAGTATTGCTGGGGGTGCTGGGGGTGCTGGGGGTTGGGGGTATTCAACTGTTCAAGAGGGAAATGGCCTGTGGGAAGAAACTGTTCCTGTGCCTAGATGTTCTAGTGGCCAGTGATCGGAGTCGCTGTCCTGACGGTAACAGTTCAAACAGGAAGTGTCCAGGGTGAGCGGAGTCTGTGATGATTTTACCTGCCCTCTTCCTCACTCTGGAAGAGTACAGGTCCTGGAGGGCTGGCAGGGGGGCACCAATAATTCTCTCTGCAGTCCGGATAAAAGTAATCCACATGGCTCCAGAGGGTTAATAAAGGCCTTCTGAAGTGAAGCAATGGGTTTGTGTAAGACAAATATCCATATTTAACACGTTATAAAGTAAAATATCAAGACCACTTTCCGTATTCAACTTATGAAGAAAGTGTAACTCCTCACGCAGTTCAATGCGCTAACGCTACTTCTGACTTCATACAACGCTCATTATGTTTTTCGTTGAATACGGAAGGCTGTCTGGCGGAAGTTAGATATTTTACTTTATATTCTGTTAAATATGGATATTTTACTTACACAAATCCATTGATTCACTTCAGAAGGCCTTTATTAACCCTCTGGAGCCGTGTGGAGTACTTTTATAATGGATGGATGCACTTTTTTGGGCTTAAAATTTTAGGCTGCCATTCACTGCCATTATAATGCTTGGAATAGCCTGGACATTTTTTAATATAACTCTGATTGTATTCGTCTGAAAGAAGAATGTCATATACACCTAGGATTGCTTGAGGATGAGTAAATAATGGGGTAATTTTCATTTTTGGGTGAACTATCCCTTAAAGCCATTTTGCCTTGTGTTATTAGTAGATCACATACACCTGATTATCATTGACTCGGCTTGTTTGCAACCCTACGCGAATTTGCGCTGCTCTTGATAGATATATTGGTCATTATGGAAAACATTCTGGATGCGTCCGTGTTCTTTAATTTGTGTATTGTCAGTAAATCACCCACAGAATTTTACACTCCCATCAGAACTTTCATGGGATTGCAGATTTTCCCTGTTTAATAATTCTGTCCCTTAAAGGTAGAGCTCATTTTAATGAATGGCCAGTGAAACTCAGAACTAAATTATGTCTTTTTGGTTGGGGAAACCTGTCTTAAGTTTAAAAATGAAATGCTTCAAATTTGTAAAAAAGAAAAAAAAGAAGAAAAAAAAGTCTCTTTTCAATCGTTGTATCTTCAGTTATGTCTTCCCAGCAAACCTATGAACTGCAAAATGCTGAACAGTGAGAGTTAGTGTTATTGACTGTTTTGGCTTAGTCCTTGAACAAGTGACGTGTGGCATCAAAGGTGCAGTTTATCCGAGTCCTCTGTGCAGTCAACCCAAACTTGGCTGTAAATTCTATGCCGTACATTGATCCCTCGAAAAAAGCAGAAACAGCAGTCTCTCTGAGAGAGGATTAATCGAAAGTGAGAATCCTGTGCTTCTGCCATTAAATACCATCTGACCTCTTTCTGACCGTAGCCTTATTTCTGTGTGTTCATACACTAGCGGGGGTAGACTATGTGGGAATCAGCAGAAACGTGGACTTTGCACCGGGTGTGAGCATGCAGATGGTCAGAGTCATCATCCTGGATGACCTAGGCCAGCCCGTTCTGGAAGGAACGGAGAGATTTGAGCTTATTCTCCGGATGCCCTCCAATGGAATTCTGGGAGATCCAGCAACAGTCACGATCTTTATCAATGACTCCATTTCAGACTGTAAGTATTTTTGAAGATTTGTCCTAACAAATTTAACACACACACACACACACACACACACACACACACACACACACACACACACACACACACACGAGTGGTTCTATAATTGGAGATACATTTTGCAATACAAAAAGAATAAAACTGTTCACTAGCAGAAATTCTTTCCAGTATTCTTATTGAAAATATATTGAATTTTTATAATTTAGTGCTTGCCAAACTTTTTTTACTTTTAAAGAAAAGAAATTTTTTTTTAATGTGTGTCAAGATTAAGATTTATGGACACACATTTTATAAGGTTATTTTGAAACAATTTTCCTGGGTATTCATAAGCTGAAGTTTCATACTGTACATTCCTAAACCCTGGGTTAACATCCTTATTTGCATATTTAGTTTGTCCGTTTTATTGGACAAGTGCAGCATGTAACCAGTTTACATAAAGACTCTAGCGTTGCTCATCCTCATATTATACATTGCCGAATGTACTATCAAGGTTTTTCTGAGTATACTATAGGTAAGAATAAAAGTTTATGTTTTTTCCATCGCTATTTGCCATTTTTCCCCTGAACTGTTGAGACTATAGTTTATGCAACACGTGGTGTTTCTATGACTGTCCAAAGCATGTGAATACAGAGCATGTGATTGGGCATCTGTTGCTAAGCATTCTAAAACCGCATTGTTTCACATGTTTTGCAACACAATGCAGAGTTAACACCTCAAAAGCAGTGCTAAACCTTCTCCAGAGCAAAGTGTAAAACATCTGTCTACCCAGGGTTAAAAGCCGGGTTTGGAACGATAATAAGAATGAATGACCCACATATTAATAGTTTTTGTCCATGATACAGAGGTAGATTGTTGTATTTGAGCATCTGGATTTGTATATTCTTTTTTCAGTGCCAAAGGTGCAGTTTAAACAGGCTGTCATGACTACAGAGGAGAGTGAAGGTCACATCACTGCAGTGGTACACCGCAGCGGAGACATCAGACACAAGTCCACTGTACGTTGCTACACCCGGCAAGGCTCTGCTCAGGTGGTGTCCGACTTTGAAGAGAGACCCAACACTGATGTGTCCATCGTAACTTTCTTGCCGGGTAAATAACCTCTTATGTAAGCTGGGATGTGGAATGGAGGGAAGTACAAACAGATGATGAACAAATTAATTAATGAATGAACGAACAAATGAACGAATGAATGAACTAACAAATAGGTGAGCAAATTAAACTTGATTTAAAGGCACAATAGGTAAGATTTTTGGAATAAAATATCCAAAAACTAAAACGGTGTTATATATTTTGTTGTCTTGTGTACTTGCATTATCCCAAATGTTTCCAACAATGTTTAAATCCAGAGAAATATGCTATTTTAACCATGTCCATTCGTCGCCTTTCAATGATGCCTATCCCACGTTACCCACCGAAACCATGGAAACACCAAAGATGCTTTAATCTGTTATATGTTTTATTAGACAGGTGAGCAACTGTTTGGATACATTCATCGACAGAAAACTAATCTTTGTTCTAGAGCTCAACACAGTTAGTCTTATTGTTTAAATCTTGTTTTCTTGATTTACCACGAGTACCATGTTTTACCATGCCTAATATGGTTCTAGCTTCCTGCAGTGTGCAACAAGTGTCTCTTAGGTGCCGCCGAGCGAACGCCCAGAGTAGCATTATAACATAACTTTCAACACACTCAAATGTATCTAATATGATAAAACAGCGCTGCTTTACCCCACATACACCTGAACGGAAGAAGCGGAAGCGCTCGTCTGTGGCATAATAAAAGCTCCACTGCTCTTGAGCCGTGTGTCGCGCTCGTCTCTCATTAGCAATCGCTCCAGTCGCCCCAACGGCTTTCAGCCCCACCCTGCTTCATACTACAGTAACGTTAATAAATCTTTAATACATTAGCTCAATCATGAATATGATTTCTGCCTGAATCCTGTCTTTTTCCCCAATTTTTTTTTTCTTTTTTTCCACCGGCTGTAGAGGTGAAGACAACAACTCCCATGATTCTGTGAAATCTAGGCGTCATCGAGCTACGCCTTTGTTTTGAATAAGCGACCTCTAGTGGCGAAAATTACATATTGTGCCTTTAATGAATGAACGAACAATCAATCAAACAAACAGTGAATGCATGAATTAAACTTGAATTATACAGGTAAAAATGACACACTTCACATTTACTTGATATCTGCCATTCAAGTTATAAACATTTGTCTGAAAAGGAGGTCATGATCTCCCACATCTCACAAGACGGTGTCAGTTCTAGAACAGTGAAAAAATTGTTGAGCTGTTTTCTTTGTTCAGACTTTGGTCTCCATGTTTTGGTCCCTAGGTGAGGCTGACAAACCGTGTGTGCTAAAACTGGTGGATGATTCGTTTCATGAGGAGGAGGAAGAACTGAGGCTGGTTCTGGGGAACGCGAAGAGCGACTCGCCATATGGAGCGTCCATAGGCAATCAGAACGAAATGCTCATAAAGATCAATGACAACACTGACAGTAAGACATTTTTTTTTTTTCATCACAGCTGTTTTCATTTCAAATGCACTTTAGATGAATATTAATATAAATACCTGACATTTAGGTTCAGATTTCTAGAATTTGGGTCAAACTTCAGTAAACTCTCTTACAGATTCTTTTTGACTAAGAATCTTTTAATGAACAAAAGCTCCTCAATTTTCGTCTGTCTTCTCAAACCATTCATTTTCCTCTGTCAGAGCCCATCATCAAGTTTGCAGAGACAAAGTTCAGTGTTAGCGAACCAAAAGAGTCAGGGCAGATGACGTTGGTGAAGATCCCCATCCGCAGAACAGGAGACTCTTCGAAAGTGTCTCTAGTGAGGGTGCACACGAAGGACGGCTCTGCCATATCTGGAGAAGACTACCATCCCATCTCCCTCGGTGAGGCTTCTAGAGGCCAGAACGGGTCATTTGCATTCTAAATATGCTGCATCTAATTATACTTGGTAGATTGGCAGGTGGCTCCAAGCAGCTTTCGCATGCATTTCCTGCCTACATCAGGTTATATAGAGTTCAGGATGGAAAATGCAATCAGGTGTGGAAGCGTTTAGGAGAAGAAATATCTGGATGTTGTTTATCTTTTAGTGTATGTATGTAATCAGATATTTTGTGTGTGCAGATGTTGAGTTTAAAGCGGATGAGACTGAGCATGTAGTGGAGGTGGAGATTCTGTTTGATAGCATAAGAGAGATGAGAGAGGCTTTCACTGTCCACCTGAAACCAGACGAGAACATGATTGCTGAAATCCAGGTGAGAAACGTTGATAATGTTCCCTGCGATACGCTCTCATACACATTTAATGTGAATTACAAATCTTTCTCTTGTATTGGCAGATGACTAAAGCCATAGTGTACATTGAGGAGAGCAACAGTATGGCTGACGTCACATTCCCTTCACTGCCTCATGTTGTGTCACTATTACACTATGATGATGTCAGAAGAACCAAAGAAAATACCCACCCACCTGCTGGATACCCCGTCGTCTGTGTCACGGTAGGTTTGTCAGTAGAAAAAGTCAGTCAGAAGGTTCTCAGGTTTCATGTAATTATGGGGTTGTTTTTATTAAGTTTTCCATAGATCCTTGAAGTACAAGTGAATGAAAAAGATTATAAGAGTATAATGATTTGTCAAGTCTTGAGCTATAAGAAAATGTGAATAAACAAAATAAAGGCCTCTCAGTGGTTGTTTTTCTTAACTCATAAGGACGTTATGAAAGGGCAAATGGAACCCAAACAAAGTTTAGTCTTATAAATCCTCCATGTTGTTCCTTGTGATGAATTATTAAATCCTCTGTGTTGTTCCTTGTAATAAATTATTAAACATAAGTCGGTTGTGTGCAGACCTTTGTTGTGTGGATTTTTTGTCTTACAGTAAAGTATAATGATGGTAAAACTATTCATTGATTACCTTATATTATATTATATTAATTACATTATAAAGTAAACTACCGTTTCAAAGTTTGGGGTCAGTTTTTTTTTTTTAAAGAAATCTCTTATGCTCACCAAGACTGCATTTATTTTGATCAAAAATACAGTACAAATAGTAATGAGTCCCTTGTTTGTCCTAAGCAGTTAAACTGCCCAACGTTCTTCAGAAAAATCCTCCAGGTCGTGTAAATTCTTCAGTTTTCCAGCATCTTTTGCATATTTGAACCCGTCCCAGCAGTGACAGATCCATCTTTTCACATTGAGGACGATTGAGGGACTCAAACACAACTATTAAAAACGGTTCAAACATTCACTGATGCTCCAGAAGGAAACACGGCGCATTAAGAGCCGGGGGTGAAAACTTTTAATTTGAAGATCAAGGAAAATTGTACTTAATTTGTCTTCCCGGGAAACATCTTCTGTTGCTTAAACAAAATAAGAAAGATTTGGAGATTTTCACCCCACGGCTCTTAATGCATCATGTTTCCTTCTGGAGTTTAACTGCTCAGTACAAACAAGAGAACAACCATCACAAAACAAAACAAAAAACAGTCGTGATCATCCAGGGAACCACACACAGTATTGAGAATCAATGGTTCATAAACTTTTGAACGGGGTCATTTTTTTCATCTTGTGGACTATCTGTAAACAGACTTTTATGTAAACTATCTTATTCAGGACAGTACTAAATAAAAAAATAACGTATTGTTTTGTACGATCCCTCATATTTTGTTGAACAGTATTCACATTTGCACAGATTCTGCAAGGGGTGTATAAACTTTTGAGCAAGACTGTATATAATTAATATAGAACTGACCCCAAACTTTTGAATGGTACTGTTTTCATTGAAGCTATATTATAAGATTTTCTTTCTTGTCCTTGTTTATTTCTCTGACATATCCAGGCCTGCAACCCCAAATATCCCGACTATGACAAAACAGGCTCCATCTGCATTAGTGAACGCATCAATGACACACTGACTCGTTACCGATGGCTCATCAGCGCCCCCAGTGGTCCGGATGGCGTCACCAGCCCCATGCGAGAGGCTGACTTTGATACCTTCTTTA